>LOEQ01001595.1:197604-212798 GCA_001685075.1 Bramus lutescens
TTCTCCTCTCTCTCTCTCTCTCCTGTAGTTACAGTGCTCCTCCTCTATCTTTCCCCTTCTCTTCAGACAGCTAGAACAATGCTTTCTTGCCAATATTAACCCTTCTACAGATGACAAGAGCTTTATCCTTTGTACTCAGGTGCACTTGTAATTTCCATCCTATTCCACCCTATTCATCTTCTCTTGACTGAATTTTCCCAGCCTGGTGGCTTAAAAGTCTTGGTGAATACCTGTATGTCCCTTTGCCTCTGTTTCCCCAGTGGCTCAGCTTTTGTGAGATTCATTTTCTTCCTTTATTCTTTATTCATTCTCCAACCCCACCCCTGTCTCTCCCTTCCTACTGTTTCCTAATCCTGTTTCTGCCTGTTCTTTGTGGCACTGGGGATTGGATGCAGGGTCGGGCATCCAATGTGCTAGAGAAGGGATCACTGAGCTGCATCCCCAGCCTCTTTACTTTGTCTCCTGATAGAATGATGTGAGTTCCTCAGTGATGTATCTTCATGACTGTTAGGCCTCTTGTCTTAGACACCAAACCTCTCTGCTGACACAAATAATTCCAATCAAACCAAATCAGACCAAATAAAAGATGCCCATGTTTAATAGATTACTTTACTCCCGGGTGGCCCCTGGAAAACACGGCGAGGGAAAGAGAAGGGGAGAACATGAAAACCTGGAGACCACATGTTCATTCTCTGGGGGGCAGTTTAAATAGCTTGTGGGAGTTGTCCTCACCTTCCCTGGGGAGAGGTTACCATTTGGTGGGCTTTCTCAGAGGTGGAGTTTGGACTAAGGCAACTCCCAGGGGAGGGGGCTTATGCCAGAAGCTGGGGTGAAGCCCCCAGCCAAACAATCTGGACTTTTTGTATAAAGAGGTGTTAGGGAGCTGAGGTGAAGCCCCTCAACCAAACATTTTAGACTCCTTGGATAAAGGGGCACCGGCTCAAGTCTGGTTGTTTCCTGTGGGCATGGGGTGATGTGGGAGAGGGGAGAGCTGGGAGTTGGTGGGCTCATGCTCAGTGAGAGGCGTGGCTGGAGCGGCATCCAGTTTACTGTCATCCTGGTGACCTCAGGCAGCTGTTTTTTGAGAGAGATGAGAAGGCAGGTGTCTAGGAGAAAAAATATATTGTTATTATTGACCCTATGAATGGGGCTAGTCATGGGAAAAGTCATGAACTGCCAGAAAGGATGGGACAGAGAAATGCCCTGGTTGTACAGGTGAGGCTCAGGTGTATAAGTGGGACACAATAACAGATAAAACCAGATTTTAGTTGGTATGTGTCCTTGATCCAGGAGAGTTGGTGCCAATGGTGAAGTCCCAGGAGGTGGTGCAGGTTGTTGGCATTGTCTGGAGAGCACTTTGTAAGTTGGTCTTGGCCCAGACAGCAGGAGTGACCTGTAAAATATGTTTAAAATGGGTGGGGTTAAAATATGCTCTGGAGACTGTTAGTCTTTACCAGAACCTTTTCAGGAACCTGCAGGTATCTTTTTAAAGGGAATTGGTAACCCTGAAGCTCTGAAGATACATCTGAAACCTGTTAGTTCTGGACTATGAAGCCTGTGAAAGAGGCTCACCTGTCTGTATTTTAGCAGGAAGCTTAACAAATGAAGTAATAAGCTACCAGTACCCTAAGTCATCAAATGCCATTAGACAGATCTGGGAGGGACAAATGAGCAGAAGTGAGACAGCTTTTTAGTTACACAGGCAATCCTAAGTCTCTCCCTAGTCCTTGGAGAACATCAGCCTAGAAGCAGTGCTTGCTGTTAGCTGCTGAGTACAAGAGGTCCAGAGATTTTCTGTGGGGGGAAGATTTAGTCTACCTGTCTTGGCAGGATGAGATCTATTTTCCGGGTGAAGCATCCAAGAAACTGAAGAGGTGAAAGGCTGCTTTTTGCTGTGTGGGTAGCTTTGCCAAACCCAAAGGCAACCCTCGAGGTGTAAGGTCTTTTGCAATTATGTATCTTCTTGGAGGAGCTATAGGATGCTGCAGGAGCTTGCATGTCTCTGTGTTAGAAGCTCTTTTGTTAAATGCCATACTCTCAGATCTTAAAGGCACTTGAGAATTAGGCACAATTACCTGTTAGTTAAATTTAGACATCTATTCTACCCAATAGTTACAGCTTACCAATGCTAGTAAATGTAAGAAGATTAAAAGGAATATTTTAATAAGCCAAAGAATACTAGCATATGTGAGTACTCTTACCAAAGGTGGTGGTGGGGTCAAAAGGGGGTTACCCATGTGTTTGTATTTTTTTCAGAGCTGTTGTAATCTGGAGTTTTAAGCCTTACAGATCTTAAAACATGTACACATACACACAGAGACACAAAGCAAGAATACTACAAAAACGTACCCTTATACTCACATAGACATAAAACAATCATACTGTGGCCACATTATTCTAAAAGACAGACAAAAACTTTCAGGCAAGTGGTAGAAGCCAGGGAAGCACAGAGGTGCTCCCATTAAGGACTGGATTAGCAGATGCTGCAAGGGGGAACAAGAACAAAAGGATGAAGGAACTATATGGTTTTAGAGTGGAAGAACAGTGGGAAACAGATCCACTGTTTGGATCCACTGTAGAGAACAAGCAGTGAGAGACGAGAACCTGTGTCAGCTGACCAACTTAAAAATCCTGGTGTAGGTAGGCAGCAGAAGCCAGGAAAGCACACAGGGAGATTCCATTAAGGACCTGATTAGTAGACACTGCAAGAAGAAACAAAAACAAAAAAGGAACACCTGTAGAGCTCTATAAAGGACAGGGAGGAGGGATCTGGATCCACTGAAGAGAACAAACAGCTAGAGAAGCAGGGAGGACAGTGGGGAGTGAGAGTGGGGGCGGGAGCACTCATCTAGAAACCATGGGCTTTTGGAGCCTTGTTTGTTTTTACATTAGGTGTTAGATAGCCCCAATTTAAAAGGATTTTTTTGTAAAAGGCAGCCTGAGGGCATTTGAGGATCTGGCTTTGAATCCCAAGAACCCATTTAGAAGCCCATGCCAAATTTTGGGGCTCAAGCCTGTCACAATGCATCCACTTGGGACAGAGCTCTTGAGTCAAAAACAGGGGTGTTGTGAGAAATGAGTGGTAGACATCTCTATGCACTCAGTTCCATCTCAGTGATGCCTGGCTAGTAGCTTGATTTGGGCATTCGGCATGATTGTGACTTCCACAGAAATCCCGAAAATCAACAAAAATAAGGAAGTGCAAATGACCCCCCCGCCCTGCCCTAGGCCTTAGGTGCATATACTCAAAAAGGGAACTCACTGAGACGAAGATGATCTTAGCCTGGTGAAGAGCATGTATGAGAAGGGTGTTTTTCCACACGTGGCCCTGGGCTTGTGGGATAAATAGCTCCCCATCTTTGTGGAACCTCCAAATGTTAGGTGTTTTGTCTAGACACCAAACCTCTCCACCAACACAAATAATTCCAATCAAAGCAAATCAGACCAAATAAAAGATGCCCATGTTTAATGTAATACTCCTGGGTGGCCCCAGGAAAAATGTGGAGAGGGAAAGAGAGAGAAGGGGAGACCCTGTGTTCATTCTCTGGGGGCAGTTTAAATAGCCTATAGGAATGGTCTTGACCTTCTTTGGGGAGGGGTTACCATTTGGTGGGCTTCCTCAGAGGTGGAGTTTGAAGTAAGGCAACTCCCAGGGGAGGGGCCTTATTCCAGGAGCTGGGTGAAGCCCCCCAGCCAAACAATCTGGACTTTTTGTATAAAGGAATGTTAGGGAGCTGAGGTGATGCTTTTTACCAAACAATGACCAGTGAGGGCTTCTTTCTGAACTACTTGTACAGGTAGAAGCAATTCCTATGTTCATGAATACTAGAAGTATTGGTACCAGTCTCTCCCCCTGGGCCACCCGAGTTGTCCCCTCCCCTACATAACATACTTCTTGATTCAGGAGTTAATAGAAGAGTATCAGTGTTCAGAGGCGCCTCCAAGGAGACATTGGCCAAATGCTCTAGGGAACTGGGATTTCTTAGGGAGTCAGGGTGAGGGAAGGATGGTGCTCTTTGGAGGGATTTATTTTAAGCCTTTTTTCTTTTCTGTTGTGTGAGTCTTTTGGCATTTTATTTATTTATTTAGGTTTTTTGAGACAGGTTACTTTGTGTAACTTTGTTCTAGAACTAGCTCTGTAAACTAGGACATAGAGATCTGTCTGTCTCTGCTTCCTATGTGCTAGGATTAAAAGCATGCACCACTGCCCTGCGGCACTTTGTTTAAGATGAAAATTATTGACAAACATTCTGTTTACAAAGGGAACTCATTTTCTGGGCACAGCACCAGACAGGGGCCACAAAAAGAGATACAATGGCAGAAAAGGAAGTAACATCAGTCTTGCTATAAGTAAATGTCCTTGCTTTCCTGGGTCCAAGTTTCTTTTGGATAGACTGAAAGTGATAAATATTTTGTCAGGAGCCAAAAAGTAAAGAGGGTCAAAGCAAGAATCAATATGGAGTCCAACTTTTCATAAACTATGAGGACAAACGATTCAGTCCCAAGGCCTAACAGCCAGAAATCCAGACCTAAGCCTGGCCATTTCTGAGAAATGGTAACTTAGCTGACAATTGTAAACTTACTGAGATCAGCAGTAAGGAATTTAGATAAGGAAGTTAGTTATTTACAGATTCAGAAGTATCCTTAAATCTATTCCTTCAATCAATTAATGTCCACAAAGTCGAATGCAAGCAGCAAAGAAGTTAAAGTTTAGTTTTAGATAACCCCGCCTGCTAGCCAAGTCTCTGTACCTCCCTCCCCCCTTCCACTTGCTCTGCCAAATTCCTTGTTGGAAGACTATATAAGCTATAATCGAGGACTTAATAAACAAAGACCTTGACGAAACTCAGACTGACTTTGTCTTTCTTTATACACTTGGTCTTCGTTCTCTCACTTCCATTGGTTTTTCAGGAGGTGCCCCCTCGAATTCCCACGAATAACTGAACCTGATGTACGGGTCAATATTTTTGAACTAACTCCCAGGAAGCCCTTGAAACCTGTAAGCTTTTAATGCCACACATGACCATTGTAAGGGCCTCAAGAGCCTGGTCCCTTGACTGCCTTCTTCTTGACCACAGGGCTCTTGTGTAAGTCCCAACTCTTCTTGGATGCTTGGGTTCCTCACTGCAGCCATCTGAAGTCCCTAATCTGTGACTTCACAGACTTGATGATAATCACAACTTATTTATTGAGCATGCATCATGTGATCTAAATGCTTTTTGCAAGTCAGCTTGCTTTATCTTTGCAACTATGTGAAGTAGTTGTACAACCAGCAGAGAGGAAAACAGGCATGTGGAGGCTTTCTCTTGTAGCTTAAGTTCAAGGTATCTACTTCAGCTACACCTTTGATGGCAGAGACTTTGGGGACCTGATTAGAAAATCCAAACAACTCTTTGCAACACCTTCTCGAAGAACCTGCATTTCCGGTTCCCAAAGCCATCTTCTCTTAAAGCTTTTGGAAAGAGATTTCTATGGAAAGTCACTGCTGCTGGTGATTAGCAGTGGGGTGGGAGTCTTGCGCCTCTGAGGTGTTGAGTTGAGTTAAATGGTGCTTGCCCACTCCCTGCTTACTCCTCATACATCCTGGGCTTCACTCATTCTTCTGATCAGCAGCTCTGGCAGGCTTCCAGCAATTGCTTTACGTGTTGGACAATCCACCTGGCCTGGCCTAGTTTCCAGAGGTTCCTCATACGAAACCCTCTGGAGATAGCTGTGCTGTTTCAAGAATCAGCTCCCAAGTAGGAGGTCTGATTTACGGGGTGGCTCATGGGATTATCAAATATTTTAACTATTACTTGTCACTTGGATAGGAGCACTTTCCATACTCTCTTCACAGGTCAGCAGCAGAGATATGGAAGAGAATTTCATCCTCTCTGTCTCTTATTAAGAAGGGGCTGAGCACAGTATCTCCTTGTAAGGAATTCGAGAGTTTCTGCTGCCAGTGACTCTTATTTTTTGCATCTGCTCCATGTCCTGGGCTCTTTGTATGCATCCTTTGTCTAGCTCTTTGTATGCATCCTTTCAGTTTTACCAATAAAGAAACAAAAGCTTAGGGGATGGACTTACACCACAGGTAGAGCTGAGGTTGGAATTTCAGCATGTCTAACTTTCTGCCCATCAGGCTAGGCTGTCTTGCCTACAGCTGCTGTGGTCCTCAGTAAGGATGAAGGGGATGTTCACGGGTAAATCTGCAAACTAGGCAATTTGCCTCTGGATTCCATTGCTGGGATTGACTGGGTTTATTTGGACGATTATAGCCCAAAAATCTGCATTTTGTGTTTCTAGCAGCTCAGGGGTTGGCAGCTGGGAGGGAAGTGGACTGAATGAAGCGCTCAGAGCCTGGGAAGCAAGGAAGAAATGATGCTGACTTTAGAAACCAAACTCCCAAAGCCAGAGATGGTAGCACACACAGCACTTGGGATAAAGGGTAAGGGAGGCCTGTGCTACAAAGCCACACAGTTTCTGTCTCAAAACACAAAAGCAGAAAAAACCAAACCCAACCCAAACCAACCTATCAGCCTCCTTGAAGTGTCAAGATGAAAGCTGTACAAGTGGGTAAGCGAGGGTTGGCTGCATGTACCTGGCGTGTAGTGAATGGGAAAGTGGTGGGCTTCGATCTACAGTGGAGACTCATCAAGTTCAGACTCTCATTCAGAATTAACAAGCCAGCATCAGCCAGTTGAAGAAGCCCATTTCGCTAAAGACATACAAGTGAATAAGAAAACAGAGCAGGGGCTGGATCAGGGGAAAATGGTTTGGCTGAATGTTCTGTGCCTTTGGATACACAGTTCATTAAGTTCATCTCCTCTCCCAGTTTATTAAAATGGCCCTGGCAGAGGTGGCTGTTAGCGTGCAACCTGCTAGTTGGGGTGTTGCCTTTCTCTTTGAAATGCCAGGGCCAAATTTTCTCTGATTTTGATTAGACTTCCTTTTGATTTAATGAGGTTTGACTGTCTCTGAAGTGTTTCATTATTGTACCCACAATAGCTTAGTAATGGCCAATCATTGCTGTGCGGTGGCCTAGAACGTGTATTTATGGTGTATACAGAGTACTGAAGGCAGGGCTGTCTAGGAAGGAAAACCTAACTAATTGCTGTAGGTGGCTTGATTCTCCACTCAGATTTCCTTTTCCTTAAGGCCAGCTTTAGAAAAGACCAGCTACCCCTAGAGCTATGTGACTTTAGGGCTAGAAGGAGGCTTGGGTGTAGCTGACTTCTTGTCAGATATTCCTCAGGAATATAAATTTCCATAAGAACCCAACCCAAAGAAAATATGGGAAAAACTCACATTATCTATGCTTCAGTGGTCTGCCCCCCTTGCCCAACCAATGCAGTGTGATTCCTCACAGGTGAACATTAGCAAGCATCCTGGCTTTCACATACGATCACTCCCCACCTCCCTTTATCTCAACTTCAGTAACTCATCGAAAGAAACAACACCAGGCTTCCTTCCTGGTCTCAGGGAGTCCAGGATGTGAAGCAGGTAGTTCATTATGTTTTTTTCTTTTTTAATTTTTATTTTGTAGTAACTTTTTATGGTTTTTTTTGCAGTTCAAGATAGATAAATTCACATCCATATTCAAGGCATATAAAACTTTCCATATTGCTAAGATCTGAAATTTAACTGATAAAGACTACTGCTTACGTATGATAGCTCATACCTGTAATTCCAGCAATTGGGAGGCTGGGGCAAGAGGATCGTTACAAGCTAGGTTTGCTTTGATTACATAATAAGGCCTTGTCTTAAAAAAAAGCAGAACCAAAATCAAACCAACAACAAAACCCATGTTGAACAACAGCAAACTACTATTTAATCTAGAATACCCGTCTATGTTGCCTTTCACTCTTCCTCCCTCCCTCCCTCCCNTCCCTCTGTCTCTCCCTCCCTCCCTCCCTATTTCCTTTCTTCCACAAGCATGTAATGATTGACAGCCACGGACTATCTGTTGATGTTAGAGCTGAACTGAATAAAGTACAGATTGTGCCTTTATGAGCCCCTACTGATGCTTAGCTGATAAGATGAGTTGTCCTATTCCAACTAAGAGGGTGGGTACGTAGACCCTGTTTCCAGTGATAGGGATGGGCCGTGCAGACCCACAGCTTCCCTAGCGTCTCCTGGGGAACCAGCACACTCTTTTCCCAAGACTGGTTGAATGGGGCTACGAGAAAGCCTCCTCCAGCTTAGGAGCATCTATAGCCCAAGTATCCTTGGCAGCATGTTCGCTTAGAAGGCTGGTTAGACACAGCTGTGATCCAGGTCGTAATGGTGGCAAAGGCTTCAATTCAAGCTGTCATGCCAAGTTAGACACTTGGATGAACTGGTGCTCCCTGAATGTTTCTCTGCTCACAGAGGGAGCTGCACAGATGTGGGTGCCCATCATCGCTGTGTGATAATGTTGAGTCCAGCAGATGAAGTTCAAGAGGGAGCCTGGGATTCATGTGCGGCTCCTAAAGAACAGGATAGGAAGAATCCATCTCCATGGGCTCTGTGCTTTTTCTAAACAGTTTCTATTTAGGAAAGTCAGTCCATATGATCAGAACCTCTATTTCCTTTATGGATGCTAGCACCCTTGAGGTTAACACATCCATTCCTGATTTTAAAAATGAAGCAAGCTTATGGTCAGATTTTACTAGTGTTTTGTTTTGAATTTTTCCAACTCAGTAAGTGTTCCATTTACAAAATCAGGACATGCTTTTTATTTTTATTTTTTTTCCACCAAAAAAGAGGCATAAGATTGTGAGATCCTTTCTTAGGCTCAGTCCAGACATCTGTTTCTCTGAAAGAACATTTGTCTTTTACATGAGTAATAACTAGGCGAAAAGAAGCGAGAGAAATAGATGCTCTTTACTGCCATGGGGGATTATTTATAAAAGCACATGCAGATCTCTAAAGCAGGGACCAGCTTCTTCTTCAGCAGCTCCCTATGATTTGTGAGAGCTGTGTCCCGAGACCCTTGATGGACGACTGAAACTGCAAAGAATATGGAGTTGCATACCACACTTTTTCTACTCATACAGAATTATGATAAAGTTCATTTTATGAATCAGGCATGATGTGGTGGTTTGAATGCAAACGGCCCCCATAGGCTCACTATTTTACGAATTTAGTCCCTAGTCGATGGAACCATTTGGGAAGAATTAGAAGGTATATGGCTTTGTTGGAGTAGGTGTGGGTCGTTTTAAGGCTTCAAAAGCCTACACCAGGCCCAGTCTCTCTCTCTCTCTCTCTCTCTCTCTCTCTCTCGGTCTGGTTTTAACTGCTGCGCTGTCTATCTAGCCCTTTTTTATTTTTTTCCTCTTTTGTTCCCTTTTCCCCTTCCTTCCTTTTTTCTTTTCTTTCTTTTTTCCAATAGCATCTGCCTTATGTTGCTCAAGCTGGCTTGAACTCCAAAGCTCAAGCAATCTACTGCTTTTGCCTCACAAGTGGGTGTAGCTACACACACCACCATGGCTACCATAGCCCAGCTTCTTGTGCCTTTCGATTTGTTTTGTTACTTATTTATTTATTTTTGGTACTGAAGAAAACCAGTTAATAATTTCTTTGGACAAAGATAAAAATGAGCCAAAAAAGAGAAATTTCAAAGAAACATTTATTAACAAAAATATATTTTGAAAAATTCAGATTCATATAATAAAAATGATTATTTAGATGCAATTTCATGAATTCATTTTTCACTTCTCAATTAGCAAAGATTTTTTAAAAATATTTGACTCTAGGGCAGGGCTTCCTAAGCTTTTCCCAATCTTGACCCCCTTTTGCCTGAGGAATTTTTTATGTGACCCCTGGTATATGGGCATGTAAAATAAGTCTAAACTTAAATATTTACTGATAATAAATCATAAGGAAATTTATCTTGAAACAATTATTTGCTATAAAAATAAACTTGTTACTTTTTAACTATGAAAGCAAATTCACATACTAGTAAAATGGATATACTTATTTTTACACAAAGCATTAAGTCTTGGCTGAATATTTTCATTCTGCAGAACATAGAGCATCTTCAACGTTTTTCAGAGTTGATCAATATTTTGATTTTGTAACTGCCAATGCTAAGAACATCACTTTGCATGAATATATAGTACAAAATGGCAGAAGTATGTTTAAGGCCATTTTGGAAATTGTTGGAAGTTCTGTCCTAAACCCAAGTCAAAATTCATTTAACAATTTTAAAAATAAATCTTAAGTCAGCAATTCAAATAGCAATTTTAGAAATCAAATGTTCTGGACAGAACACAATCCCAAATCGTATGCTGAAAAGCTCAGGAATGATGGTAGGAAAAATAGGAGAAGCACTGGTTTTCCGTAATTAGCCGCTATGTCTTTATGAGAGCAGAGCCCTTTTGTGTGTACTGGTAAAACCCTGCACGAGAGAGCACACATTCGTCTTGATTCTGAGTAGGTGTTCTCAGGGAGTCAAGGTTGCTGTGTGGTGTGATAGCATGTGCAGGCAGGGTGGACTTTTACAGGAAGGAGTCAGATTCATGTATATTTGATTTGGAATTCATTCTTGATTATGGTACAGTCACCAAATCTTTTACTGCAGCCAAATTTTTCACAACCCCCAACATCTGAACTGTATGACCTTACATGAGACCGCAACCCATGGTTTAAGGAGCTGTGTTCTAAGGTGCCTCTGCAGGAAACAAGCCTTTCACTTACTGCTGGTAAACGTGTAAACTGGTAAGCTTCAAAAAATATTTAATTTGAAATGTTATACATGTATACAGTGCATCTTGATCAAATCGACATCTCCCTCCCCTACTCCAACTCTCTCCAGGACACCTATCACATCTCCCTTCCAATTGTATGTCCTCCTCTTATAATTTTTATTTGTTTATTTTTAACTCTCTGAGTTTAGTCAGTGCTACCCACATGTACATGGGGCCATCCATTGGAGTTGTGGGCAGTGTGTCAGTATATATCAGTTTCTAAAAATATTTTGTGTACTTAATTTCATTGTATGACTTAATTAGGGTGATGCAGACCAATACTTATACACTAGGATATTGATTGTAGTATTATTAACTAGTTACCTAATTAGTTAAGTAACTTAAATTTCAATAGAGAATAATCATCAATAATAAATGAAATTTTATGTAACTAGTAAACGTGTTCTTCTCACAGAACGTACAGATACATGAGTCTCAGGCTATGGAACTGTGTGAGAGAGAAATGCATTGGCTCCGTGTTTGAAGAAATAGGCTTAGGAATAAAAACAGAAGAAACAATAAGCAAAAAATTAACTAGTCATCTTGGATTGCTGGGGAATTTGAGATTTCTCTGCCTTCTCTATAAGCATCCTATGAGCAGCCAAATCTATCAGTGCACTCATTGCTCAGCACCACTGCAGTGGGAAACCCAAACCCTTCATTTGAATTCAGGTCCCTGCATATCGGCTCCCTGCCGCTCTTCCTGTTTCCAGTTCCCTAGCCCAGTCTCTGATTTCTTCCTGCTAGCTCCCTTCTTCAACAGACACCTTCCCAGGCCTTTTGTTCTTCCCTCTATCCCTGGCTTCCCAACACCAGTCACATACTTCTAGTTCCCAGGGTTCCAGGAAGGTAGGTCCTCTCCACTCTGGGGACGTCTGCCCAGTCCAGCCTCTGAATTCCTGCAAGAGCTTGCTTGCAACAAGTCTGTTGTCTAGGTTGTTCCTGCAAGTAGGAAGAACCTATAGGGCAGCCCCTAGTGATATCCACTGTGGTGCTCGGTACACAGAAGGAGTGCTCATATACAGCAGGCGCTCAATAAATACTACAGACTGCCTCTTCCTGCTCTATGTGTGGCAAAGTGGCCCACTGTGCACTTGGAGTTTTTTTTTTTCTTTGCACGTCCCTCCTTTACCTTTCAAAACAAATCCTTTGAGAGACCGATAGTCCAGACTAGAGGCAATCTCTGTAAACTACAGGAACATTCCAGAATGAATAGAGATTAGACTGTAGACTAAACAGACATTCCTCCCTGTCCTTGCTTTTTGTTGCTTTTCATACTTCTCTTTGATGTGTTAATACTAGGTAGGTAGATATTTGGACTTTTTCTTGGGGCAGAGGGATGAAGCCCAGGGTCTCACACGTGCGGAGCAAGTCCCCGTGGTCTCACGCAAGCTAAGCACGTGCTCTACAACCAAGAACACCTTCAGCCTTCAGCCTCTTTTATCTCTCTTTGCAAAGAAGAAACCGTAAAGAATGACCTCTTTCGCTGCCTTTTACATGAAATGAAATTCAGTTGAGTTGCTACAGTTTAAAGGGTCTGGCTGCATTTGCTACAGAGAATAAGAGCTAGGAGGGTAACAAAGGCAGGCGGCTATAAGGTGCAGGCAAACAGTCACAGACACAGATGAGCTCTGATGAATCTCACTGGCTATGGCTGTGGGTGGGACTGCGGTGGATTCCCATGAAAATGGAAGGTATATTGAGGGACATGAATTCTCACTTGCTTAGGCCTATGAAGAAACCCTAACAACCTGGTGTGCTTGTGTGTAGGCCAGAGGTCAATGTCAGATGTTTCCTTACTAGCTCTCCATCTTTTTTCAATTTTTTTAAAATTTTTTTGGAGATAAGGTCTCTCATTGAACCTGAATATCACCTACTATGAACTCCAGGGTCCTTCTGTTTTCTGCTCCCCAACACTAGGATTGTAGGTAGGCCCAGTTTTCACATGGGCTCCGGGAGTGGGTTAGGGTGTCAGAACTCTGGTCCTAATTGTTATGGTTTAGATAAAACGTTGTGGTTCCCTGAGGGGCGGCAGCAGGCCATTAGGGGCAGCTGGGTCCCACCCCCCGCGGCCTCTGTAGGTCTCAGGTGAGTGGGATGCAGTGGGTCATTGGTGGGGCAGCGGGTCCCAGGAGGAGCTGTGGTGGGTGAGAGACAGAGATGGATAGGCATGCCATGCAGAAAGAGGGTTTGGGTATAGTTTATTCAGTGGGTTATGGGGAAAAAGGGAAGGGTGGGAGACCGAGAGATGGGTTTGGTGTAATAGGCACAGCTGGCTTGTCCCTGCCTAGGTTGGTGGCACTAGCCAGCTCCACGCGGCAGCTAAACAGAAGTGCCACTCAAGTTTCTCATTTTCCCAAGGCAGGGATCCAGAGCTTGATATAAAATCTACATTACATTTTTTCAAGCTTTAGTGGTTTTTTTGTATGGATGTTTTGCCTGCATGTATGTATATATCTATCACATGCATGTCTGGTTCCCAAGGAGGTCAGAAGAGGGTGTTATAGACCTCTTGAGACTAGAGTTTCAGGTGGTTGTGAGTTGCCCTGTGGGTTCCGGAAATTGAACCTGAGTCCTCTGCAAGAGCAACAAGTGCTTGTAATCACTGAACTAACCCCTAAAAAAAATCTATATTTTAAGCATGCTACTCTGTGGCTGCATGAGTTACATTTAGAGACTCCACTGGGCTCATGAATCACTTGTTTGGGATTTCTTATGATTCTGGTTTCTGTAGGAATTACAGAATTGCTAAATACAAACAGTGACTCCATGGTTCCATCCAACCTTCTGCCCTTGTCTTCTGCCTATGAGGCACAAGTACAGATAGGTCTATGCCAGTGAGCTTTGATCTTTTCCATTGCTGTAGCCAACTCCCAGACAGTGTCTAAATATCTGCTCCTGGTCACAAGGCCAAGGGGTTGACCAAAGGTGTGGATAGACGATTTGGTATGAGATGAGCACATTCCCACAGGAGGCAAAGCTAACTTAACTCTGTGCCCAACGGATGGGGCACCAAAGTCACAGGACCACGGGCAGACCATATGACGAGACTCTTCTTTTTCCTGGCCACTCATCATCGTTTTGAAGGCGACAACTGTTTGGATTTCTCTGCAGGCTGCAACCAGGAGGTCAGGGAAGCGTTATGTAACTGCTTAAATGAAGAGCAAATCACTCTTGAGAACCCCCAAGTCTTCTGGAAGCTCAGGGCACTGTTCCAGAACTTTCCACACTGTAAATGCTGCTTAGAAACTCTGAAGGCTCCCACAAGATTGAAGGAATTACTTCTGAGTACCAGTTCATGTTTGGAATAAGAGTGCTCTCCTAAGTTCTTGAGGTGACAGGGACATTATGACATGGTAGGGGTTGTGGAAAAGAGAGAAAGAGAAGCAGGGTTTGCCAGTGACTGCCTGCCGGGAGGTAGTTCTGCTGTCAGCTCAGATTGGCCATAAAGCTGCTTTAAGTAGCTGCATTTTGACTGCTAATTAGCTTGTTTGGAGAGCTGGTTTGCCCCCAGAGTGGCTTTGGGAACTGCTGCCTGGCCTTTCACAACTGCCAGGATCTGTTGTGCTGGTGCAGCTCAGGAAGCTTTGGGCCAGAGCTAGGGGTGAATCTGTTGTATAAACTCCACTCCTCTAGCTTCTGACCAGGCTGGACTCAGTGGTGGTGGAGCAGGGAGCAGAGAGAATGTGGTAAGCACATGCGGGGCACATGATTCCACGCAGTGGTTCTCAACCTGTGGGCCACTACCCCTTTGGGAGTTGAATGACCTTTCCACAGAGGTTGCCTATCAGATATCCTGCATATTAGATATTTACGTTACAATTCATAACAGTAGCAAAATTGCAGTTATGAAATAACAGCGAAAACAATTTTAGGAACTGTTCTAAAGGGTTGCAGTGGTAGGAAAGGTGAGAACCACTGTACCAAGGGCCTGAGGCAGCTGTCCTCTGTGCATGGGCTTTTGGGGAAAGAACCCAACAAAACAATGTTTGGAGCTACAAGTTGTTAGATCCAAAGGAAACTCTAATTCCCCAAACTCCAAAAGGCACTCCAAATAAAAGTGAGCTCAACCTGGACTACAGAAGGCCCTATGGCTACCTGTGGTGTCTATTAACATATCAAAGCGGATACTACCCTCCGAACTCCCACAGTATCAGACTCTTAGTCCCTGTATAAAGTGCTGGTTTTAGCACTAGATGTATAAAACGAGGACATGAACTCTCCAAGGTATGGTTGAGGAGAAGGTTTTCACTGTAGAGATGAGGGAAAGCACAGACCCTGAGAGGAGGGGGTGGGAGAGTGGGAGAGGAAGAAAAGAGAGAGGTAGCAAAGGAGACCAAGACAGAGGACAAAGCAAGAGCCAAGAGAACCAAGACAGCAAAGAGAGCCCTGGCTGAAGTGGCAGGTGTAATGGATTAAGTAAAATGCTGCAGGATCCCTGGCGGTTGCAGCAGCAGAAAGGCTGCAGGTCCCCAAGTGGCAGTG
>LOEQ01001595.1:250199-260871 GCA_001685075.1 Bramus lutescens
TTATTATTATTATTATTATTATTATTATTATTAATTATTGTTTTCAGTCTCAGCTTTTAAGTGATTGACACATTGAGAGAAACCTTTAAAAAGAATTTATAAAAACAAATATCTAGTGAGAGAATTTGAGAACCATGGAAGGGTAGTCTCTGGTCCATTTTCTGTAGTTGTAACAGGAAACTATACTCTAGATAGTTTATGAAGAAAAGGAGTTTATTTGGCTCAAAATTCTGGAACTCCAAGAACATGCATGGCTCATGTATTTACTTGGTTTCTGGTGGGTTTTATTTGCAGGCAGGAGACCTTCCAGAAAGCCAACAAGTAGTGCAGGTCATCATATATACAGAGGGGTTGTTTGCTTTAGAAAGCCACTACTGAAATTATGAAAGACCCACTCCCATGATCTTACTCAATCCTGATGACCTCCCACAGGCCCCACCTCCAAATGCTGTTAGTGGATGGCTTTGTGCAATTTCTGCATGTGCGTTCTGGGGACACACCTACCAGCAGGTATAAAGAAGTGACTGCATGGTTGGATGAACTGTGGGCACTCAGTTCCTCCAGGGGATGGATGCCCCCGAAGTGAATGGAGGTAGCTTCTTGGTTGTAGTAAGGCAGTGACTATTTACTGATTGGTGATATTACTGATACTTTGTTATTCTACCAGCAGCAGTGAGCCACTATGCACAGGTTTGCTATTGGCCCTTGATGCAGTAGTGGCAGTCTTGGTTGGATGCCATGGATGACTGGCTGTGTGAAGTGTATCAGTGTCTGGTGCTAGCTTGGTGGTTGTGATGATAGCATTCCTAGACTTACTGTCATGGTCACCTCTTCTGCCCTCATCATCACTTCTAAACATGTCCCCAGACTCAGCAGTGTGATGGAACCTGGTGCCAAGATGAGATCCTGCTTAACTGGCTTGTGGAGAGCTAATAATACACCTGAGAAAAAAGAGATAAACAATAGTCATGTCCAAGTGTGGCTGACTGTCCCTGATAGGGCAAGATATGGGAACGTGGTTTCTCAGGCGCTTCATGACAGGTGACACAAAATAGATACCTCTTCACACACAGCCCTCTCTTCTGACAACGTGCACATACCTCATACCTTTAAGCAAAATCCTTAGCTACATTTTTCCCCTCTGAGATAGAGTTTTATGTAGCTCAGGGTAGTCCCATATTTGCTATATAGTCACAGATAATTCTCAACTCCTGATCTTCCTGGTTCTGCCTTCTAAGTGCTGGGATCACAGGCATGGACCACAATTGATTTATGTGGCACTGAAGATTGAAGCCAAGGTCTCGTACATGCTAGACAGGCGCTATATCCTCAGTCTCTATATTTTGGATTTTAGATGTCTACTAAGCATGTGTTAAAGACTTGTTCCTATCTGGATCCTGTTGGAAGGTGTTGGAACTTGCAAAAACTGGGCCTCAATGAGAGGTCTTTGGGAGTGGATGATGGACTCCAGGTCCTATATCTCTTTCTCTCTTGGGTCCTGGTCACCAGATGAGCATCTGCTCCCCCACATCCCCACCCCACCTGCCCTATCATGTGCTGTTTTATATCAGGTCCAAAAGCAATGATACTATCAACCCAGCACTGGCCGCACTGTGAGCCCAAGGAGACCCCTTCTCTGGTCTCTGGTATGTGTTACAGTGACAGAAGGTGACTGATACATTCCCTTGAGAAGATTTTCAGAATCATCCCATCTTGCAATTAGATGATGGTGACTTTCTTATCACATGGAGAGCAGGTGATCCAGCAGTCTTCTTATACAGGCCGTGAAACCAGGAGCTTTGAGATTAAGTGGCCTGGTCCAAAGTCTCATGTTGAAGCCTAACAATATCCAGGCCACTCTGGCTCTTGGGTTGAGATTTTTCCTGACATGTCACCCCCGTGTAGACTGTGAATGTTGGGAAGCACTGGCCCCAGCTCTGGTGCACTCATGGTTCCTAGAAGACAAGCTGCTTTGTGGGCTTCCTGCCTTGGTCATTGTTTTCCCATGCCTGCAGCCTTGTGATTCAGTTTGCAGGTGTGAATTGTTCTGAGGCCATGATGGGCTGCTGAGAAATGCAGTAAATGCAGTAACTTTAGCTCCCTCAGCCTGGTTTCCTTCCACTGTGCTGCCTCTTGGAGCACAGGCCATGTGTTCCCAAGCCAGTGAGGCAGTCAGAGCCATGGGCAGGGTGTATCCGGTCCCTATACTTCTGTGCTGAGGTGGGTAAACATGTCCTTGTGCCCTCAGGGAGCAGGTCTCACCCAGGGATAGAACCTAGCTCAGACAGAATACCAGTGTGCTTAGTAAATGCTTGAAGGCTTGTTAGGAAAATGAACAATGAGTGGGGGAAAAGCAGCGTTGCCTTTGATTCCATCCATGACGTTCGAGTTCCAGCGGTGCCACTTAGAGCTACGAGGCCTTGACTGACTTATAGCAACCAAATTGCTTTTTACATTAATTTTTACATTTTTTGCCTTAAAATTTTTATTACATTTATTTGTGAGTGTGTGTGTGGGGGGCACATAGATGTCACTGTGTGGAGGTCAGAGGACAGACAACTTTTCAGAACTGCTAACTTACTTCCATGCTGTGGGTCACAGGGATCTAACTCAACTTTTTTTTTGTCTCTTGTAGCTCAGGGTAACCTTATATTCAATTTGTGACTCAAGGTGACCTTGAACTCTTAATCCTCCTCTATCTCACTAAGACTGGCTTTAGAGGCATGTACCACCTTGCCCATCTGAAGATAATGATTTATTTTTGCAGTTTCTGGTGAGGCTCTTATCATTAACAATTTTTGAGGGATGTAGGCATGCTCCATATTATGGGTGCAAAATGAAGGGCACAGCAGGTTTTAAGCAAGTAGATGTCAGACTCCATCATGTGATTGCTTTCAGTGGAGAGACTTCCGGTGCCCTCAGAAATACTGGTAGAAATTCATTCCTGGGAGCTGCACCATATTTTCAAGACTAAGAACATAAGCATTAAAGATCTATTGGTTATTATTTTTTGTTCTTGCCACAAAATACCCTACAGAAGCAACTTAGTGGAGGAAGGGTTGTTTTAGCTTCTAGCCTATCATGATGNGAGGAGAGCTGGCTCGGGCCCAGCTCTTGTTTTCCTTTTCCTGCAGTCCAAGTCTCCAGGCCATGGAATGGTGCCACACACAGTAGGGGTGTGTCTTCCCAGCTCACTTAACCCGGCCTGAAAAAAATCTCTCGCAGACATGCCTAGAGGTTGTCTCTAGTTGATTCTACATTCTATTGAATTGACAATCAACATTAATCATTACAGTAGCCTTTTAGAGATCTTTGTAAAAGAGTTTGTTTTGTTGGAATGAGCTGAGAGAAAGATTGAGAAAGAGATACTGAGATATCGTAAGGGGCTTGAATGGAATGAAGAGGTGATGGCCATGTGGATTATGACAAAGAGAAAGCTGGATAGTCATGATGGAAGCATTCAATTGCTCATTCACTTGTCAGTTTTTTGAATACCCCTGGGAGGAGCAGTGCTGGGAGGATCTTGCATGTTATCTCTTTGGCCTGTGATGGCTGTACTCTGTCATCATATTGGCCTATGAAGAAGCCACATGAATAATATGTTGGGTCCCCATTGAGATCATCAGTCTTATGATTGCCCTTGGTTGCTCAGATAGTTTAGGTGAAAGAAAGGCCACAACGGCTCTCTGGTCCCTTCCCTTGAGTTCTGTGGCTACATAGATCTATATCACCTATGTCCCTTCAGTTTTAGACTCATCCTGGCCAAGATCAGTTGTCATGTATGAGTTTGTTCATATGTGTTGTACTCATGCTTGCATGTATGTAGAGACCAAAGATCAATTCTATTGTTGTTCCTTAGAAGCTGTCCACCTAGGTAATTATTTTTGTTGTTTGCTTGTTTTGAGGCAGGGTCTCTTATTGGCCTAGAGGTGGCCAGATAGACTAGACTTAGCTAGCCAGGAAGTCTCAGGAATGCTCCTGTCTCCACCTCCCCAGTAGTGAGGTTACAATGTGTACCACCATGCCCAGCTTTTCTTCTCTTTCTTCTCTTTCTTTCTTTCTTCTCTTTCTTTCTTTCTTCTCTCTCTCTCTCTCTCTCTCTCTCTCTCTCTCTCTCTTTTCTTTCTTTCTTTTCCATGTGTCTTTTTTTGGGGATTGAACTCAGACCCTCTTGTTTGCAAGGCAATTATTATCAACTGAGCTATCCCCTCAGCTCAGCAAATCCGACATTTTTCCTTTCCTACTTTTCCCCTCCCTCCCTCCCTTTCTGTAACGGAACCCAGGGCCTTGTGCATACCTACCAGCTGCTCTGACATGAGCTCCGTGTCCCCAGCCATTGTTTTGTTCTTTTGCACAGTTGTCTTCTGATGCCACCCAAAGCCCTTGGCACTCAGAGACATGTTCTTACACTCAGCCTCTGTATTTTCTCTGAATGCCTAGCACACTGAGAGTTTGGGTCACCTTAAAAAAAAAAAAGTCCTAAGCAGTGCAAATGCCTCTGTGGTCATTGAGGGAGTCTGCTTTCCTGAATGTTTGTGTTACTGAAAATCCCTTGAGCATGCTCGTTCATATTTTCTCCCTCTGGATTTCTTCTTTAAACCATCGCTCTTTTCCATGTGTGGGTTACTCATCGTTCAGATTAGCCAGCATGAATTTTTAGTCCATGGGCTTCACTGCACTTCCTCACTAGTCTGTTTTCAGGCTCTTTAACTGAACATGGAAGAAGATGAATTGTAGGAAAAATAGCTTTAGGATGTATATTAGGACTTTGAAACAGCTCTTAGTTCTATAGTGTGGAAAGAAAATATGAATGATTATGAATGGTTCCACCCTTCTATTAGTTGGGTAACCAAGGTTGGCTGCGTCTAACCAAGGTTGGCTGTGTCTGTAGGTTTCCCATTGATTTTCTGTTGCTTTTTCTGCTTAGCATTCTCTCATTCTTTCTAGTGTGGCTTTTTGAAGTCTTGAGATTATCCCCAGAAACAGTGTGTATCTGATCTTTTCTTTTTTGCACATATATATGCAAGTGTATGTGCAGATGTGTATATGTATAGGTATACGTATAATATAGAGGCCAAAGGTCAACCTTGGGTGTGGTTCTTCAGGAACTGTCAACCTCTCATTGTTCCCCGGGGCTCTGAGATTAGGCTAGGCTGGTTGGCTAAAGAATTCCAGAATCTACCTGTGCCTGCCTCTCCAGTGCTAGGAGTACAAGTGTGTGCACCACACCCATCTTTTAATTGTGAGTTCTGGGAATCAAACCTGGTCCTCATCCTTGTGTGGCAAATGCTTTGATGATTGAACTGTCTTCACAACCCTGGCTTTTTTGTCTTTCTCCCCCCCCTTCCCACAAAAACTGAGCCCTTTAATAATTTCATGATTTTATTTTGTTCCTTTTTGCATGCCAATTTATAGAAAGCCAGAAGATGCTGCTTTGGTTTGCATTATTTTCATCAGAAAACGTGATGTCCATTGAAACAAAAACTTCTAGGCATTTACAATTAGTGCCTCCTGACTTTTTATCCCTCAAAATTTGACAGGCTCTTTGTCTCAATGTCCCAGATTCATTGACTCTGAGGTAAAAGTCCTTGTCCTCAGTAGATTGGCCAAGCTTTCTGAGTGAAAAGAAGCCCCACAGTTCCCTTTTGCCAACATCTATTTTTTGCGGTACTATGTGTTCTGAAGAGGCACAAGGCGGGTGTAGTGGGGAGGCGTGAGGATGGTATGGAAAGAGAAACAAGGCTTAGCCTTCTGATCACTGCTTCCCTGGACACTCGGCTGCATGAAAGGTCATTTATTGAGTATACCACCCTGCGGATTAAATCCTAATTGACAGATGAGGGGAACTGACTGGCCTCAAGCCACGTATGGATATGTCCTCAGGAAAGATTTGAACTTACATCTGTCTAAAGAAATTTCTAGAAGGTTGTGTTCCCCTCCCAGCAAAATGAGATGGGGGCTATGCATCTCCTCCATTATGTGGCCTGTAGACTTCTCCACTGGTTTGTTTCTGTAGGCTCCTGGGGGGAACCTTCCAGGGGTTTTGGCTTGATTCTTTGGTTCTGTTGCTGTTGCATGGTCAGAAGTTGCCCTTCCCTGGGCTTGCCCCGAGCCCTGGAAGACGTGTTCATCTCCATCTGCAGTGGAGTGTGCTGGGTCTGGAAACTCACCTGGTGTGTACTTGTCAAAAACCCTGTGTCGAGGAAAGAAGTGGGCTTAATGCCATTTTATGGGTCAAGAATACATTTTATTATTGTTTTGCTATTTTGATCCCATCCTGGCAAAACGAAGCAAGTCCCCTCCCCACTCCCCTGCCCTGTGTGTGTGTGTGTGTGTGTGTGTGTATGTGCGACTATGGAAGCTGGAGAATAGCCTTACCTGCTGTGCCTTGTTGCTTTACACCTTCATATTTTAGACAAGGTTCTCAAAATGTTCTGTATTTTGTAATTTGAGTTCATTGGTTTGGAACTCATCTAGCAGGCTGGCTACTGCCATCTACCCAGCAGCGTGCACCTCCAGGTCTGGCAGTTTTGTGTGGGTTCAGGGAATTGAAGTCAGGTCTTTTTGCATATAAGGCAATCACTGTACTGATGGAGTCAACTTCCTGGCAAAGGAAGGTATTTGTAACACATTGAGAGAATGGAGATTTCCAGCTAATTTGTGCAGCAGCAGCAGCAGCAGCAACAGCAGCAGCAGCAGCAAAACTCTAAATAAAACCCAACTCCAGCCGTTTCTCAGGATTTCCGCAAAGTGTAGTGGTCACTGGAGCTAGGCACATACATGCCATCCACAGCTTAGCTGCCCATCAACAAAGAGTGGCAGGAAATTCAGTTATATATCCAGAAATGCATAGAAGTCGGTGAGTTTTCTCAAATGGCTAAACATGTACAGGACTGCCGTGTCGTCCCTGCCCCACCCCACCCCCTTGTTTGAGACAGAGTTTCACTGTGTAGTCTTGGATGTCCTGGAACTCTGTAGACCTGAATGGCCCTTGCCTCCTGAGAGCTGGGATTAAAGGCGTGCGTCACCACCACTGCCTGGCTGGTCCCTGTCCCTTTTGCGTGACCTGGTTATTGAACAGATAATTTTAAAAAATTAACTTCTTCTTTGACAATTTCCTACGTGTATTTAATACTAATTCTGCTTATACTTGTTCCACTACCCCCTTGTCCTTTCATCCTGACCAGCTGACCCCTCCTCCCACCAAGTCTCCATTCCACTTTCATCTTTATTTTTTTCTTTTGTGGCCCACTGGACTTAATGAGAGTTGCTCACATGGGCGCGGTGTGGAGCTATCCACTGGAGCATGAGTAAATCACCAGTGGCTACAGCACTTCCTGTCCTCCAGCAGCCCCTGACTGTCATGAGCTCCCTTGAGTGGGTCTGGGCCCTGTGAGCCCCTTCCTCATCTGTGATTAAACACTTAGTGGTTCTGTCTCTTGTTTGCCTCTGCGGCAGCCACAACGCTCTGAATTCATGTGTGCCGTGACCACATCACTAACCTGGGGCTGTGTTTTATGGTCTCATCCCCGGTGCCTAGCTTGTACATTCTTTCCGCCTGCTTTTCCACAGTGCTCACTGAACCTTGAAGAGGGTGATATGGGCATCCAGACCAAGGCTAAGCACTCACCAGTCATGTGTTCTTAACACTTTGCCCAGCGTGAGTCTCCGCATTAACCAGCATTCATTGCAAAGAGTACTTCTTTGCTCAGCCTGAGGGAAGAATACTAGCTTATGGGCATAAACGTAAATATTTAGGAGGTGGGGACAGATATGTTTTGATGCCAAGCACATTCCCCTCACATAAGGTATTTTATCTTATCTATTTTGAAAATTTTTTCTAAAGCAGTTTTTTTTCCTTTTCCTTTTCCTTTTCATAATGCATTATAAATGTTACTCAGAATGTTATTAAACTCAGTGACTTTTTCTCAGGGCTCCTTAACTTTGAAGAATCATCATTATTGTGTATAAATGACTCATCATATATTATGTACCTCAAGCAGTTTTTTTATATTCTCAATAATTGGAAAGCACCAGGAGAAAAGCAATAGGAAAATTAAAAATGTGGAATATTCACTCTGCTAAGAAAGAGCTGTCAGCTTGATAGGCAGTTACTCACGGTTTCTGTTTAGGGTATGTTTTGAAATCTGTTTCTCTAATGATTTGTGTGGAAGGTGACCTTTTCCTGTTGTCACGGGAACTTCTTAGCAGTGAGAAGCGGTTAAAACTGTAACTGATGTTGAGTTAACATCCAGAGGTACCAGAAGCCAAATTGTTTAATGCTCCGGCTTGATTCCCATTTTGCCTGCAGTTCATCCTGAGCAAGCTTCCAATAGGAGCAACTGAGCTCACAGATACCTGTGCCTTAATCTTCTGGAGACCAGTGTGACCGCTGAGGTTCTGGACATACATCCTCCTGGGGCACGTTTCGAAGATGCTCCACCTACTCAAGTGCACAGGCCCACATGTGCATATGGCTACATTCAGTGTCTCAAATACTCTTTCTGATTTAAAATTCTCTCTCTCTATGTGTGTGTGTGCTATGAATATTTGTGCGTGTTTGTGCATACACTTGTGTGTGTATGTATGTATGTAGAGGTCAGAGGCCAGCACAAGATGTCTTCCTTGTCATCTTAATTTTTAAGACAAGGTCTTTTGCTAAACTTGGTGTTTCCTGATCAACAAGACTACCTGGCCAGTGAGTCCCAGAGATCCTCCCCTGTCTGCCTCCCCTGTCTGCCTCCCCAGTGCTGGGATTACAAACATGAATCACTGTGCCTAGCCTTTTATTGAACGCTAGGCACTGGAACGCATGTCCTCATGCTTTCTTATATGGCAGATGCTTTACCAAATACGCCATCTCTCCTGCCATTCCAACTTCAAATTCTTAATATATTCTTGACTATGAGTCCCTCCCCCATTTGTGGTTTGCATTGTGCTTCCCAAACAATGAAGTACAGGGCCTCATTGCAGAGAGTCTGGGGATAGTAGTATAAATGACAGATACATCAGCATTTGACTGAGGCAATTTTCAGTGAAGGTGGAAAGGGGACCCAGTAAGGAGGCTTCGGAGGACGGGGGACTTGGTTTGTTCAGTCAAGGGCTTGTTGTGCAAGCATGGGGACTTGAGCTCAAGTTCCAGAGCTCACATTTAAAAAACAAACAAAAATCAAAACCGGTTGATGGAGCATGGGCTTTTAATCCCAGCACCAGAAAGATGGAGACAGGTGGCCGGTTAGCCTAGGTGGATTGGCAGGCTACAGGTCAATGAGAAACTGTCTCAGAAGAACAACAGAGATGGCTTCTGAGGAATGACACTATAGAGACTGACCTCTAGCCTCTGTACACATGAGCTGACATGTGTGCACATCTGCATACACATGTATACTTTCCCACAAGATCATGTTTATATGTACATTTACACACACACTTGCATGCACCCCCTCCCCTGCACACACCGGAATTTGGCATTTGGTGAGCATCCAGACAGGGCTCTTTCGTTTGCTCATGTCTGAATCCAACCAAGCAATGAGTGCAGTCCTAGTCCAGCTTCCATTGAAGTGGATTGATGATTTTAAATGGCAGAGTGGAGGTTTTTAGTGCATCAAGGAACCTGTAGCACCCAGCTTTTTTTTTTTAATAGAACAATTATTTAGTTTGACAACAGAAAGGAGGCCAAAGAAAGTCCTTTTATGAAGCCGATGACATCATGTCATTTCTGCTTTTCATGTGATTGTTGTCCTTATAAAACAGTGACATTCTGGGGGGGGGGCAGATGCTGCCCCATTAGTACATGCTTAAGAACGTTTCTGAACTAATTTAAGACTCATGTGCTTGGTACTGATAAAATTAGCCAACAGGTCACTTCTCCATCTCTTTGGGGTTGACGTGAATAGTTTGAGGTTCCGATGAAAACAGAAGTGCTTCCCTGTAGCCACATTGCATAAACCTCTTCCATTTTGATTTAGTTGCAAGCCTTCCTTTTCCCTCTAGACTTGTAGACTTGGAAATAAAAACGGAGGTGGAAGTGGAAAGGACTGGGCTGTGTCTTGACAATAATAGCAAAAGAAGGTCATTTTTGTATACAGTGAGCTCTGACAGTAGGCCTGTACCTTATAAATGCAAGGAATTAAGTGGCCCCCTTCCTAGTGTGGTCACAGCAGGGCAATTGGGTTGAGAATGGGAATCCCTCAAAGGGATATCTTTTTTTTTTTTTTAACAAAGAAACTGGAAGTTGGACAAACAGTGAAGAGCCTGTAATGTATGTAGTTCCCCTGGGAAGCAGGCTTAGCAGAGAAGTGCCTCCTATGGTCCCGGCTTCACTTCGAGAGGATATAAGGGCATTCTGGAATTTCTAAGCTTGAGGATGCTTAACCTGGAGAGGGCCTTGCAAACATCTTGTTCATTGGCCACCTTGAGAGAACAGAGGCCTAGAGACCTTTGGTAGGGCCACATGAGTGGGTGACAGATTGAGTTCTGAGTGTCCAGGAGACTATCCATAATTTCATGGTGATTTCAGACACTAATCTTCTTTTGTATATGTGCATTATGTCTATCTGTTCATGCATGTATGTGTGCCTGCACATGGGCCTGTGCCTGTGATTGTATGAGAATATTTGTAGGCTAGAGGTCACCCTCAGGTGCTGTTCCTTGGGGCAGTCCACCTTGTTTT
>LOEQ01001595.1:269556-299828 GCA_001685075.1 Bramus lutescens
TCTGTGTGTGTGTCCACTGTCTTTGGATCTCCTTAACGGATGTGCTGGGGATTGAACTTGGGTCCTCATACACGTTACTTCCAATTCTGTCTTTACTTTAAGTTAAAAGATAAAGTGTAAGTGTGTGTATATACATATGAGTATAGGTGGCTGCAGAGGCCAGAAGAAGGTATTGATGCCTCTGGAGCTGAAGTTACAGGTGGATTTAGCTATCAGATGCAGGTACTAGGAATGGAACTGGGTTCTCATGAGAGCAGTTGTATGCTACAAACTGCTGAGCCACCTCTCCAGGCTTCCATTTTGGAGATGAGGTCTCAGAAAGTTGACTAGAGTGGGCTTGAACTTATCCTGTAGCCCAGGCTAGCCTTGAGATTTACATCTTCCGGACTCAGCTTCCCCAGGAGCTGGGGATAGGCCTGCACCACTAGACCTGGCTGTCTATGTTTCTTTGTTCTCTTATCATACAGAGAGACGGGCACAGAGACAACTTAAGCATGTTTCTCTGGACCACAACACTAGCTCAGGATGCCAGGGCAAATCCTACAGAAGGGTTCAGTGAAGGGGAAGCATGAGCTTAGCAGTTCTGAAGGATGCTGGTGGCCCTCATGGTCAAGGTCAGTGGAAACAGAAGCAGCTTGTGTAACACAAATGACTCACGAGAATAGGGAAGCCAGAGGTTCTGAGCACCCTGTCCAAGGCCACACATTAAGTGACCCAGCCGGCTCCAGCCACAGCAGTGGAGCAGTCAGAAGACCCTTAGGTTCTCCATAGGTGAGTACGGAGGGTTGAACATAGTCTGAACTTTGAGAATCAAATGAATGGGAGTCCAGAGAGGTGGCACATGCCTGCAGCACCAGGGGAATTACTGTGAGCTTGAACCTGAGGCCAGCCTGGCCTACAAAGTGGGCTCTAGTTCCGCCTGATGTAGAATGGTCTTTTTCTCAAAATATAAACCAAACAAGAAAGAAAGAAATGAGTGGGATTCAATGAAGGGCCGACTAATATTCCCAGAACCCAACATTGGGGGAGTATGAATATAAGCTGTGTGCATGAAATTGCATGTGGTATGTGTGTGAGGGAGAGGGAGGAGAGAGAGAGAGAGAGAGAGAGAGAGAGAGAGAGAGAGAGGAGTTCAGTACTGGCTGACTCTAGACCAGTGATTCTCAACCTGTTGGTCAAGGCCCCTTTGACAAAATCTCCAAAAATATTTATATTATGATTTATAATAGTAGCAAAATTACAGCTATGAAGTAGCCATAAAAATGATTTTATGATGGGGGGGTCATCACAGCATGAGGAATTGTATTAAAGAGTCGAAGCATTAAGAAAATTGAGGACCACTGCTCTAGACCCTCATACTGAGTGAGCCACTACCTGTTTCTGTCAGGGAAGGCGTGTCTTTGTATCTCCTGTCTTTGGCCATCTGGCTGTAGGTGAAGGCTTTGACTTTTCCTTGAAGTCAGATTTTTGCCTGGATTCTTGTTATTCTCAATGTAAAATTAAATATTTTAACTTTAGGCTGGAGGGGACTTTGGGGACGAGCTAGAGGTGTACTTTTTCCTGGTTAAGCCAGTGAATATTCCGGAGGACTGTCTTTGGGAATTCCTAAAGGGATTTTAACATTGTTGGTATCACATACAGAGAAAATGACCCAAGCGATCAATTTTAGAAGCTCATCTTGCACTCTGGGTTTCCATAGCAAGGCGATTTCAGCCCAGCTGGATCACAGGGGTGCCTCCACATTCTTAATTCTTCTGCCAATTTTCCAGATGCCGTTGGAAATTTATCCTGACCTTTTTTTTTCATTCCATTTTGAGTACTGAATACTTTCCTGTCCCTACTTAAACTGGCATGAATAAAATATGCCTCGTCAGGATGATGGTTTTCAAATGTTTCTAAAAGAAAAACAAAGCATGCTGGTTGGTTGAACCCAGGAGGCCTGTTAAAAAGTCCCTGTAGTTCCTGATGGTGGGTTTCAGTGGAGTGGTACCCCTTTCACACAGTGTATAGTAACTACAGAAGCAAATACATTTAGATGACCGAAAATGACTCTTTCCAGCTTGAAAATACTGCCTCCTCAGAAACATCTGGGATAGCCATAGGAAATGAATGGGCTAGTGCCTCCCCAGAAACATCTGGGATAGCCTTAGGAAATGAATGGTTCTTCCCCAGAAACATCTGGGATATGGCCTAGTGCCCCTCCAGAAACATCTGGGATAGCCTTAGGAAATGAATGAGCTAGTGCCTCCTCAGAAACATCTGGGAAAGCCAAAGGAAATGAATAGACTAGCTACTACCACACTATAAATTAAAATTAGGAGATGACTTGTAAATTGCACCCACAGTCATTATAAAATAGCCAATCCATGTATTAATTGAGTACATTTTTCTTTTTATTGCAGCATAATATGTAGATCATAAAAATTTATCATCTTAACCATCTCTTGTGTCTGAGTCAACACCTTCAGTATGTTGACGTGGTGCAGTCATAACTACCTCCATTCTCCCGAACTTCATCATCTTCCCAGAGACTCTGTCCTCATTAAACAGGAAGTCCCCATTTCCCTTCCCACGAGCCCCTAGAATCCCTCATTCTGCTTCTGTCTCTGTGAGCCTGACAGTTTTAGGGATCTCAGGAAAGTGGAGTCTAGAGGTTTTGCCCATTTGTGACTTGAATTCTTCTTCTTCTTCTTCTTCTTCTTCTTCTTCTTCTTCTTCTTCTTNCTCCTCCTCCTCCTCCTCCTCCTCCTCCTCCTCCTCTTCTTCTTCTTCCTCTTCCCCTTCTCCTCCTTCTTCCTCCTCCTCCTCCTCCTCTTCCCCTTCTCCTTCCTTCTCCTTCTTCCTCCTCCTCCTCTTCTTCTTCCTCTTCCCCTTCTCCTTCCTTCTCCTTCTTCCTCCTCCTCCTCCTCTTCCCCTTCTCCTTCTTCCTCCTCCTCCTCTTCCTCTTCTTCCTTTTCTTCCTTTTTTTTCTCTCTGAGACAGGGTTTCTCTATATAGCTCTGGCTGACCCAGAACAGCCTCGTACTCAGAAATGACCTGCCTCTGCCTCCTGAATGCTGGGATTAAAGGAGTTGCACTACCAAGACTGGCTCACTTGGAATTCTAGCAGCGTGTGGTGGAATTTTCTTCTCTCTCTCTCTCTCTCTCTCTCTCTCATTATTTCTTAACTTTTTGGCCATATTCCTTCCAATGGGAATTTTATATCCTTGACCCACATCTCCCCAACTCTTCCCCCATCCCTGGCATTTAGTTTTTCTCTTTATTTGAATGAGATCCATTTTTAAGAGAATTTCATTCCTTTTTGAGGAATACATTTTCAGTTAGCTCTTTCTCTGTATAATCTATTGTGCCAGGCTTTTTGAAAAAGTAAAAAATTACTTCACCCAAATTCTTATAAACCTAAATAAGTATAAGACTTGGAAAATGAACACAGGAGAAAGGTGAAGTGAACTTAAAATGGCTATCATTTTATAGACGTTCTTATTGGGTATCCTTATGACCTGACTGAGACTCCTAGGAGATTTAAGTTTTGGGTAACTGTCCCTGTTGGGACCCAGTGACCTAGCTCTTGAGAAGGCCCTGTTTAACCTTCTGTAAGTAGAGGTCAACACTCTGCAAGGTGGAAATTGGAGACTATAATTCTCTCTGGGATGATGAGGCGAACTTGGGAGAGGAGTGAGGACATGAGACAGTTCTTGAGGCACGTGAAGGTTTAGCTTTGAGGGGAGGATGACGGTTAGGACAAACACTCCTGGCCAGAACACCTCTAGGGGATGGAAGGAGGATATAAACAGTGGGAGGCAGAGGGCAGAACTGAAAACTTCACACTCTGCACTTTACTCTTAAATGTGTACGGCTTCCCTTAGGGTAAGTAATCCCCAGGCCTCCAGACATCAGTTGCATGCCATGCCAATTTAATTATGCCATTATGTTAAGTCAGTACAGACCCTACAGGCAAAGGGCTCCCAAGATTGTTCCCAGTCGTGAGTCCCAGACAGCCATCACAAGTCCCAGGTGAGACCTGTGCTTCTGACCCATTGGCTATTAATCTAGGCTTTCCCTCAGTTTCTCCTCACTTTGCATTGTTTGCTGTACCAGTTCACAAAACTTTGCTTTTGTTTACTGGGTTATTACAAAACATACATTCAGACCAGTTAAATAGGGAAGGCCCAGGATGAGGAAAAGCGTAGGCTGCAGGCGGAGCCTCCATCCTCTCTCTGGCCTCATTACCCTCCAAGCAGACATTTTAAATGCTGACAATAGCAGCATAACCATGTAAGACTAGAGTGGGGTGACCCTAACATCCTCTCCCCTGCTATTCTGTCTTCTGCCTCCCTCCCAGAGAGCTAAAGACTCTGGGAACTGTTATCCGCATTGTCACTCCGCCAGTGCGTGCTGTTGAGGGCTTCATCTGCCATTCTCAATGGTAGCAGGTTCAGCTTCTGACTCTTGCAGCCAGAATTCCCAGAAGGGTCTCCAAATTGACCTCCTTTTTGTATGTTGAGGTGGGTCATTCGCCATCAGAGCACAGTTTTCTTCTAGACCCTTGTGGAGACCGTATTTGATCTCTTTCCCAGTTTCTTCTTATCTCTGTTGCCTGTCTGGGCCTTAACAGAACAGGCCCTTGAAGTGGCTTGAACAAACGCTTAGAATCTGGTTTGAGGTAAAGCTCAACAATGGGTCCATTGTTCTTTTCCCAGCCACCTGGTTGGGCTTTCTGTCCAAACTGCTGTGGCTCCCTAGGTCAGGTCACATGACCCTTGCTGTCCTGGCCACAGGCAGATCCCAGCCTGCTATACCCGAGCCTTCATGTGCTGTCCCTGACATTTGGGATTTTAGCTTCAGCACTGTCCTTTAGAGTTGTGTTTTGGACCTAGGAAGGAGATTTTCCCTACCAGCTCCATGTTTGGCCTGCAGCTGTGTTTGTGTGATTTCACAATTTTTTCTTCATCTCGACCGTGCCCCACCATCCGACCCAGCTCATCTGCAGCCTTTGGTAATCTCTGTTTAAATTAATCTTTCAAAGCAGCAGATTAAGCTGATTGCTTCCCAAGCTGAGTTTTGGTGTCCGTACCTTTCAGCTGCCTTACAGAAGTGATTAAAATAAGAACTTTTTTAAAAAAATGAGTTTTAGTACCCAGTTAAACTTATTTTTGAATCTTGTCTTAATGGTTTGTTTCCATCATGCGCCTATTTTTAACATAAAAACTGAAAATGAGGAGGGGTGGGCTTTTATCTGACTGTGTGCGTTCGTGCCTGTTAGGCATCCTAGGAGAGCCACGGCCTTGATTCTGCTTGTTGTGTCTTCCCAAGACACCCGTGATGAATCACCAGCATGCCTTCTTCTAGCTCTGACTTTTCTTTGCAATTATAATCATTTATTTCTGATTAATATAAGCAAAGGCCCTGTGGCCGCTGTATTCGGGCTAACTAGTTTGGAATTTAACCCAATGCAGTGCAAACATTTCCCTATCTGGCCCCATGCTATGGCCTTCTGAAGGACAGGACTAGTCCTCCATGTTGCTCCTGGTCTCCTAGGGGCAAGGAGAGTGCCTGGCACACAGGAGCTGCTCAGCATGGGCTTCCTGAGTGAGCAGATTCCCCTTTAAGTGTATGGAAAAGTTGGTATAGGAGGCTGAGTGTTGCTTAGAGGCAAAGAAAATTGTTGGCCTGCAAGTATGTTCTGTTTGGCTTGAACTCTGCCTAAGCATTTAAAAAAACCAATATATGAAAACCATGTTGATTCTAACAATGAAACTTAAATGTCAAGCTCCTCTCAGAGTGTCTTAAGACCTGGAACATGTTGGAAGCAAGATGGTAGGCTTCTTTCTCATGGGTGTTGCATCTTCTTTTTCTCAGTCATCCCTAAATAATGCCAGGAAGCTATCAGTTTACACAGCCTTCCAGAGGACAGCTGAATTCTTTTCTCATAACTTAAGAGTGGTAAAGGATTCTATTTTCTTATTGGGAATGTTGGCATCTCTAAATGAAACAGTGACATCATCATTTTAACTGTAACCAGTTAAATGGAATCTAAATACCACAGCCATTTGATACCTGCCATTATCCGCTTAGAAAGTACTAGCTCTTTTTAACCACTGAAATTTCTACTTGTTTTTCTTTCCCTTTAAATTAATATCCTATTCCTATGGGATTTTATCCTTGGATATCATGTTTATCCCTGCAAATCTATATCTATATCTATATCTATATCTATCTATCTATCTATCTATCTATCTATCTATCTATCATCTGGGTGGTGGTGGCACATGCCTTTAACCCGAGCACTGCAGAGGCAGAGGCAGGCAAATCTCTGAGTTCAAGGCCAGCCCGGGCTATAGTGCAAGTGAGTACCAGGATAGCCTCCAAAGCTACACATATTTTTAAAAATCCTGTATATAGTTACTCTGGTGCTAATCTGATGCTATTATACATTTGAGAACCAGGGTATATTCTGAAAGTACTGTAAAAGCAGATGCAGAATGTGTTTCCTGATGAAATGGGTGGGGCTTCTCCTACTCACCCTCCCCCAATCCTGTCCATGGTAATGAATATTCATCGCTGCTGAGATTCAGTTGCTCATCTCTTTTCCAGATGTGGCAGCAATGAAACAGTGTCTAAGAACATAAGTATGTTGAGCTGGGCACAAAGACTTCGGTGTTCAGTAACTTTTTTTAATTCATAATTTTGCTTTGTAGTCCAGTCTGACCTTGAACTTACTATGTAGCCCAGCCTAACTTCCAACTCATGATCCTTCTGCCTCAGCCTTGCGAGAGATGGGTATACCACCATATTTATCTAGTAATTCTTAAATGTAATTTAGACTATGCCTCCTCAGTTTTTTGAAGCTTGTGGCTTCATCTGCTCACTCAAACTTATTACAACTTGGAGATAGTCCTAGATTTTGTCCCTCCTGGTCATTTGAAAAGCCAGTTTCCAGCTGAGGGCCACTAACGTAGCCTGACCTCTGCTTTCAGCTTTTCCTCTGTAAAGGACTGTTCCTCTTCACAGTTTCATGTCTCAACTTTGTGCTTTCTGGTGGTATTTTTTAAGTTATATTTTTAATGAATTAATTCATTCGTTTGCATATGTATGCCTGTGAGTGTGCCAGAGTGAGTGTGTAAAAGCCAAAGGCCATCTTGCAGGAACCAGTTCTCTCCACTCTGTGGCTTCCAGGTGTCAGGCTGTTGGACACCAGCAAGCACCTTTACCTGCGGAGCCATCTCTCCAGGCCTCTGGTGCTGTTTTTGCAGTTTAAATGGTGCCAAGAGCACACTGCCCTTGGCTGGCTACAGTAACTTTGCACTTTTTAGCTTTGATGTGGAAGTGCTGAACTTTCAGTAGGAGTGCCTTCGGGATTTCTCCGGGCGAGTATGCACGGTAGTGTCCTCTGTCAGAATGTGAGATGGTGTCGGTGGACCCCAGTCCCCAGCCACCCTGCCGTCATAGGAGCAAGCATTGGTGCTGCATGGTGTTCTGTGCTATTGAGCTTTGATGGTCAGATGAGCATATGACGTGCATTTTCAGCTTAGACTGTTTTCAAGTCATAATGGGTTTATTAGGCCATGAACTCGTGATGGGCTGTGGAGTATCAGCAGTGCTGAGGTGTCATTGTCACTTCAGGGTCCTTAAGTGCACGGAGCTTATGATACACCTCACGGAGAAAAGGCATGTGTTATGATAAAAGCTTTGTTTGGGCACAAATTATAGCACCACTGGCTCTGAGTTCATTGCTGCTGAGTGAACCCGCTACAGCAAAGAAGGCATCTAAACACAGACACGCATGAAACAAGGCTGTATATTGCTCACTTGATACGGTCAGAGGCTTGTGGGAGCCTCTAGGGCCTGAGCCGAATCATAGCATTGGCCATGATTTTGTAAGACAGCTACAGGAATGAATGAGCCTCAAGTTTATGTCATTTCTATATTGGAGTTATGACTTTAGGAATTCAAAACAATAATTTCAGGATAGTATTTAGGAAGGAGGAATCACACTCGGGAATTGAGGGAAGCAGGAACTGCTTTATTTTTGCAGGGTCATCTGCAACCTGTTTCCTATGGGTGCTGTCAATGTCTTTAGTTCATTCTGAAGAATCGTGTTCTGACGATGAGAACTAAACGTCCTTGCCATTTGCTGCCTTTAGCTTTTGGTTTTCCTTGTTGCTGGGGACTGAACTCAGGACCTTGCCAGAATGATAACCATATCCTCTCCCACCAAGTCCCACTACCCTGCCTCCACCTTCACTGCCTCGGTGCCACTACAGACTGACTTCTCACCGTGTACTGAAAGTCCGGGCAGTGCAGTGGAGGGCTGAGTAAAGAGGACAGCAGCCAAGTGACTGTCCTCCTGTGTCTCTGAAGTTTGTGTCGCCAAAAGATAAAAGGACTCAGGAAAGAAGCTGGATTCGGAAGCTGCTCTGGCCTCCTACTTCACATTTGGGCCTGTCCTTCTTTTATCGTTTGAAGTCACATGGCTTTTTTCTTTATATATATNTTTATATATATATAAAACGCATTTATTTAGTGTGTGTGTATTGCGCATGAGTGGATGTCAGGGGATAACTTGCTGGAGTCAGTTCTTGCCTTCTACCATGTGAGTCCTGGAGATTGAACTTGGGTTATCAAGCTTGGTGGCAGGTACCTTTACCTCTGAACCATTTTCTGGCCTTCAACTTTTTTCTTAATACCTGCTAGGCTCGCAACCATGAATCCCTCTAAATAGCACATAGAAAGTACTTGCCATGTTTTGGAGACACTTACATTCAGGCACACAGAATGGCTTATCCTCCCTGATGTTTCTGTGACCTTGTACCGTGATGGGTAGGAACTCACCTCCTTCCTCTAGGGCATGACATAGGCGTCCAGAACAAGTCCTGTCCAAATCATCCCTCTTTGCTTCCGAGACACACCTCTAGACTGGAAAACTGCCTAGTCTTTATTTTTATTCTTCATATGAATTTTTGCTTTGGTTTTGTTTTATTGAGACATGGTCTTCACTCTGCAGCCCCAGCGGTCCTGGAACTTGCCATAAAGCCCAGGTTGGCCATGCGCTTCTGCATCTACCTCCTGAGTGCTGGGATCGCATTGTGTATCACTCAGAGGCCCTCCTTTGTGCCAGTCATGTGCTGGACCCTCAGGTCAGGGGGCAGACATCTTCCCGGGGAGCTGAGAGTAGTGCAGGTTCCACCGAAGAGTTTCCCAAGTGGCTGTTTGCTCAGGAGAGTCTGGGGAGGCCTCACTGGGGAGGTAGCTTGACCCACAGGCTGAGTGGTGGGAAGGAGTTTATCACCTGGATAAGGGAGAGGGGACCTCAAGCATGTGGGTAGCTTTGGACAGAAGCCAGAGAGTGAAGGGTGGGTGTCTATTTTCAAGGTCTAGTTAGAAAGATGGGAATGAGCTGGGCATGGTGGTGCAAGCCTTTAATCCCAGCACCTAGGAGGTAGAGTCAGACAGATCTCTGTGAGTTCAAGGGAAGCCTGGTCTACAGAGCAAGTTCCAGGAGAGCCAGAGCTACACAGAGAAATCCTTGCTCTTTCTCTCTCTCAAAAAAAAAAGAGAGAAAAAGAAAAAAGAAAAAGTGTGAGAGGACATTAGACTTTTTATGCCATTTTGTGCCATCCCCTCTCTCCTTATTTAGATTTATTTAGATCAAACTTAGATCCTTATCCTTGCAAAGTAAGTTCCTTCCTACTGAGATGCCTTCCTAGCCCTACACACAAGAAGCAGTCAATGGGCTTGTGTCAGAACACCGCAATCTACTTGGGCTGTGTTTTGATTCATTCACCTACAGCCCTAAGCAGCTATCTTAAAAAGGTTACTTACAGACCGTCAGATCCAAACATTGAACAGCTAACATACCTGCAACTGTATTGCTCTATAAATGCCCGAGTGTCAAAAGCCCCTGGAAAACCTCATTAATAGAGTTCCCCATGAGTTTGAAATGTCTAGTGAGAGTGCACACAGGGAGATGGAGCCTGTTGGAGACAGTATCTATGAACCAAGAGTTTGCTAAGCAAAGCCACAGTGGTGACATTGCTTCCCCCTCTTCTGAGAACAAACACTTAGCTTTATTATCTGCAAGTGTAGTTGAGTGTTTATTACAGGCCATTCTTCCCTGAACTAACAAGCCTCCTGCCTAGCCATGTTTGCCAGCTCTTGAATGTTGGTGTGGTGGCACACCTTTAATCTCAGCACCGGAGAGGCTGGGGTGGTAGATCTCTTCAAGTTCAAAGCCAGCCTGGTCTTCACCGTGAGTTCCAGGCCAGCCAGGGCTGCATAGCAAAAGCCTGTCTCAAAAGGGAAAAAAAGTTGCTAATAAAATTCTAAGCGTTTAAATTGCTTTTCTCTCTGATTGTTTTGAAAGCAGCAGAGTTTACTGTTTTAACAAGAGCATAATAAAGAAAGCAGAATAAAATAGAGGTTAATGCTTGGCAAATGATTTGTTTAATTTCAATTGAGCTGCTGGCTGCGGTAAATCATGCATCTCACTCTGGGTTTCCTCAGTGCTGGTTTCATTGCCTGTTGCCCCTCACACGTTCTCATGGATGCTTCCAGCCTCTTCCCCCACCTCTTCTTGACATGGGATATTGAGGTCAGCCACAGCGAATCATTACAACTTCAACTTTCTAAACCTCAGGCTTTTCCTTTCTTCCTGGGGGAGTCTCCTTTTGCAGGGGTCCTCGATTTTACTTCCAAGGCACCCTATTCTCTAGCTACCGCGTTCCCCAGCCTTTCTCACCTATCTCTGTGTCCCCCTTCCCCCATTGCCTGTGGTCCTTTCAGCTCTCCCTAAATTTTGAAGTGCATTTCTAAAAGCTGCTCTCTATGCTACTACCCCTGCTCCTCTTGTCCCTTGTGCTTCTGGCCAGAAATCTCAACACCTTTTGTTTCTATTTTGACTTTTTTGGTTTGGTAAAAAGAAGCTGGGTCCTTAGGCCAAGAATCCAACTTGTTAGATTATTCTGAGCCTAATAAGGAAAACGGGGATAGTGCTGTCTACCAAGGGAGAGAAAAGTCCCCCAGGGCATGTGGAATGTAGGACCAGGGATGAAGGACCAGTGATGGAGGGATGATAGAGGAGGGATGAGCTACCAGGGATGAGGGGTGAGCTACCAGGGATGAGGGTTGAGCAACCAAGGATGAGGGGTGAGCAACCAGGGATGAGGGGTGAGCAACCAAGGATAAGGGGTGAGCAACCAGGATGAAGGGTGAGCAACCAGGGATGAGGAGTGAGCAATCAGGGCTGAGAGATGAGCAACCAGGGATGAGGGACAGAGCTAATATACACAGACCATCATGCCACACCTGGAGATATGCCCAGTAGGGTGCTTGGCTATTGTGCATAAAACCTTGCTTCAATCTTCAGCATGGCATTTAGAGAAACAAAATAAAGTGAGTTAGGCATGGTGGTTCATGGCAGTAATCCCAACATTTGGGAGGTGGAGGCAGAAGGAACAGGGGTTCAAATTTATCCCCAGCCACATAGCAGTTTTGAAGACAACCTGGGACACATGTGACACTGTCTTAAAACAAAACAAGACAGACAATCACATCATGCCCAAGCTTAAAACCTGTTGCTGAACCAAGACAGAGAATAGCAGCAGAGCATCCCAGGGCTGGGTTTTCACATTTCCTGACCTTGCCATCCCAGCACTCATACTTCGGAGTTCCGCCCTTGAAGAGTTTGCGGTGACTCTCAACATCCCCCTCTTTCCCCCAGCCCTGCTATGCTGTTTCATGCCTTTATTTCCTGCCTCCCTCTTTTGTATCTCCGTGTGCCCCCTCCCTTTGCATTCCCCCACCGTTTCTCCCCCATGTCCCCTCAGGTGTTGTTTCTCTGGAACTGTTCTCCCCTCCCCCCACACAACTTTTTAGTTTTTGACAGTCTTTCTTTGGGACCTAGAGCTTTCTGATTGCACAAGGCTGTCTGGCCAGCAAGTCCCCAGGGATCCCCACTTGTCTCTGGTCTGAAATAGCAAATGTGACACCAAGCCTGGCTTTTTATAAGGTGCTGGAGTTTGAACGCAGGCCCTCATGCTTGTGCAGCGAGCACCTCACTAACTGATCCATCTCCTCCGGCCCCGTCTTCTTCTCTGACTCCCTCTTCTCCCAGTCCATCCTTCATTATTTCACGACAGTCCCTTCTCTTGGAGGGTTTTCCGAGGCACTGCACGGAGGGCTGCTTTGGCTTCGCTAACTCGTGTCTTACAGGTTCTAAGTGCTGTTCCCCTCAGCCTGACTCAGAGGAAAATAAAACCTTAATGCTTCCCCAGTGGCATGGTTTTCTGACTCTTTTTCAAATGCTATGTTTGGGAATCTACCATGATTCCAGATACTCATGTGGCAAGGTCAGATCTTTCTCTTGACAACTTGTTCTTACCCAAAGAAGATGGATGGATTCAGAATCAGGGGGTGTTCTGCCTAGTTTTATGTCAATTTGACACAAGCTTGAGTCATTTTAAAGGAGGGAAACTCAGTTGAGAATGTCTTTGTAAGATCCAGCCGTAAGGCATTTTCTTCATTTGTGATTGTTGTGGGGAGGGCCCAGCCCATTGTGGGTGATGGCATCCCTGCCCTGGTGGTCATAGATTCTCTAAGAAATCAGCCTGAGCAAGCCATGATGAGAAAGCCAGTGAGCAGCACTCTTCCACAGCCTCTGCATCAATTCCTGCCCCCAAGTTCCTGCCCCACTTGAGTTCCTGTCCTGACTTCCTTCACTGAAGTATTGCAGTGTGGAAGAGTAAGAAAGCCAAATAAGCCCTTTCCTCCCAACTTGCTTTTGGTCATGGTGTGTCATTGCAGCAATAGTAACCCTATCCAAGACGGGGGCAAGTGCACGTGGTGAGGCTGAGGCGCTTTGGACTCGAGTTTAATAGTCTGAGCAGCCCCTTTTCTCACCTCAGTCATCACACATGGCTCACAGTCCCCTGCTATTTCTTGGGATTTTCCTGGGCTCGGCTTTTCCCCGGACTGCAGGAAATTTTGTGCTCATGGTCTATATCCCTTGCTTATCCTTCCGTGACTTATCTCAGTGATGTCATCAGCCTCCCTTTAAGCAGGTTCTAGGTGAACAGAGCCATTCCTGCAGTCCTTGCCACAGGGGTATGACCCCTGCACTCACGGGTGGAGGGCTGTGGGAATAAACTGTGCATAAACTGACCAATAGCATTGTGTGCTAAATGCTGTGATAGACACCATGGGGAAAGCAAGGATGATAGGATTTGCTAAGGTAGACTGGGCAGGAAAAACATTTGAGATTTTTTTCTTTTGAAAATATTTATGTATTATTTAGTGCGTGGGTGTGGGTGTGCGTGTGTGCATGCATGGGTACGTGTGTGTGTGTGTGTGTGTGTGTGTGTGTGTGTGTAAGCCTGAAGACCACATTGGTTCTCTCCTTCCACCTAGTTGAGACAGATAATCAGTGAGGCAGGGTTCCTTTGCTGTTTCTGATTCTGCAGTATATTGCATGCTAGCTGGCCAGTTAGCTTTGTCTGGCTGACTCTCTTTTCTGTGCCTCCCACCTTGCTTGGAGTTCTGGGCTTATAAATGATAGACCCACTGTATCCTGAGAGTTTGTGACTCAAACTCAGCCTTCTAGACTTGTGGTGCAAGCACTTTTACCTGCAGAGCCATCTCTCTGCCCTGCACTGCCCTGAATCTACTTTCTGTTTCTATAAATTTGCCCATTTTAGGTACCTTGGAAATGGAATTGGATAGAATTTGTTCTTTTAGGTCTGGATTCTTTCGCTGCTAGCATAAAGCCTTCAAGTGATTGACTCTCCCAGAACTCTCTTTCTATGGCTGACAGTGTTCCATCATCACATCAATAGACTACATTTTATCTGTGCTTCTAGAAAAATCTTAATATGTACTTTTGATTTTATTACTGTGTTTCCATAATTTTCATTAACTTAAGGAGTGTGCCGTATTATCAGTATGTATTTCTCGACTGATTGACTTTACTAAATTTTGAAGGTGACGATGATGGGAAATGCCATCTCCTGGGCTGTGTACTTATGTGCATCATCTTGAGTGTGTGTATCACTGTGTCTTTTAGTTGAGGCCATGCATGGCAAGCATGTCTACAGAAGATGTTAAGGGGCAGGGGCAGAACTGCAGGAACTCGGGGAAGCTTACACTATCTCCTTCCCCAAAGGGCTTTAAATGGGAAGTCAGTCTCACAGAATCTCAGTATTCTCCTGATTTACTCCCCAAGTCTCCTCAGAGTTATGCCTGTCTTCTTGGAGCAAATGCGGCTCAGGACTGAAACAACACCCGGGAAACAGAAATACTTCTATGAAGGGCTGCTCTCTCGGGGAAGTGGCTTGATAATTGTTTTTATTGTTTGATTCTCAAATCAGAGGAGTTCACATCCAGTATGATCAAGTGGCTAGGAAGATACATACACACACACACACACACAACACACCCATACATAATACATACATACATACAAACATACATACATACACACACAACATACCCATACATAATACATACATACATACATACATACACACACACACCCATGCATACATACATACATTCACACAAACACACCCATGCATACATACATACATACATATATTCACACACACGTACATACATACATAGTGTTTGGCAGCCGTTCTTTGTTCTCTCTTAGTTACAATGACATGTATTCAATGTCATGACTAGAGCCAAAGCAATTCTTTACCTTGGGTAAGGTCTGAGCTTAGTGGAGACTCAGGTCCTCTTGCCTCCCAGTCCTGGGAATTGGATCCAGGGACTTGCACATGCTGGGCTCTTCCACTGAGCTATACCACAGCCCAAGGCTCAGTTTGATCTTGAAAAATATGCTTCACATTGCCTTCTTTTATTGATTATTTCCAGCCAGTTTCTGCAGACTTTTTTTTTTCAGGACTCTTGGTCTTCTTGAATCTGTACTAATTGCCCAAGGCAGCAGTCTAATGATTTGTTGTGGTGGCCCTTGCATCTCTGTGACATTTCTAGAGTGTGCCTGGTGAGCCTGTACTCCCCTGTCTTTGCAGATCCAGTTCCACGTTGTAACGTGTATTCAAAAATCCATTCTGCTTCATTCATTTTTAAAACTGTGAGCCTATTTCCCAGGTTTCCATTATATCATCTTGCTAAACGTTGACTCATGCAGTGCTTGAGCTGCTCAGGGTAACAAATGACCCAGAACAAGATGGCTGCAGTTAGCCTTCCTTTGTTGTCAGTATTATTTGTTTGCTTTTGAGTCAGGGTCTCCTGTAGTCCAGCCTGGCCTCAAGCTTCCTATCTGGCCGAGGGGACTTTACCTCCTGAACTCTTCCTCTTCCCTCCCGAGTGCTGTGAGTTGAGGTCTGTGCCACCACTCCCCATTTATGTGATGCTGGGCATTGAACCTGGGACTTTATGTATGGTAGGCAGACACTCTACTAGTTGAGCTACATCCCCGGATCTTACGTTCTCTCTCATTTTTCTTTCTTTTACTGGTGCTAGGGACTGAACCCAGGCCTCTCACATGCAAAGTCCACACTCTTCCACTGAATTAGCAGCCTGCGCTCTTGCCTTTCTTCTCTTGTTTGCTCTGTAAGCAAGTCTAAGCATTGGCAGAATGCCGAGAACCGGAGCTCAGAAGTTTCTGGCTTTGGTTAAAAAAGAATTTGTATGGTACCATAGCAGTTCAGCTTATGTGTACACAAAGTGGATTCATGTTGCAGTCACCTTTTGTGCAGTCCTGCAGAAGCAGAGGCCCAAGTACTGTTTCCTTCAATCATGAGCACAGGGCTCTGGGAAAGGTGTAGCTTTCAGAGCAGGGGTAGGCCATAGCAGGAGTGTCTGGCAAACTCTTCAATGAGACAACTGAAATGCCACCCACTTTTATGAGCGTGTGTTTTAGGGGGTAGAGATGGGGACTTAGTGCCCTGTGTGTGCCAAGCAAGTGCTTTATGACTGAGCAGCATTCCCAGAACTAGGATTTTGGAGACAGAGTTTTGATATGAAGCTTAGGCTGGTCTTGAACTCACAATGTAGCCCAGCCTGGCCTCAAACTAACAATCATCTTGCCTCTACCTCCTGACTTTATATTTGTCAATAGAACTATGTTGTAAATGCATTTAAATTACCAGTGATATTCTACATGGCTTCTTAAATCGTATTGTTGATAATAGTTACAAAGTTAGCAATCCAAATAATGATTCCAAAGCAGAGGGTAGAGCATCTGTTAATGTTTTTTGTTGGTTTATCCTTGGTTGGAGTTTGTGTCTGTTTCACTGGGTTGGTGTCAGATGGGCAGGTGACAAATGGGCAGAGACACAAAGAGAACCAGGACTCTAAACATACCAGTGTGTTCCTTTCCACCTGTTAGAGGAAAGGAGGTTGTTCTTTGACCATAGTCCCCATCTTTTGTTTCCTGGAACCCCACATGCCGTGGAAGAGGGGAGCCTGGTAGCCCTGGGTAGAGAGAGCAGAAGGGAAGCCAGAAATTGCCTACTCCCTGCAGCCCGCTTCTCTTGATGGGCACTAGAGAAAGCAAAATGGAAGGAGTATCTTATTGAAATTGGAACCAGTCATAAGTTGTAGCAGATGCCCAAGGTAAGACTAACAAAAACAAGCCATGGTAATGTGGGGGTGTTTGGCTCTAAATTTCTCACCCCACCCCCAACTTCTTCTTTGATGAATCACTTGCACATCTGTGTTTTGGCCTCCTGGGTTCTCTCCCTCCCTGCAAAGAGTTTGTGAACACCATCCAGCATCCTCCAACTGTCTCTTTCTAAACTTAACTCATGATGGAGCTGAGATTCTGTCCTTTCCAGCCCTGGGTTGGGACTATCTATAAAAATGGAACATTCTATAGAAATCAGACCCCTTTCTCCTCTTCTAAGTGATGCAAACATAGCTTGCTAATGGTGATGGTGACGATGTGTAATGGTGATGGGTGATGGTGGTGTATGAGATTGATGGTGGTGATGATAGCATGGTACCACTGATGGTAGTGACGGTGACGGGAAGCTGCTGTTGCTGTGTGATGGGATGATGGTGGTGGTGATGATGTGACTTATGATGATGATAGCATGACGTTGTTGGGATGGATGATGTGACGATGGTGATAATGATGCTGCTGCTGCTGTTTGATGGTGATAATGAGGAAAAGGACATTGGCATGTGATACAGAGAAGCCGCTGCTCACTTACTGGTGTTTATCTATAATTATTGGAATTAGAATAGTATTGCATTTAAATATTTTATTTCACTGTTATCATGATTTCACCATATACCTATCATATATTTCAGATATACATGTTGCCATATTTTGTTTGGAAAAAATAGGCATATTTTCAGAGGTTGTGATAAGGAGCCTGGGCCTGTTAGTCTCAGAATTGGGTTTTTTGAACTCCTTTCTGAGTTTGGAACCATATGCTGTATTGAAGTGGTTTTCAGGCTTCTGTGTGTGCCTGGCAGACACACATGGAAGACTTGTTAAAACACGGGTAGCTTTGGAGTAGCTGGGGACTTAAGAATCAGCATTTCTAGTAAGTTTCTAGGTGATATTGTTGCCGTATGGGTACACATGTATGAGTGTGAGACCCCTGCTCTGAAACTCACTCATGATGTCATCCTGCTCACCACCAGGTTTTCACTGGTCTGCAGTAGACTAGAAAAATGATGTGATGTGGTTTTCAGAACTGTAAATTATTAAAAGGAAGAGATTAATTCCTTCTCCTTTGCCATTACTGTTCCTACTCTCTAGTGGAAAGATATTCTTTCTTTGATGAAATGAAGATGATCATATGCTAGTTTGGATGTACTAAATTTTACTTTGCAAAAAAAAATGAGAGTTGAGAGCAGTTGAAGTGGCTCAGCATCGCTTGCTGCCAGGTTTGACTTCCTAAGTTTATTCCTGGGACCCACATAGTGGGAGGAGAGAGCTCTAGCTTCACAGGGCTATCCTCTGAACTCCACATGTGTGCTGTCAAATTCACATACATACACATGTGCACATGCACACACATACACAAATAAAATGTAATAAAAACAATTACTGCTGACAACTAATCCAGTTTCCAAATTTCCTTGTTAGAAGTTTTACAGCTCTTTGAAATCCACAATCCAGTAAATGTGTAATTTGATTCTTTAATTAAAAAAATCATTTCTCTTTAATGTAGCGATAAGGAGTAGCAAGATAATGAATGTTTGGCTAAGGATTTCCTGGCTTATTTTTTGGCGACTGTTTCAAACCTTCTGATTTCTAGGTGCCATGCCTTACAGCATGGAGAACGGAGCGGCCTGTGGACTGTAGGGATGATGACTGCAGCCTTCTGTCTTTGAAATAATCTTCTTTCCCTGAATTTCAGAATCCACAGAGGGAGAATAACTGGCTTGAGGAGCCTGACTTTTCTGTGTTTGTGCATGTGTACATGTGTGCATGTGTGTGCCGGCACACATGGATGTGTGCATGTGTGTGTAAGTCAGAGGATGGCCTTAGGTACGGTTCCCTGAGCACTTCCACTCTGTTTTGTGAAGCAGAATCTCTTACTTGCCAGCCACATTAGACTGAGGCTGGTGAGCCCCAGGATCCAGTCTTGCTCTTCCCCAGGTCCCCAGCACTAGGACTCCAAGTGTGCGCTGCTGTGATTTCTTTCCCCCTCTGAAAAACAGCATGTTCTTGGGAATCAAGCCTAGATCCTCATTCTTGCAAGGCAAGCACTTTACTGATTGAGCTATGTCCTCAGCCTGGCTTGAGTTTATGACCTGACATCTTAGCTGCCAAATCCCCTTACCTCATACTCAGAATTAAGATGTGCTTTGCCTAAGTGTTTTTCATTTTTCGAGCATTTTGAAAGTTTTCAAGCCTTGCCATTTGAATAAATGTAGCATAAGTGCCCAGTTGCAGGCGTCTCTCTGAAAGGGTTCTGATGGATGTTCTTCATTGTCTTAGAATATTCTAGGCCAAGTATTGAAGAAAATGCAGTCACTGTTCCTCATTAATTTGAACTTGGATAGCTTCCAAGAAAAACCCTCTTAGTCATAGTGGCCCAACCTTCTGCCTTCCTCAGTGGAAGGACTGGATGCTTTAATTCACTGGTGGGTTGACTTTGCCTGTGTGGATGTCGTGTATAACTTGAAATTGTTCAGACTTTTCTGGGTGGCCAAATACATTTCAACACAAGGAAATAAATTATGGAGAATCAATTTCTTTGTTCAAAAGATTTCACAAAACAGCCATTTGGAATTTCTATATTTAATCCTGTTTGGTTCCCTGCCCCCACCAATAATCTGTCTACTTTCTGAGCTTGAGTTGTTGCCTCCCCGTGATTTTAGAATCCCCTCCCCATTTTAATATGGCACTTTCTTAGTATATTAATTTCCTCTTTCAGGAATATTGGTTTACCATATTCTTCAAAGCTTTTTGTCTATATTAATATTGCTGAAAATGCATGTGATTTTTCTTTCTAATTTTTTTGTTTGTATGTTTTTGTTTTTCGAGAAAGGGTTTCTATGTGTAACAGCCCTGGCTGTCCTGGAACTTGATTTGTAGACCAGACTGGCCTCAAATTCAGAGATCCACCTGCCTCTGCCTTCTGAGTGCTGGAATTAAAGGCATGTGCCACCACACCTGGCTAATTTTTCTTTTTAAAAACAGCTATTTTGTATGCCAACCAACAATTTCCTTTAGAATTTTGGATGATAATGGTAGTGAAAAATATTTGTACGTAAAAATAGCTTCAGAAAATTGTTTCCTCTGTGCCTTATATGCCCATCATATTTTTTAAAGACTTTAAATTGTATTTTGTATCATTATTCTAAAGTTATGGCCCAGAAACTACTCCTTGTTTGAAGCAGGTTACAGTCATGATTTTGTCTTCTTTAAAAGATGGTCATGTGATTGTGGAGCAGGAATACTTATTAGCATGTGGCTATTCTTATGCTAATACATGTGTGCAATGTATATTCAAATACAGCAGAATAAAAGGCAGCATTTAAAATGGACTGTCATCTGCATTAATTATTTTTTGTGTCTACATCATTTTCCCTTAGGAAATACAGGGGAAACCCTTGTCAATGGCTTGTCCATTTTCAAAACATATAAATCAGTATTAACTATGTTAATGGAGAGGTTTCTGGAAATGTCAGTTCCGATGGAAATGTTTGGCTTGGGTTGAACTTTCTGTGCAATTATTCATGCAATGCCATTTGCGTTCGCTGAGATTTTGTATTATTAATAGAATAGACAAATCAGCATTTTGTCAGTGTGTAAGACTTTGCTTGTGTTTTTCTTGTCTTGATTGCTGGTTGCACAGAAAATTTGGAAAATGATAAAGAGTGTCACTCAGAGAAGAGGGGGCAGGGAGACTCAATCTGTTTTGGAGGCCGTCGTTTGTGCGGTGTCTGAATGGAGTATATTAAATAATGTGCACCCAGGACATTTGCAGTCCGTGTGCTTTAATCCCACAGGTGGTGCATTGTGGGAGCCAGGACAGGGAAGGGCTTTGTCCACAGAGAAGAACTGCCATAAGCTGGGGTCTTAGTGGGTTCCAGAGGAATGGTTCTTACCAGCACTTTGCAGTGGAAGAGCTAGGATTTACACACTCAGTGTAACACGTTTTTCAGTGTTTAGCCTGATGCTGATTTATAAGACTGGCTCCTTCACTTTTCTCTTTTCCTCATTAGTTCAGCATTCCTGGCTTCAGAGCATCTCCATCGCTCCTGCCTTACCCTCGATATTTCATCAGAAATGAGCCCCCTCCAGGGCGTGGCCAATGGAGTGTCGATGACTCCCTAAGAAGCCCAGTGTTGGAGATGCTGGGGCTACTGAGCCAGGTGACCCTGTGCAATGTGTTTGGGGCTCCAGACTTATACTTTCTAGTTCTGGGTTCTTACATTCTTGGATCCTCTTTCCTCCTCTGTCAAATGGGGTCGCTGGCTTTCAAAACAGTACTTCCCATTCCCAGGCACATGTGAGTGTGCCCAACAGTACTTCCCATTCCCAGGTGCATGTGAGTGTGCCCAACAGTACTTCCCATTCCCAGGCACATGTGAGTGTGCTCAGCTTGTCACAACTTCCAGCCATTAGCCTAGTTTTCTTCCACCATGGTTGTATACATTGAAAACTTTTGTAATTATTAAATTAACCAAGATAGGACTAGAAGATAATTGAGTATTCAGCTTAAAAAGGCTTGGGGATTGTGTTGGTCCAGAAATCCCAGTTCTATGTGTGGTTAGAGACAGGGAATGAAGATCTCCACTGACCGAGGAATATTGCACAGGGTTATTGGAGGCGAAGGCCATGACTGAAGGTGTGCTGTGTTGAAGATCGTGTGCTCGTGAAATAGCTGCTTTGTGCTTGCTTTTCTTGATTCACTGAACCCTGCAGTCTCACTTTGACCTAAAATTCAGAAAAATAGCAAGAGGTCGTCTGTTTCCAGCTTCTTGGTACTGAAAACCTCGGAGGAGAGGAGATTCAAAATGAGCTTCCGTGATTTAACACCCTCACTCCTGCTGTGTGTATGTACATGCACACGTGTGAGGAGGCCTGATGCTAACTTCAGATCTTCTTCCTCAGCATCCCAACCTTGCGTTTTTGAGACAGGAGCTCTCATGGGCCTCGAGCTTGTAATTGGCTGGCTGGACAGCAAACCCTGGGACTCATCTGTGTCTGCCTTCTCAGTGCTGGGGTTACATGTGCGAGTCCCCACGCCCAGTTTTTATTTATTTATTTTTCTTGTGGCTTGAACTCAGGTCATTATATTTGTATGACAATGCTCTTCTGATGGCGTGATGTCTCCAGCCCCTTAGTCTCGTTTCTTTAAAAATTGACAGGTATAATCACATGAATACCTGGCCCTTCCTGCTTCCTTATTATTATTATTTTTTAATAAAATAAAAGGCATACATGGCTCTACCTCCTTCCTTATTCATTATTATCTTTTAACAAATAAAAGACAAGCTGGAGAAAACAAATCCAGTTAGGTGATGTTTCTAGTCTGGGGCCACTTGGAAGGTTCAAGAATAGAAATGGGTTATCCCTGTACCTGTTGAAGTAGGGCTGTAACATTTTCCAGTGTTGGGTAGCAACATTTTCCAAGTTACTATGAAAAACGGGGAAACCTGCTAGATCTCTAGGGCCAAGTGCTGTTTCCTGACTTTTCCACAGGCGTTATTGACAGCAGGCAGAGCACACATTAGAAGTGAGTCAGACACACAATTTTCCTAGTGTGGGGAGTGCTGAACAAACAGCTAACTCCCCACTGGGCCTTGGTGGATACTCAATGAAGCCAGAGAGTGATTCAGTCTTAATCAAAAGAGAAAACACAGACACACCACAAAACAGGAATAGAGTCTCTATTATTCCTTAGTTGAAGAAAATCCTGAGACTGGAAAAAACTGTCTTTTCAGTTTCTTAGGAATTTCGGTGTTCATATTTGGTGGGTTATGAGTTTCTTGCTGGTATGAGCAATGGCCACCATAGCTGCTTTCTTTGCCAGGACCCAACTTGAGGGATATCTTGCTTTCATAGTGATTTCAATTATCAAACGAAACTCTATAAAAATTCTTACCTTTTCCAGGCTTAGTTGAAAATCACATTGATGAAACTTTTGAAAAGATGGCATTTCAGTGATCCTTTTCAGACCGTGTCTCAATGGATGACCCACTTCCAATGTTATTTACTATTATTTTATGAATTATGTTTTTCTCCCTAAGTATAGTAGGACATGGTTAGCAGTGGGTTTTCTGAGTTTGTACAATCTTGAGATGATAAAGGTTTTTTCAAACTTAATTTAACCTTGGTTTTCTTGGAGGTTTCTGGTACATGTTGTCAATATAGAAATATACATATGTATGCATACACACATACACACACATTTGGAATTGTCTAGAGGTATGTAACAGCCTAGATGTTTTGGAATTTCTGAGTACTCCTAACAGCCTCTGTCACTCTGGAAAGACAGAAGGTTTCAGGATATGGCCAAATGTAGACCATGCCTGCTAGAGAATGGTTCTAGATTTCCCCTGGGAATTGTCAGTTATCTTTGTCCTTTCTGAGGATTGTCATCTGTCCTCTGGGTTTATAGTGGCATCTGAGACAACTGAAGTGTCCAGGACTCTGGCATTAGATGCAGGGGAGAGGTGCCGATGCAGTGCACACTGTGGTATGTGTCATGAACTCGCTCTCACCTCCACTCACTGAGATGGCCACACTGCTTTCTGTTCTGAAGACCGTGTTCTACCAGTCTCAGCTTTCCACACCTTAGGAAGCAGGAGGAACTAAACGAAGCCCACTTGTAGAATCTATTAAGTGGGTATGTAGACTTAGGTAGCTAGGCTGGGTGGTATTTGGCTTCCACCTCCCAAGGGTGAAGATGTATCCCTCAAGTTTGGCCCAGCTTGTGCTTCAGGGCAGGCGTGACTTTCCTATCAGTAACTCCCGTGTGTTTGTGGGCAGAGCAGGTCCAGGGTACTCTGTTGTGAAGACATCAAACATATGACCCAGGTGTTCCTTAGCGAGCAGTAGAAACAAGTGCCATAGTCACGCGCTATGGGTGTCTGTCTGCCTTTCAACACTGCTCTTTGTAAAATGGTAGGCCATTTTACATGGTCAGTCTGTTTGTTTTGAGACAGGGTTTTGTGTAGTCTAAACTAGTCTTGAACTCATTACATGATTGAGGATGATCCCAAACTCCTTATCTTTCTGTCTCCAGTCTCAAGCAGCAGGAGAGGAGGTATGTGTGCACGCTTGGTTAATCCAGTCTTAAGTGTCAGGAGAGGAGGTACGTGTGCACACTTGGTTAGTCCAGTCTCAAGCGGCAGGATGGGAGGTACGTGTATACACTTGGTTAGTCTAGTCTTAAGTGTCAGGAGAGGAGGTACGTTTGCACACCTGGTTAGTTCAGTCTCAAGCGGCAGGATAGGAGGTATGTGTGCACACTTGGTTAATGTGGTGCTGGGAACTGAGTTTAGGGCCTCACGCGTCTTAGGCAGACCCTGCACCAACTGAAGTGCATCTCCAGTCTAGGACTGTTTTAAAGTTTTGTTTGCTGGAGATTGAGCCCAGGGTCTCATGCACGCCCAGCACACGCTACCACTGAACAACTCTGCTTGTCCCCAGAGCCCCTTTAAAAAATTCGCCCGTCACATCCTCACGAGTTCCTGAGATCTCTTAGAGGCCAAGCATTTGGGCACAGTTTTCCAATGTTAGGTGGTAGCTGTGCCCTGTGAAAATTCTCAATTTTGTTCAGCTGCCCACAGGTGCCGAGGGTGAACATGGAGATCTGTTGGTAACTGGTGTGCAGGAGGATGTTAGTTTTGTGCAGTAGAACCTTGCCTTTCTCCAGTTAGTTTAGCTTTTCGGCGTGCATTGGTGATGGCATAATTCCACAAGAGCTGAAAAAATAACTCAGTAGCTGTGATTGAAGTGGCCCCACGTCCAGAAGGGTTACCACGAAATGACAGGTGTGATGAGGGANNGAGTACAGATAACTACTGAATTTCAAGCCACAGCATGCTGCTGGAAGCCCCGGAGGACAGGAAGGGGAAGCTTGCTTCCCCCATCAGGCACCTTACACAGACACAGGAAATAGTACTCAGGCCCAGGAAACACTGCCAGCGTGGGCTCTCTTTGGAAAAGATGTAGCATGATGTTTTGAAAGGGGTCATTCAAGTGCTAGGAGCTTTTGCTTATATCTTGAAAGCATGAGTTCAGTTTTTCACTGTGAAATGGTTATGTTTAAAAGTGTGTGTTAGTCACGGTTCTCCTTGTGCTAACATACCTGACACAAGCAGCTTAAGGAAGCAAGGGGTTGAGGGGCTGCCAACCGTCATGGTGACAGGAGGCCGAGGCAGGTGGCCACCCGTGTTCAGGGACAGGAAGCAGAGAGACGGGTGCTGTGCTCAGTTCACTTTCCTGGTTCTCTCTTCATTCAGCGCAGGATCTCAGCTGATGGGATGGTGTTGCCCACACTCAGGGTGACCCTCCTCTTCAGTTAAACCACTTTGGGAACACGCTCACAGATACATCTGGAGGTGTGTCCTTGGGGTCTGGAGAGATGGATTAGCAGTTAAGAGCACTAATGCTCTTGCAGAGAACCTGCGTTCAGTTCCCAACACCCATATGGCAGTGTAGCAAGAAGGCAGCTTGGTCGTTCTGGCTGCTTTGCCCCGAAATATTATTTAAATCATTGCTTGGCCCATTAGCTCTAGCTTTTTATCGGCTTGCTCTTGCATTTTAATTTAACCCATTTCTAGTAATCTGTGTATCACCACGTGGCCGTGGCTTACTGGGTAAAGTTCCATCTGGCTCTGGCGAGGCTACATGGCTTCTCTCTAACTCTGTTCTTCTTTCTCCCAGCAATCCATTTAGGTTTCCCCACCTAGCTCTGTTCCCCTATAGCTCTGCTATAGGCCCAAAGAGGTTCCTTTATTAACCAATGATATTCACAACATACAGAGGGGAATCCCACATTATNTAGCTCTGTTCCCCTATAGCTCTGCTATAGGCCCAAAGAGGTTCCTTTATTAACCAATGATATTCACAACATACAGAGGGGAATCCCACATTATGGCAGCTCACAACTGTCTGGAACTCCAGTTCTAAGGAGTCCAGTGCCCTCTTCTGCAGGCACCAGGCACATGCACATACATTCAGGCAAAACATCATACATGTGAAATAAAAATAAATAAGTCTTAAAAAGTATACCAGAGACATGGCCTAGGAGACTCCAAATCCAGTCAAGCTGATGAAGAGGACTTGCCCTCTAGGTGCCCCTCTAGTTTATAAAGTATATTGTTATGAATTTTACTTTTCATACAGAGATTTAAGGTATCCTTTTGCATTTATCACAAAGGGCATTTTTTCCTGTGTTTTCCACTCACTAAAAAATTTTTAAGTTAGTGTTGGGTGTAGTGGCTCATACCTTTAATCCCAGTACTCAGGAAATAGGAGCAGGCAGAGCTCTCTGAGTTTGAGGCCAACCTGATCTACAAAGTGAGTTCCAGGACATCCAGGGCTGTTACACAGAGAAACTCTGTGTCAAGAAACAAAAGCAAAACCAGAAAACAAAGACAAAAAAAAAATAAACAAAAACAAAAACTTGAGTTAGCGTACAAAACAATGGGTTTCATTATGACATTTTCATACATATATGTTATTTTGTCTTGGTCATATTCACATGCCCCCCATTACTCTTTCTGGCTCTCATCCTTTCTTGTTTTCATTTCTTTGGATAACTGCTCTTCTGCTTGCATGTCATTCATGTATGTATGTATATGTGTATCTATCTATCTGTCTGTCTGTCTATCTATCTAACATCTATCTAGATAGATAGATAGATAGATAGATAGATAGATAGATAGATCTATCTATCTAGTTATATCTAAATTCAGCATAGAAGACCAGGCAATATTTTGTCTTTCTCCCTCCTCCTTTCCTCTGGCTTGTTTGTCTCTCTCACCTTTCCTTCTATCTCTTCCTCCCTTTTCAGAGTCCTCCTTCTGGGTAAAAATCTGGTCCTCCTTCTGGTCAGAAGTTGGGGATGCTTTACAATTTTGCAGGGACCATGCTAATCTTTTCGTCATTCTAATTTTAGTATTTGTGCTGCCAAATCAAGAGCACAGCTGTTTTAAGGACACAGGAAAATGGAGGCAGTAGGGCCATGTCTGCTGCCTTCTCTGGACTTCTAGGATCTGGGTTGTTTCTTTGCATACTGTCCATGGCTTTCATCTGATATGATGAGCAGCTGCCTAGCTGTATCACAAGGAAAAGCTCTTTGCATTGAACTTTATGACAAAGAAACTCCTCTGCCCTTAGGAATTCTTTGATTTGTGATCCAGTAGCCAGATTATCTGGGCACATGGCACCTCCAGAGTGTCAGGGGTGAAAGTGCTGTCTGCTCTTATCCAAATGGGAGCAGCTAAACATGGTGACTGTGTACCCTGGGTTCAGGCACAGCAGCATTTCTCTCCGGTATTATTCAGACCACTATGAATGCTTTTGCCTAGATAATTTGGTTATTATTGGGTTTGGTCCCTGTGGTGTCTTGAGTGGTGAGTATTTAAAGTGAGAAAAATCTTTTGCTGGCATCTAAATAGCCCTTGGTTTCTATTCAGGATGCCTAGCATCTTCCTTAAAATGCCCTGTTCTGTCACGTTCAGTATCCCCCAGATGGCGGGGATGTACCTTTCAGGGACAAATGTACCCTCTTCTTCATCCTTTAACCTCTCCCTGCGCCTTGTACCCCAAACCTCCGTGAGAACTGTTCTCTGCAGTGTAATGACTACCACTCAATTCAGGGGGCACTTCAGTAAGGGTGCATATAGGCAATTCCACACCCCCATTTCCCACCAGACCCCTCTTCCTGAGCTGTAGCCCACTGCCCAGGTTCCCTGACATCTTTAGGTAGCCTTGCCCATGTTATCTCAAAGGGATCTCTTCATCCTTGCTCTCCTCCATCCTAGTGTGATTCTCACCCAAGTCTTCCATTTCTGAATTGCCCTGACCGTGTCCTCCAGTTACCAACGTCTGAAGTCTAGTAAATATTTTGGCTCCTGCCTATTATCTTTCTTTTCATTTTTTAAAAAATGAAGTAATTATTTTAGCTTTAATTATATGTGTATGTATTTTTTTTTGTATGGGTATGCGCACATGAATGTAGGTGCCTTCAGAAGGCAGATGACTGAATCGCCCCTGGAAATGCAGAGGCATCTCCCATTTCTAATCACACTCTCAGATGTAACTTATGCTGTTTCTCAAAGACCTCTTTAAAGCCTCTGGAATGTGTCTACCAATGGTCCCCATATCCCTAGTTCCTACTCTCACACAGCAAGAGCCAGTGCCTCTGTTGGTTTCACTTCCTGTTTTGGTGCTGCTTTGGTTTGCTTTCCAGGACCAACCCAAAGTGATTTTGTAAATCACATATCTGATTGGGTTAGTCTGCCAGAAGGCAGCAGGGACTTCCATTTCCTATGGAGTTCCACTGCTTCTTATGTCATTGGTAGAGTGGCCCTATGCTGTTTGTCTGGGACAGTCTTGGATTAAACCCGTGCTGCTAAGTGTGCTATTATCGAGCTATTTTCTTGCTCTGATACCATATTTTTCTTTGATGGTCTTGGAGATTGAAATCATGACCCCTCTACATGTCAAATACGCCCTGAGTTTTTATCTGTAGCCCCTAGTCTTTTGGGAAAGGCTTTTTGCTAAGGCCAGACTCTATAGATAGTCCAGGTTAGCTTTGATTTCATGATCCTCCTGCCTTAGTATCTGGAATACCATGGTTATAGATATATCTCTTTTTTTGTCTGTTTGTTTTCCGAGATAGGGTTTCTCTATGTAACAGTCCTGGCTGTCCTGAAACTTGCTCTGTAGACCAGGTGGGCCTTGAACTCACAGAGATCCTCCTGCCTCTGTCTCCTGAGTGATGTGATTAAAGGTGTGCACCACCACTGCCTGGCAATACGTCACTCTTAAACAAGTCCTAGGTACAAGTTGAGTAGCCCTAATCTAAGTACCCTAAATCTGAAACGCTCTGAATTCTCAAACTTTTGAAGTGCTGACATCATGCTACAAAATTCTATACCTGATTCCATATGTCATGTGGAAGTCAAAATACAGGTACACTAAAAAATTTTGCAACATTACTTTCTGCCTAGGGGGCATGTAACACATGCATGAGTTTCCTGGTTAGACTTTAGTCCCCCTCCCAAGATACACAAAAGATCCTGAAAGCTGAAAAAAGTCTGCAATTGGACAAACTTCTAGTGCCAAACATTTCTGATAAGAGTCTTTCAACCTGTATCTGGATTTTTCCTTTAATAACTGTTTTAGTGATGTCTCATGGCACCCCAGCCTCCCTGATATATTTCTCCCACTCTATCGAACCATTAGAGCAGTGTTGCGGTTTTTCTTTGTCAGTCTGACCCTTTCTCTCTTCTTCCTGGGTGGTGTGTGTGTGTGTGTGTGTGTGTGTACGCGTGGTGGGGGTTGGATGAAAAGATGTGCGTGAGTGTCCCGGTGCTTGTACATGTGTTTGCAATCTCCTGGAGGGCAGAGGTTGATGTTGAATGACTTTCTTATCACTCACCTGCCTTATTCCTTAAGGCAGGGTCTCTCACTGAACAGGAAACTCATGGGCCAGCCTAGGTGGACTTACCAATGAGCTTCAGAGCTTTGCTTTCCTTGCCCAGCCCGCCACTGGGGTTACAGATGTGAGTGCCTGGGATCCAAAGTCAGATCTTCATGCGTGCATGACAGCCGCTTTATAGAATGTGCCATCTCTCCACTTCTGCCCCGCCCCTCTCCCACCCTCCCCACTTCCGTCCCCCCCAGCCCCACATCTTTAACTTCATCACATCCCAGAAACCTGCTTTCTTCCCCAGCACTAGGCAAGGCTCCCTTCCCCCATATCTCCGAGCACCTATACTCAGTTCTGTGTGCCTCTTTCTCACTGTTAATCCCTTACTTGTTTTATGACCCAACTAGATTCTAATCTGAAGATAAACACAATGTCTTGGTCATTGGGTTTAGAGGTTAATTTAGTGCTGTTGGAATCTTAGATGCTTGATAAAGATTTATTGGACAAACAGGAATGGATAAAGACATTGTGGTATACACAGTGGGACTATAAAATCCACATCCTGTTATTAAATAATTTGAGTTCACTGTGATTATCTCAGTAAGCTGTCCAATGCCAGGTATATATCACCTTCTTAACATCAGCCAACTTTAACTGGTCCTGGTATTATTTTACTATTTCTTCTAGCACAATGATCATAACAAGCTATTATTTGAGCACTGCAATGAATTCTCTTTAATAAAACATCTTCAAAGTATGGCATGATGTGGAATCAAGCCTGGTACCAAGAAAGCATATCCCACTGTGTAAGACTTTCTTGTTGAAGCTGCTGTGTGCTTGCTGTGGAGGTTTTCTAAGGGCAACTTTGAGTCTCTGGTGTAGTAGGCGGCTCAGGAGGAAAATGAACTCATTACTGATAGGTTAAATGAAGACCTGGCAGAGGAGTTGTTCATGGAGATGAGTGTTGTGGTTGAATCCAAAATGTCTCCCATCTGCTTATATTTTGAACATTTCTTTCCTGCTCGTGGCACTGTTTTGGGAGGTTTATAGAACCTTTAGGAGGAGGGGCCTAACTGTCAGAGAAGCAGGTCACTAGGCCTTGGCCATGGAACTTGAGAGCCTATCCCAGGTTCCAGACATGCTCTGCTTCCTGACCCTTGGCGATGTGAAGAGCCCTACCACATTATGCTCATGCTGCCATGGACTGAACTGCTCCACTGTGCC
>LOEQ01001595.1:333399-348791 GCA_001685075.1 Bramus lutescens
TTCCTTCCTTCCTTCCTTCCTTCCTTCCTTTCTTTCTTTCTTTTCTTTTCTTTTCTTTTTTTTTGTCATTGTTTCTTCTTTTCTTTGTGAGAACAGAGTCTGTCCAGCCCAGACTAACATTGGACTCTTGGCACTTCCTCTTGGTAAAGTTTATTTCTTATTTATTTTTAGTTCCCTACCCTTCTTTCTTTCCCTTCTCCAACTCTCTTTGTCCCTTTCCCCTTCTCCTTTTTTGTAGTTCTGGATTGGACCTAGGGTCACACACATACTTGCCATGCATTCTACCACTGAGCCGTGAAAAGATCCCGATACCATTTCCCTTTGTGTCTCAGAGAAAGGCACATGCCTGGCCTGTGTCTGGGGAGACGGTGAAGTCAACGACAGGAGAACCTGGGACAAACAGGAAGAAGGAAGAATGAATTAAGGCCTTTAAAAATTGAGCACATAATAATTCTTCCACCTCCTTCCCTTGCAGGGAAGCAGAGAGCGGAGATGGAGCGCTGTCATTATCTTCCCTGTAATTATAGCCAGTGTTCTTGGAAAATCCGGCAGCTAGGGCTGCTGGGCCAACTCACTCTTCCAAGATAGCACCTGGAAGCCAGGCAAGGAGATTAGTTTAGCAGAGGTTGAATGTTTCTCTAAGACCTTTGATGGAGGGCACTAAGACACCCCCTGCCCCCGATTTCCATTTGGGTTCTGGTGTAGAAATCATCTTCAGGGCTGCTTGGTGCTCCTTTGTTGATCTCTAGTTCTAAATGCCACACAGCAGCTATGGTTGCAGCAATTCCTGACCGGGTTTGGTCTGACCCTGTGCAGGGCAGGTGTGAGGAAGAGGAAGCCTGAGGAACTCCCTGGTGGAAACCTCCATCCTGATTGGCCTCTGCCTTTTCTCATGCCTCCTCCTGGCTCTCCCCTGCCCACCATTTCATATTGTCTGTTATTACCCAGGGTTGAAAGGTTTGGTTTTGGGATCCATGTGCTGAGCACCGAGGGCAAGAGAGGAACCTTTCTGTGGGGGGATATGGCTAGAATTCTTTTGCATGTGTTCTCTGCTCCTCATTCTGGTATTTCTGAGCAAGAATGCAAACAGGCCTGAAATAGAATGTATTAGTAAGTATAACAGAGAATCAGAGGGTATTTTTAGCAAATATGGCTAAAGCAGATTATTTCAATGAAGTAAAGATGAGGGGAGGGTGTGGAGCTGGGCCTAGGGAAGATAGCTGCCTCTCTGGTTAGTTGCTCCGGGAAGTCTGTGATAACTGGCCCTAGGCTCCTATGGTATCCAGGGTCCCTCATCTCCCTGTTATGGGGAAGAATATAGAGTCAGGTTACACAGTTGAGGTCAAGCTCGAGTACCCCAGGTTCATTGCTAAGGTTCCTCTAGCTGCAGACATGGCTGCTACCCTCTGCCTGTGCCTAGCTGAAGGAGTGGGGAGACTTGGCCAAGTATTTCCGAACATCAAGACCCTAGCTATTGCGGCTTGAGCTCTTTGATAGTTCCGGGTAGGACTTAAATTGTGACTCTCAGGTCACAGTGCTGAAAACTACAGAGCCTTTCTATCTGGCAACAGTGTTAGCTTTGTTAGGGGCCTGTGAATCCAGACAAGGTCACAGATAAGAGGAAGTTTGAACTCTCAGCAGGAAAAAAAAATACTAAAAATACCAAGATGTGCTATTTTCAAGCCTGTAGATTAAGCCTGTAGGATTTAATACCTGATACACACAAGTGTGAGTCTCCCTCATGCCATGGTGTTCTTTATAATACAAAGTTCAGGTCATCTTTGCTGTTGCTTGGGCACTGGCTTACAAGGCGGTACAAAGGCAGGGTGGGATTCTGAGGCAAGTCTCCCACCTCAGAATCCCCTGGCTGGGCTCCAGGATTCAGGCTGGTACCTAAGTTGGCCAGGTGTCTTGTGGTGCTTATCTCTGTGTGAGTCTCTCCTGCTTCCTTCTCTGCTCCCGTGTTATTCCTTGTGAAAACCCAACATCACTGGTGCGGTGGATATTTTATTTTTATGTGGTATCACTAAATGCCAGAGAGTTGGTCAAATATTTGGAGTCTGGAGTCTGATTGTAAGGTGGTTTTACTTTACTTTTCTTTTCCTCCTCCTCTTCCTCCCCCCTCTTCCAAGGAAGAGGGGCTCTTGCTTGTAGTCCAGGTTGATCTCAAACTCAAGATGCTCTTATCTCAACCTCCTGAGTGCTAAGATTGGAGGTGGTGAAACAAACACTTGACTATGTATATTTGAATGGCATTAACATCTGAATTTGTGGGCTAAATAAGGCACACTTTCCTTAATGTGTGTACAGAAGGTCTCACCCAATGAGCTGAAGATCTAAGTAGAAAAAAAAAGGCTGGCTTCTCATGAGTCAGTTAGGATGCTTCTTGTTTGATGGCTTTCTATCTGGGACACTAATGAGGACAAAGACATCAGCTTTTCCTGGGTGTCTGGCCTATCTGCCTTCACACTAGAACCTCTATCCATGGTTCTCCTGGGTCCCTAGCTTGTCATCTTCCTATGTAGATCTTGAAACTTGCTAGCTTCTTATAGTTACCTGAGCTAGAGTCTTATAACACATCTACCCCCATTCTGTTTTTCTGGATTACCCTGACTAATTTAACCATCTGCGAAAGTCATGCTTTGGGGCCCAGCCAAGACTACTGCCTCTATTGCATCATCTGAGTTTTTAAAACAGCAATAAATAAGTAGAGAGGTAGTAGTTGGGGTCTCTGATGGTTTGGTTTCACCTTCGCCTTTTATAGAGTGGGTCAGAAACTTCTGGTCACGGAGGTACCACTTTATAAAAGTCTGCATATTAGAAAAATGAAAGCCAGCGGAATTTGAGTTCCCTTTAATGATCTATTGCCCTCTTTCATTTGGAAGAGTTTATTTATGCAAACCCTTCCAGCCACATGGCTTAAATCAACTGCACTATCTCTCTACTCACAGCCCCTAATGAAAAAATTGAACAGCCTTATCGATCCCTTCACAAGTTGTACAATTTGCTGACTTGTTCTATGGACACTTTCCTTCCAGGCAGCAGGACCTGGGAGCTGCCCTGTGGCATGGACAGCTTGAGTTGATTTGTACTTTATGTGCATATTTGAGTTTGATTTTATTGGATTGACTCTGAGGCTCCCCTTAAGTCCTTTCCAATCATTTCCAAGCCTGAAGAGAGATGCAGCTCAGGTTTGCAGTGACCCAAAGCCCAGAAGAAAGGTGCCAGGTAACTGGAATTGGCTGGTGGGTTTCACAAGGGCCTCCGGCCACCAGTAAAATGCTATTGTGCTCAGAAAGATTCTGGAGATTCAGTAAGATGGAAGTTTACCCTTGGTATTCAGCAAATGCCAATATTATCCCAATGGAGAGTAGGGAATTTGGTGAATTATTGATAGTATAAATCTATCTGTTTGGGGCTGAAGACATGACTCGGTGGTTAAAAGTGCTCACTACACTTATGGAGGATCTAAGTTTAGTTCCTAGCACCCACATCAGTCTGGCTCACTTCTGCCGGCAACTCCAGCTCCAGCAGATCCAGTGCTGTCTTCTGGCCTCCAAAGGCTTGGGTCCACATGTGGCATAAACACACACACACACACACATATATATATATATGTATATATATATATACTCATACCTTTACATAAAACACACATCTGTTTAATACATGACCATGCTGTACTTCTTTTCTTGGGAAGATACAAAGAAGTGTCTGTTCATCTCAAGGCAAAGACAGACAAAGGAAGTGACTCCTGCCGAGTCCAGCTCTGTGAAGCAGTGAGCTAAGTGAGGTGAATTGAAGGAGCACTGGGTGATGATGTGGATTCCCCTCCATATGCTGTGAATATGATTGGCTAATTAATAAAGAAAACTGGCTTGTCCTGATAGGGTAGAACAGAGCTAGGAAGGAAAACTAAACTGAATGCTGGGAGGAAGAAGGCAGAATCAGAGAGACGCCATGTAGCCCCATCAGAGACAGACACCGGAATTTTACCTGGTAAGCCACAGCCACGTGGCAATATACAGATTAATAGAAATGGGTTAAACTAAGATGTAAGAGTTAGCCAATAAGAAGTTAAAGCTAATGGGCCAAGCAGTGATTTAATCAATACAGTTTCTTTGTGATTATTTCAGGGCTAAGTGGCTGGGAACCAATAAGCGGCCTCCTACTACAGGGTGACTCAAAAGTGGTTGCATCACTGAAGAGGCCTACCCAGCAGGGGCAAAGATGTCACAAAAGCTGAGTCACTGCGGTCTCCACCACTAGCAAACACTCTACCTCCTGTATACTTTAGTATTTCCTAAGACCACAGTACAGACCAGGGCAGGAGGACGTGGTGGCAGGAAGCTCAGGTGAAGGGCCAGTGACCTTTCCCTCTGCTTCTAAGAACCCATGTCCTTAGTTCCCTTAGCACTGCCAGAGATCTCACCACTGTTCTATTTGCTCGTTCCGTGGCCATGACTAAGGGAGTGGGATATTCTGTTCTGTCAGACTCAGAATAAATAGCTTTACTCCAATAACATCAAATCATAAGCGAGTTATAGGTTTGCGAATTCTCCATTCTACTGTAGAGAACACTGCGGGAGCTGGGGAGATGGCTGGAGAGAGATGCTTGTTGAGACCCCTGAATGAAAGCTGAGCATGGTGGTACATGCCTGTGGGTCCGGTGCTGGGATGGAGACAGGTGTGATTTCAGGAGTTCACTGGACAGCTGCAGTCTGGCTGCCGGGAGAAATCTTAGGTTCAGTGAGAGACCCTGTCTCAAAAATACCTGGAGACACAACTGAAGGAGACAGACTGAGGTTAAGCTCTGGCTTCCACATTTCTGCCATGTGTGTGCACACATACAAAGAGCATGGGCGTGTCAGGGTCTGAGATCTCAGGACACCTCTCTCCCATGCTCCACCCCTCCACATCCACGGAAATTCTCGCCCTGGCTTCAGCTCTAAGGAGACAGTGACCAATAAAGACTTAGAGTTGCAAGTCTGAGGGGAAGTTTCCCATGACTGTTTAGTGGGTGCAGAACTTTTCTGAGGATGAGAGCTTTCCAAGGTCCTCAAAGCCCAAATCACAGGCACAATGATGGTTAAAAGCCCCCAGGGATTCTTCTGTGTGTCGTGGAAAAGCATGACATGGGAATATGGCTTTGCCTTTAGAAGAGCAGTTTGCCACCTGTGGGTCATGAATCCTTTTGTGGGGTGGCTCGAACAACCCTCTCATGGGGGTCACATATCAGATAGTCTGCATATCAGATATACTATGATTCATAACAGTAGCAAAATTACTGTTATGAAGTTGCAATGAAAATTATTTTATGGTTGGGGTCACCGCAACATGAAGAACTGTATTAAAGGGTTGCAGCATTAGGGAGGTTGAGAACCACTGCTTTAGAGGGTTTTACACAGAGCCTCAGACGAATGGCTAACCTCACTGACCATCCCACAGCAGGCAGCTGATACACTTGCCAAAGTAGACTTGTGTATGTACACATTGTCTCCATGCCATGAGAACCTGCTAGCCCCCACCTTTCCCATCAGACATTAATCACGTAAAGAGACTAGAGAGTGCTTTTTGCCATGCCTCTCACTGCCCCTGTTGTCCTTCCCAAGCTTCTCTATCATGCTGTCCCATGAGTCCGTGAACTTGGCTCTAGACAGCAGTGATTGTTAGTGTGAACTCTGGTCCTTATTGCTCACATCTGCAGTTTCCCGGTCAGTGGTGCTGTGTAGTGGACTGTGGAGCCGTTAGGAGGTGGGGCCTGCTTGGCAGAAGGAGGTCACTAGAGGCAGGCCCTAGTTCTGATGTGCCCTCTCTCTTTCCTGGTCTGATGTGATGGGTGGAGTCTCCACTGCACACCCCCATGGCCACGAATTCTATCACCAATTCTTCCCTGCCTCCTTGGCTGGAAACCTCGTGAGACTCTAGGCCAAATGGAAGATTTTCCTCACTCAAGTTGTTCCTACCAGGCATGTTGTCACGGCAGCACAGAAGTTGCACCCTGACTATGAGCTGCTGTGTCGCCGCTGCTATAGAAACTCAGACACCTCTGCAGCTGCATTCCAGCACAGAGCCTGAGAGGAAGGAGTTACTGCTGAGAGACCATGCTCCCTGGTGGAGAGGAAGCAGGGTAGTTGTGAATGGCCATAGCCACGCTCACAGGGCCAGGTGTTGGTGACACTTTGTAGGCCATCATTAATGGGTGTGTCTCTAGTGATTAGAGCTGGACAGCTTTACTGCATGAGCTCTTGATGGCCCCTGGATGAGAGTAGCTACTCTCTCATGCTCCAGTCCTCCGTTCTGCTGCTTTAACCTTGACTGGGCTCAGAAACTACTTGAGCCTCCCTGCCCAGTGTGAGGGGGCAGGGCAGAGCTCTGACAGACAGTGTTGAGGATCATGAGGGCATGCTAAGGGTAGGCAGCCAGAAGTGCCACCCTAGGGACTGACAGGAGCTGACATCCACATGAACTGCCTGGTGCAGCCTCAGTCATGCTCTTGATCCCTCTACCACTGGCTCGTCTGTGTGCTATGGGAAAGGAATCAGAGCCCTTGTCCTGACTTAGTGGGAAGACGGGAGTGGGGGAAAAATTCATGAACACAGAGGAAGATGTTCAGGGGTGGGCTTTGAAGGAACCTCTCCAAGTGCTCCAGCCCCACCCCCACCCTGCATGCTTTCCTGCTATATAGTTAGGTTGTACTTGTACACTTCATTTCCTCTGTATAGCAAAGAAGAATCATATCCTGTATACACTAGGGATTTGAGAAATGCAATTAGGCTTCCATAGCCTGTGTCTGTCTTTGTCAGAGTCTTCTCCCTGTACCCCCATTCACTAGAGGTCACTATTGCAGGGTATGAGTGTGTGTGGGCACGTGTGTGCTGGTGTCTGAAGACAGAAGTCATGCTGTGATAGAAAATACCCAGGACTAGCCAGGCCTGGTGGCACACATCTGTAATCCCAGCACTCAAGAGCCAAAGACAGAAGGATTATCTCAAGTGTAGGCTAACCTGGGCTATATAGTAAGTTCCAGACTAACCACAGTGCCACCCAGCAAGACCCTGTCTCAAAACTAGAAGATATCCAGAGAAGTTTGGCTGTATTGTTTAGACATAGAACTGATAGCGGTGAATCGTGAATTGAGCCCAACAAGCTAGGCAACGCTGGCTCCAAGCTAAGGACACAGTTGAAGTCACGTGACAAGTGAATCACTAGGACAACTTTATTAATTTATTTTTTGAACAAGAAAAGTATTGCAATGTCATCAGTAAAAATTATTTTAACAGGATGTTGAGGTGGGCAGAACTTCTAGACCAAACAAAAATAAATAACAAATATACAAGTGGCAAAAAGCACCAGCCGATTAAAAAGTCCCAGAAGCCTGCATGAGGAAAAACATGATAGTTGTTCTGGAGGCCGAATCTAATCAGCTCTGTGATGGTTAATGTTGTCTACTCGTTAGGCTCCGGAGTCACCAAAAAGACAAACTTCTGGGGACAGATGAGAAGCAGTTTCTAGATTGGGTCCACAGCGAGAGAGCTAGACTACATTGAGAGAGAGCCAGCTGAGCCCAGCATTCATCTCTCTGCTTCCTGACTGTCACGTGACCAGTTGTCACGCTCTTGCCTCCAGGACGTCCCTCTAGGACGAACTGCATTCTCAAGTCTCTTGTTCCCTTAAGTTACTTCTCCTCCAACAGGTTGTCACAGCAATGGGAATAGTCATGAATGCAGTCACCACGGCAAGATGAATTAGAATTCACCTGGAAAGAGGATGCTATCTATGCCTGTGCCTTGCAGTGCGCCTGAGATGAGCTGAGTTCGTAGAAAGCATGTTGCATACAGCCCAATAGAGTGGCCGTCCTCCAACGGCTAGTTGTTGGTAAACATTAAAGCCCCACAGCAGAGCTGTCAGCCTGCTTCTCTTAATACACTTTTGGCTGGAGCCCCACCCCCCTTCGATGTGGCTCTGTGGGCAAAGGATGCTTCTTCCAGCACAGAATTTGATGGACTTGATGACTGACGACTCAAGTTCAATGGGCTCCCCTTTATTGTGGGAGGCTTGTGTCAGAGGGTCTCGAAGGCCATCATCCCAGTGAAACTGCACCAGGCCTGGAGGGGCTGTGTGACCAGAAGGCAGGTCTTCCACACTGGTGAACTGCCTGCCTCCTGCAGTCATCTCTCCATGAGCATCGTTCCTGCCTTCTGACATGTGGGAGTGGCTTGGCAGGGACACAGCTTCCTGAACTGGATACACAGGGCCAGCTATGACTGCAGTTGGCCTCGGTTGTGATTTTCTTAGTATATAAGATTGCTTAGCGTGAGTGGGAGCTGATTTTGAAGCCCTTTCCAGCTTGTTGTGCTCTCAAAGGATTCCTAGCTTCCCTGTTTTAGTCTTAGGTTTCATGGATTGTCAGCTTTGGGAGACGCTGTGACTGTGTGCTCTTCTAAGTGGGTGAAACCGTTGAGCATTTCTTTGTGTATGTATTTATATACCTGCTCCCCCATACCTGTATAGAGGTTGATATTGAATTTTTATACTATTTTTGAAGTAAGAGTCTCTCACTAAATTGAGAACTCACTGATTTGTCTAGAATGACTGGCTAGCAACTCCCAAGAACCATCCTATTTCTGCTCCCAACATTGGAATTCCAGGAGCATGCTGCTGTGCCTGGCTTTTTTTTTTTTTAAATAATGTACCCCATACCCCAATCACACTTGCTTTCAATTCTTGCCAGGTCAGGTCCATCCTCCCACCCTTTCATTGCCCCCTCCCCATACAACCAAACCTCCCAACAAAAACCTCCCACAAGTCCTCTTTGGGTTGCCCATATATGCATAGGAGCATGGCTAAACTCCCAGGGGCCAGCCCCTAAAAGAAAGCTGAGTGCCGCAACATCCCCCATCCCCTAGAAGCCATCAGCTGTGAAGAGCTGTTTCAGCATCTTTATCACCATTTTAAGGGCTCTCTTCAATAGCTTCCTGTCTGGACTGTTTGTTTGGTGGGGGGGTGTTGCAGAAGTCTTCAGTGTCTCTCATTCTCAGTTATGAGTCTGCAGTCATCGATACCACTGCAAAAGAAGCTTCCTTGTCCATAGCAGCTGGTTTTTATGTGTAGTCCAGGTGTCAGACTCAGGCTCTCATGCTTGTGCAGCAAGCATTTAGCCAAATGAGTCATCTCCTTAGACTTTTATATATGGACTGTCTTACTAATAAATTTATAGAACATTGTGATATATTTTCCCAGTCATCTAGACAAATCACCATCTTTACAGAAATCCCCTTTCTAGCCTCTGGTCTATACCTCTAAAATAAATCTTGTTGGCGTCCCCAGAGGGATAATTTCCAGGATCTATCTGTCTCTACCCTCCAATGCTGGGGTTGTGGGCACCTGCAGCCATGCCCTGGATATTTACATGGCTGCTGGGAACTTCAGCTAGAGTTTTCATGCTGGCTCAGAAAACATGACCTGCCCACTGAGCCATTTCTCCATGACCCCCCACCCATGCCTCTGTTCTTGTTTCAATTGTTCAGATCTATCCTACAGGGCTGCTGAGAATGAACTTTCTTCTGTATTATGTCTTATAAGCTGAGTTTAGTATGTTTCTGTGGCAGTGGGGGGAATCACACTGTCAGAGCATGGAGCACAGGAGAAGTTAGGACAGTCCCGTCAAGATAGAGGACCTGAGTGCAGAGGCTCATGCCTGGTATTTAGGAGGCTGAGGTGGTGGTGGGGAGATGGGTGGGGGGAGCTTGTCTTGTGATCAAGGTCAGCCTGAAGTATAGGCTACACAGTGAATTCCAGGTCATCTTGGACCATTGAGTGAATGTCTCAAAAACAAAACAAACCAAAACGGCAGCAGCAATAATAAAAGATAAATAGATGAGGAATTCTTAAGTGAAATTAAGAGAAAAGATTAATTATATCTTTTGGGATTCAAGAATAGTGCCTGTGTATGTGTCTTATTTATTTATTGATTCAGTGGTAGAAACCAAACACAGGGTCTCACCCTTGCACACTTGTCCGTGAGATAAATCCTCAGCAATGACAAGGTCTAGAGTATATATATCTTTTCCCCCCATATTAGTATTGAATATATTTTAAGTTACCTTTTCGAGATGAGGTGGGACCAGCTGGGGCACAGCAGGGCTCCTGGATAGTGGAGCCCTGATCATGTTGTGAGTCTCTTCAGCACCTCAGCTCTAGGAAGATAAATAGAAAATGCACATCAATTTAAAACATGAGGACTGCAGTTTGTGACAGCAAGAGGAAAGAAGACAATGGGGTAGTTGGGAGAACAGCTTGTAATACTGATCATGAGACTCGAGTCCTCTGGCTTATTTCAGGCCTTCTGTCGGGGGAAGATAGTTCCTACTGCAGTGTCCAAGGGATGGGGTGGAGACCCTGGCTACAGTGTCCAAGGGATACAGTGGAGACCCTGGCAAGGTCATGTGTCGCAGGCCCAAAAGTTGTCATGTTGTTCCTGACCAGATGGAATCTCAGCCCTTTATAGTATGGCACATCTGATGAAGATAAATACTAGAAAGAAGCTTAAATTTCATTATAGAGCCAGATTACCCATGGTGGATTAGCCATGGAAAATGTTGATTCCCAAGCTCGCTTCTCTGAGTTTATTTTTGGTATGCAGCTTATTTTTGAGTCATTTTCCTTATCAGGGGATGTGTACTTAAAAAATACATGCTAATTTTTTTGTGTGGTGGTGTGGCTTGAGTAGACTCTAAATATGCATAGTAGACTCTAAATAGCATAAATATGGTATGTGTATGTGCACGTGTGCTATGCTAAAAAATTACAGAGACACAAGGAGAGCTGAGCCTGCCCTCCCCTTCATTCTTCCTGTCCTGTGTTTCTTAAGGCCAGGTGTCCCTTGTGTTAGTTCCCCGTTATTCCTCTCTTGGCTTTTCTTGTGGCTTTTCCCTTTCTTGCTTTGGTTGATTAAGAACTGACTGTCTCATTGTTATGAGTTGAGATCTAGTAATGAAATAAATGATAAAAACAAGGTAGGGATGAGTGGGGTAGGAGGGGCTTTGACAGGGAGTTCATCTTATGGAAGACTTGTCTTATTTATGTACAAAGTACCTTCAGTAGAAAAGGAAAACTGGGAGTTTGTGGGCTATGAACTTACATTCTAGTAACTTCAGTTTTGTTAAATATTGACTTTATGAATATAAATGTTTTGCCTGCATGCATGTATGTGTGCTACATGCATGCCTGCTGCCCGTGGAAGTCAGAAGAGTGCATTGGATCCCCTAGACATGGAGTTGCAGAAGGCTGTGAGCCACCATGTTGGAGCTGGGAATCAGACCCAGAGTCCCTAAAGTGAGCCTACCTTTTCTCTCCTGCCAGTTTTCCTCTTTCCTTCTTTCTTCCACCCCCCCTTTCCTCCCTTCTCACCCTCAATGAGTTATAAACATCTCAGATGCTAGCGGATCCTTTTTTCTTTTAATTTTAATGGGTGTATGTTCAGATGATCTTATGAAAGTGTAGAATGTAGTGACATCAATTTCAGAACTCTCTAGATTAATGAAAATATCACCAGGGAGTATTTCCTATTAGTTCAAATGATACATCCCCTTTTCTGATTATCTAAGACACTTGTCTTTCGACGTGTCTATTCTTTTGCAGTAAAAAACAAATTGCCATTTAAAATAAAAGACTGTTTTTTAGTAAGAGCACCAAAACTGTTATCTCTGTAGAAAATATATAATTCCAGAACAACCTAAATGCCCCTCGAACGAAGAATGGATAAGGAAAATGTGGTACATTTACACAGTGGAGTACTACACGGCAGAAAAAATGATGACATCTTGAACTTTGCAGGCAAATGGATGGAGCTAGACAACATTTTGAGTGAGGTAACCCAGACCCAGAAAGACAGTTATCATATTTACTCACTCATAAGTGGTTTTTAAACATAAAGTAAAGGAAACCAGCCTACAATTCACAATCCCAGAGAACTTAGACAACAATGAGGACCCTAAGAGAGACATACATGGATCTAATCTGCATGGGAAGTAGAAAAATACAAAATCTCCTGAGTAAATTGGGAGCATGGAGACCACGGCAGAGAGCTAAAGGGAAGGGGAGAGGCAGGGAGGGGAGCAAAGAAAATTTATAACTCAATAAAATTAATAAAAAAAGGAAAATGTATAATTCCAGAACAGTTGCTTGAGTGTTTTTGTGAGTGCTTTGATTTGGGCAGTTCTGAAAGAATGAAAATACTGTAGTAGAATGTTGTACTGGTAGAATTCAGGGAACAGCCATTGCTGTCAGTCAAGGATTTAATGAAGGACTAAAAGTTAAATGCCTATGTTGACCTATTGTAGGTAAAGTATCTTTTCTCCCTTAAATATTCTTCTACATGAATGTGGCCTTAAGCATTTCTCTGTTATTTAAGGGTTATCAAAAAGTATCAGTAAGTTTATTATCAGGAACTGACCTTGACTGTTAACTGGGCAATAAGGTTTATGTTGGATTCTATTTTGTCTTTATATGTTTTGCTTATGTGTGGTCATGTGGGCCAATCTGTGTCTTTATGTGCATTTATGTGTATGTGAAAGTGGAAGCTTGGAGTTGACATAAGGTGTCTCTCAGTCGAACCCAGAACTTACGTATCAACTAGTTTACCTCGTTAGCTTGCTCTGGGCATCGTTGGTCCCAATTCTCCAAGGGCTGGGATTGCAGATGGCTGGCTCACCTGCCTGGCATTTACATGGGGTTGGGGTTGGGTGGGAGGATCTGAACTCTAATCCTTTCACTTATGTATCAAACACTTTATTCACTCTCCTCACCCACCAAGGGGTGTCTGAAAGTCATTTAAAAAAACTGCAAATAACTTTGATTAAAATGGAACAGGTGTTTCTCTTGTATACAAGTCTAGGTAAGCAGTCCAGGGTCAATGCAGTTCTTCATGGTATCAGGAACCAAGATTATTTCTGTCTTCCTGTTATGGGTGGTGGTGGCAGTGGTGTGTGTACATATGTATGAGATGCACCCGTTTCCATGAGCAGAGTCCGGAGAACACCAGGTCTCCTGCTCTATGACTCTCTCTTCATTCACTGGAGACACAGGGTCTCTCCCTGAGCCTGGCGTTCACTCTTCCAGGTAGGGCATCAGGTCAGTGAGCACCTGGAATTTGCCTGTCTCCATGCCCCAGTGCTGAGGTTACCGGTGTGTGTGCCCATGCCTCACTTTCTATGTGGTTGCTTGGGATTTGAGCTCAGGTCCCCAACCTGTTATCCCGTGAGCCATCTCCCCAGCCTTAGACTTCTTCTAAGTTTTGCTCTATCCTGGGTAGCTTGATATCATGGCCACACAGAGGCCTCAATTCCATCAGGGAAAGAGGAAGGGACTAGGAACAAAATGTGGACAAGCTAGAGCCCTGAGAGTTAAGCCTAACAAAAATGGAGGATGGGAAATATGATCCCCATTCTGAGTCATGTGAATCTTTTCTGAAATCAAGGTTTTCTACAGAACAGCCAGAAGTCTTTTTGGCAATAACAATCTTTAGATGTAAATATGCAACTAGAGTGGAATGATCCATTAATAAACAATCCATTGGTAACATTTAAAAATGTTGAATCTCTTTCTATGTTTGTAACGGCTTTAAGTTCTTTTAATATTTGGTAAGCCCCCATATATCAAGAGCTGAAGTAAACATTACTTGTTTTTAAAATCCTGAAATGCAGTTATTCAAACGGCCACAGATTATAATTTATCTTTCCAGAAACCAACTGATTGGGTTCAGAAGTATACAATATTGCAACAGCCTGATTTATGTACTGACTGCACTTCCTAGCCTTAGTATAAGGCAAGAAAGCACAGATGAGATGGTAGACTGGGAGGGACCTGGGTTGGGATCCATCAATGAAGCATGGTGTAGGAGTGTATATACTGAGCATGATGGGAAGGGGTGGGAGGAGAAGCATGTGGGGGACAGTAGAAGCCAGTGCTGTGGAGACCTGTCATCCCTAGGGACACTAGACCTGGAGTCCAAGACTGTACCTGAGCCAGATGGAAGGAGCTCCTTAGCATTTGGCCAGGATCTTAGAATAAGATCTTGGCTGCCCACAGAACAGAGGGAAGAAGTCTTCTGGATATCCATGGAGTAAAGGCTGTGGCTACGGACAGATGAAGTTTGGAAACATAGAGAGGTTCCCACAGACACCTTGGCTATGACTGATGTGTCCAGTTTCAGTGCAGGTAAAACCTGGGTCCATAAGAAAGCTAATATCTGAGAAGTGTTGGTTCCTTCACTGTCACTGATGTCTTCAGAGAAGAACTGTTGGGTGTCTCTAATTTTTATGTTGTGACATGAAGCTGTCACCTACAAAGTTCATGGTGCAAGATGTTACATGCACAGTCTATTTATAAAAATAACAGCCAAAACCAATCATGATTTGATTAAGATTCCCATTTTGTGTTGAGCCATATCCATTGCTGTCTTAGGCTACAGTTTGGCTAACAATAGCTGGAGATGAAACAGAAAAGAGACAGACTTCCCAGGACATGAAGGGTGGGAATAGAGGGAGAAAGATCCCAACGACAGAGAACACACAGATGGTGAGCAGCGCACCTCCAGGGTTAAGGGTAACATCAAAGTCATTACATCAGTAGATCCTTGGATGTTCTTACAGGCAAACTTCCTGGGGGAGAAGGCTTCGTCCTTTGAAGATGTAAAGAGGTAATGAGAAGAAGCGAGGATGACAGTTTGCTCCTTTGTTAGCAGAACCTTGTGTGTGTGTGTGTGTGTGTGTCATGTCATCTAGTTGAGTATTTATGTCAGTTGTGCGATAGAACTTACCAGATAGATGTAGACAGACAGTTTAGTGGTAGCTATGTTAAGGTAGATGGGAAGTGACTTCTCATGTCTTAGGGAAATCTACCTTTTTGGCTCTTAGATTATCACTTTCTTTTGGCATTTGTACTGAAGTTGGTGGTTTAAAGTCATTTATGCCGTTTGATGATGAATAAGCTTCACTCAAGGGGAATGGAATAACATCATTTGAATTGAGGCTTCCTGGCCGGTTTTATATTTTGTCTTTAAAAAAATATCAGTCTCAGGACATAAAACTAATAAGGCCATGTAGGGTGACCATGTAGTGTGACTAAGACATGGAGATGGCTTTGAATCTTATTTCACTACTGCCAGGGGCTCTTTCTGTTTCTTCATTTTGATATCAACCTCTGCTCTATCTGGGCTGCCCACAATCCATATCCATACACATTTTCATGGTTTTCTTGTCTTCTGATTGCTTTAGAAAGGATGTATAATAGAAAAGGAAAGAAGGAAGGGAGGGAGGGAGGGAGGGAGGGAGGGAAGGGAAGAAAGGAAGGAAGGAAGGAAGGAAGAAAGGAAGGAAGGAAGGAAGGAA
>LOEQ01001596.1:9180-21536 GCA_001685075.1 Bramus lutescens
TGGCTACTGCCCTGTCTGCTGCCCCCTTTCCATGTGCCAGTGTGTTTAGTAAACTCTCCTTCCATGGAGGATGGAAAGGACTCAAGGGTGGTCACACACACCCTTGTGAGAGCTTTTGAGAACAAGCAAGAATGGCACGCCTAGCTCCCCGTGCCTCAAACCAAAGCTACAGGCAACCTCTAGAGTGGTCAGACCCTCTTCTTCACCATGGGGTAGGCGCTGAACATACACTTGGCCCAGAATGCAGGGAAGCGGAAGGAGGCAGCCTATTTGGGGCTGGAGGAGCAGGCTGGCCCATGGTCTCCTGCCAATGGTCACTACTGTGTAATCGCAGCCTTCCCCACTGGAGACTTCAGAGGACAACAATCCTACCTCTCTGCCATCTGCCACATCTGTGCACAATTCTATGGTCTAGCCACCATATCTGTCCCAGGGAAACAGTTGGATGAAAACTGACACAGCACAAACCACAGTGGCACCTGTGTCAAAAGAGCCCAGGAGGCTAGAGAGATGGCTCGGAGGTGAGGAGTGACTACTGAACACTGCTAACCCAGTGGACTGGAGCTGGGTTCCCAGCAGCCGCATCAGCTGCCTCCCAGCCCCCTGTTACTCCGGTTCTGATGATCCAAAGCCTCCGGTCTCTGAGGGCACCTGCGGCGCAAATAGTGAAACAGAGAAGAGAGGAATCTGAAGAGAGAAGCTAATGCTTCCAACACAGGACCCCTCCACACCCCACGAGGAAACCACATTTCTGCAGGCAAAGAAATATTTAGAAGGGGGGAAAGGCTGCAATAGCTTGACTTCTCCCAGGAAGGGGCCCAGAATCAAACTGGGTCTCCAACTCCCCACTCCTGTAGGACCTGGGTCCTTGTGTCTGTTTGGTTCTGAGGCAGTCTTAAGACTGACTAGGTTCCCCTAAACTTGTGATTCTACTATACAACCTCCTGAGTGCTGGGATTACAGGAGTGTGCCACTATATCCAAGGCTCACTCTGGTTGTTTTTTCGTTTTGTTTTGTTTTGTTTTTGTTTTTGTTTTTGTTTTTATGAGACAGTGCCTCACTATTTATCTCAGGTTGGTCTTAAACTTAACAGTGTCTTAGCTTCCAGCTTCACCAAGCTCTGAAGATTTTTCATTTATTGATGTGGGTGCATTTGTGTGCATGTGATATATATAAGGCGGTGCCCTCAGAAGTCAGAAGAGGGCATTGGATCCTTGGAGCTGAGGTTACAGGTGGTTGTAAGCTGTTCATTGTGGGTGCTGAGAACTGAACTCAGGTCCTCTGCCGGAGCAGCAAGTGCCCTTAACCACTGAACATTGCTCCAGCCCTAACACAAACTTTTATACAAAATGACCAAAGTGAAGACTCACATAGCTGACCTGTCCAGCGAGACTGAGATAGCGAGATCTTCCAACTCTAAGATTCCTCAGACCTGCCTCTGTTTTCACTTCCTTTAACGGCGTGAAAGTATTTTATTAAGGAACGGCTCCCAGGGCAACCAGTGAGGGAACAGAGGGCAGAAGTCCGGCCTGAGTGTGCGTGCATGAGTAGTTCTGGATGGCCCCACTCCTCCTGGTCCTGCTGAGAGACTTGAGGTAAGAAGACCGGCAGCAGGTGTGAGCTCTTCCGAGCACAGTATGCAGAAGCCGTGGGACAGACACGCAATCTGCAGCAAAAAGGAACCCAGGGTGTGTGGGTGTGACCACTACATTGTAACTAAATCTTTTCTGAAGAATGTCTTCCTGTGCTACATTGTACCTGTCTGCAAGTGCTACAATGTACCCGTCTGCAAGTACTACATTGTACCCGTCTGCAAGTGTTACATTGTATCCGTCTGCAAGTGAAACATTGTGCCCGTCTGCAAGTGCCACATTGTATCCGTCTGCAAGTGCCACATTGTACCCGTCTGCAAGTGTTACATTGTATCCGTCTGCAAGTGAAACATTGTGCCCGTCTGCAAGTGCCACATTGTGTCCGTCTGCAAGCGCTACATTGTACCCGTCTGCAAGTGTTACAATGTACCCGTCTGCAAGTGTTACATTGTACCCGTCTGCAAGTGCTACATTGTACCCGTCTGCAAGTGCCACATTGTATCTGTCTGCAAGTGCTACATTGTACCCATCCCCAAATCCTCTTGCAAGCCCAGCCCCAGTAGTTAAGTATACAGCTGTATTTGGACGCCTGGTCTCCAATGAAGTTACCACTTAGAAACAATGACTGGTGCCAGGCATGGTGGCCCACACGTTCAATCCCAGCCCATGAGAGGCAAAGGCAAAGGCAGAGGCAAAGTCTGAAGTCAGCCTGGTCTACAGCGAGAGCTCCTGGAATTCCTGGACAGCGAGAGTGATAGATAGAGTGAGACCTTGTCACGAAAAACAAATGCCAAAAAGAAAGAGAAGATTTAATAAAAAATTAAAAAAGAAAGAAATAGGTCTAGTGTTGTTGGAAGAAGAAATGTGGGTGTGGGTGGGTATGGCAGGGAGGCTGTGCACACATGGGGAAAACGTGGCCGTCTGCACAGAGAGCCCTCTAGGAGAGACAGCGCTGTTTCCAGCACCTTGACTGGCCACCCTGACTTAGAAATCAAAATTCGGATCTTCAAGCCACTCATCTGCCTTCTTTTTGTTAAGGCATCTGGGAGGATAAATGAGGTCCTTGGGATTTTTCATCTAAAGGCAGTCTTTTGTATAATAACTCATCTCTAAAATGAATTTTCATTTTTCCCGGGTTTTGGAAACAGGGCCTCACTGTGTAGCTCTGCTGGCCTAGCAATTTGACTGGCTTCAAACTCGCGCCTATCCTTTTGCCTCTGCCTCCCCAGTGCTGGGATTACTACAGACTGCACCTGGCCATAACAGCAAACAAATATCTTTTTTTTTTTGTAAATTCAAGATCCTCCACATGTTAATAAAGCAATACAGCCCCTCTCCAGCCCCCGCAGTGTCTGACACACTGCCTACGACAGAACATTTCCCAGAGATTTGGGATGGGCCATCCTTGCTGCAAGACCTGCCAGCTTTCCCTAATGTGTTGAAGAAGGGTTTAGTGTGTTACTGGCTCGTTAGTCTCATTCCGTTACAGTGATGAGCTGTCGGTTATTCCTGTAGGAGACACCCTGCAAAAAAACCAACTGCTTCTCTTTTGGAGCCCACAAGAGCTACAATGCTTTCGTGAGGAAAACAAAAACAAGCTACAGAGGAAGAGACACACAGGTCCTCTTCCTAGACTACAGCTCTGCAGGGACCGGCCCTTCCTCTGCCAAAATGCAGCCAGCAACAAGGACTACAGACTTACTGCAGTTTCACAGGAGTGGTGTTTACTGGGTACAATTGGAAATTTCCCCTTTCCCTTTGATGTGTGATAATAAAACAAACCTATTACTAATAGGATTCTGTATCTATAAAACATGTTTTGGGTGTCTTTTTTGCATTTCAATGAACATTATTCATAAGCATAACTGTAAAAGGGACTTTGCAAGCTTTGGGCCATGGAGCTGTGGGATGTGTGGATGGGATGAGCAGAAAACACCTCTAATCAGAACACATGGTTACTGTAGTGTCTCTGGGTGGGGGTGTGGGGTCATCAAGTGCTTGATGCAATGGACCAGCCCACAGGTGCCTCATCATCCCCCAATGACTAACAAATAAAAGGTTAACAGGTGAAAGCTGGTCTCTAAATGGTGGCACAATTAGGAGAACCTGAGGGTATGACGTCACCAACGGAATAATCCTTGTAAATTTGTAGCTGAAAGAGGCTGGCCTTGGCCTTGTTGAAGAAAGATGGTCACTGGGTGGGGGTAGGGGTATTTAGGGATACAGTCTGGTGTCTGTCCGTCTCTGTTGATCTGTTCTCACTCCCCTCCTCTCTTCTGATTGCAGTGAATGGGCAGCTCTATTCCTTTCTGCCCCCTGTATCTCCATGCCTTGCTTACCACAGGCCCAGAAGAAAGGGAACCAGACTCCTGTAAACCTAATCCAAATGAGGCAGAAAGAAATCTCAAAACAAAACAAAATACCTTTCCACCCTTAAAGATTGGCCTTGAACCCAGTTCTCAGAGGCTTTGTTTTGTTGTTGATGTTTGTTTTGTTTTGTTTTGGGGTTTTTGTTTTTTGTTTTCTTTGTTTTTGGTTTTGGTTTTTGAAACAGGGTTTCTCTGTGTAGTTTTGGAGCCTGTCCTGGAACTAGCTCTTGTAGACCAGGCTGGTCTCAAACTCACAGAGACCCACCTGTCTCTGTCTCCTGAGTGCTGGGATTAAAGGCGTGCACCACCACTACCCGGCTGAGGCTTTGGGTTTTTGATCCAACCTGAGAATCTGGAGTGGCCTTGGAGTATGTGTGTGTGGGGGGTAGGCCTTATCAGTAGACTTTGGTTTTAAATCTTTGTTTGGAGGCATTTATTTTGTGACAGTTGACTAGTCTGTACCATTGCTACAAACTGGGCAACAGCAGTGGCAACACTAGGTGAGAGGCTGGTTCTTGGCTTCCACTTTGTGGATCCACTGAGCAAACACTGGGGTGAGTTGAGAGCAACACTGACATCCACAGAAACCTTTGTCTTGTGTTAAAACAGCAACTGCAGACAAGTGAAAGTTTGAGTCGCTGAAATAACTGCAGGCAAGTGAATGTTGGAGCAGCAAGCTTGGTGCCAGCGCCCTGGAGCCAGAGGCTCACGCCTGCCTCAAAAACAAACAAAATGAGCTGGGCCGTGTTGGTGCACGCCTTTAATCCCAGCACCCGGGAGCAGAGGCAGGTGGATCTCTGTGAGTTTGAGGCCAGCCTGGTCTACAGGACAGGCTCCAAAGCTTCAGAAAAACCCTGACTCTAAAAACAAAAAAAGAAAAAAGAAAAAAAGAAAGAAAACAAACAAACAAGCAAAATGAACTGAGCGAGGGCGGATCTGCCAGTTGGTCAGCTCTCAGAACTAGAGGCTAAGAAAGCCACCTGCAGTGTGCCTAAAACCACAGATAGGTGGTAAAAGTGAGAAGACACGCAGAAATCTGAGGATGCCTGTGCCAGCGCTTCCTAATGCTGGGACCTTCCTAATGCTGGGACCTTCAATACAGTCCTGTGTGTCATGGTGACCCCTAGCCATAAAAGTATTTTGTTGCTACTTCATAACTGTAATTTTGCTACTGTTATGAATCATTATAATGTAAATATCTGCCATTTGGAATATCGGATATATGACCCCTGTGAAAGGGTCTTTGACAGTGTGTCTCTGTCTGGCATTTGTCTTGCAGAATGTGACTTGAACAGTGTGCCTCCTGTGGTCACCTGGGATGCAGCTATGTGTTGCAATGGCAGATTTCTCGTTGCGATTACAGGGCCTTAAAACAAATCTGTGGTAATTTCCTACATCTCTATATACTGGGTTTTGAATATCTTCATGTCATCCCCTATTAGGCTTCTCCCATCGAAATGCTGTTTTGTGTCAATGAGCCCCTCCTACTTTGATGCCAGTTTTTGGAACCCACTGAGTTTAGTTTTGGGGTGCACAGACATCAGGGTGAGGCTATGGACATGGGCAGCTTACCAACCGCTACCACTGCGGACTCAGGGACTTTTCTGAATACAAAGCGAGCTTGCTCCGTTTGTGGCTTCTTTCATAAAGACTCAAGAGTACAAAGCACAGAAGCTCTCCTAGGTAAAGTTTAGTTTAGTGGAACAATTTTTTACTTCTGCTCTGCTTGTTTGTTTGCAGAGACTGACCCACACCTTTGGGTATCAACATTCCTCTCTGGTCCACTAGAGTGGATTTATTTGGTTTCAATCTGTAATTCACAAATATTTTTCTCAGTGTGGAATTCACAGACCATGGTGAATAACAATTAATTTAGTCAAAGGGAGACCATTTACTGCTTCATAGGTGGCTTATCAGTGACCTGAGTGAAGGGGGTCTAATAGACCTAAGCACGGTAAACACGACACCGACAGCTTTTGCCTTTTCCTTTTCTTCCCCTTGCTAAAACCATTAGATTACATTCATAAAGTTAGCCACCAAAAGCCAGGCGGTGGTGGCGCACGCCTTTAATCCCAGCACTCGGGAGGCAGAGGCAGGCGGATCTCTGAGAGTTCGAGGCCAGCCTGGTCTACAAMYGCTAGTTCCAGGACAGGCTCCAAAGCTACAGAGAAACCCTGTCTCGAGAAACCAAAACCAAAAAGTTAGTCACCGAAGTTCGTTGACTCAATTTTGGACACTGACTCATTCCTGAGACAGAACCCCAAGATCCAACTATCAAAAGTCATTATTTGGGGGTTGAAGAGATGACTCAGTGATTAAGAGCACTGACTGCTCTTCCAGAGGACCTGGGATCAGTTTTCCAACAACCACATGACAGCTCACAATTGTCATAATTTCAGTTCCAGGAAATCCAACACCCTTACAGACATACATGCAGGCAAAACACTGATGCACATAAAATGAAAATAAATAAATTTGGGGGGCTGGAGAGATAGCTCAGAGGTTGAGAGCTTTGACTGCTCCTCCAGAGGTCCTGAGTTCAGTTCCCAGAAACTACATGGTGGCTCACAACCATCAGTAATAAGATCTGGTCTGCAGACAGACAAGCAGACAGAATACTGTATATATAATAAATAAATCTTTTTTTAAAAAGGAAAATAAATAAATTTTAAATTTTCATAATTTGGCTAACACGTCCAATCAGAGTTTACTAGCTCACCCTAGCACAGACACCCCCCCTTTTCCCTCCTTAAATCTCAGTCCTGTAGAAAACATCTGCCTGCTTACTGCCTGCTGCTGCGCTGCTGTTATCTACCTTTGCAGGCCCTTCACCCCCCCCCCAGAGTTATAAATCTCCTTTTGTGCTGAAAATTTGGTGTCTGTGTGTGTCCTGTACAATTCTGAAGGGGCCACCCTCCCTTACACTAAAAGCTTTTCCCCACAAGGGATCACGGTGATCCATACCAGAAGACTAAATTGGGGGCTGAGGTGTTGCTCAGAGGATAGACTGCTCACCCCGCATCCACTGCACAGCTGGGGGTTTGTGCTGCCAAGTGCTTCGAATGTCAGCTCTACGGAGGTGGAGGCAGAAAGATCAGAAAGTCATCCTTGGCGATGAAGTAAGTTAGAGGTCATCCTGGCCTACATGAAACCCTGTGTCAAAAAAAAAAAAAGAAAAAGAAAAGAAAAAAATTTTTTTAAAAAAGGAAGGATTGAATAAAAAGAAAATATCCAGTTGGTTATGGGTGGTCCATACCCACAGCAACTGATCTCAGTACTAGGGAGGCAAAGGCAGGTGGATTTCTGTGAATTGGAGGCCAGCTTGGTCTCCATAACGAGTCCCAGGATTCCAAAAACAACAGCATATAAATAAGTAGCTAAACAAATAAACAAAAAAGAAAACTCAGCCTTGCCAATCCTCCTCCTTCAAATTTATTTATTTTTATGTGCATTGTTGTTTTGCCTGTATGTATATATGTGTGAGGGTGTAAGATATTGGAGTTACAGACAGTTGTGAGCTACCTTGAGGGTACTGGGAATTGAACTTGTGTCCTTTAGAGGAGTAGCCGCTCTTAACCACTGAGCCATCTCTCCAGCCCCCGCAGTCTCCTTTCTCTTGAGACATTCTCTTAATGTGTTTGGTGGCAGCGTCTAAAGAAACAGCAATGTAAGAGTCAAAAGCTAAAAGCTGTCTTTGAACAGTTGGAGAGAGGTGAGTTTAGTTCCAAAGACAAGTCCTCAGTGGGAAAATCTGAGGCGACATGTTGTTCCATTAAGTGTTTATGTTGAACACACGTTTCACCACCACCCCTTTCTGAAAGTGGATCCTTCTCATCTGAACCCCTGGGGAAGCTATTCAAAAAGACAAGAATCAAACAGAAGAGCCAATTCCCCCACAGACCCAATAAAGGTCCTAGAAGTGGGAGTTGGGAACGAGCGCCACCTAGTGGGCTACATAAAATCTGAAACTCTTGGCGTATCCTCAACAAAACCTACTGAGAAGCTGGGTGGTTGGTGGCGCACGCCTTTAATCCCAGCACTCGGAAGGCAGAGGCAGGTGGATCTCNAGTTCCAGGACAGGCTCCAAAGCTACAGAGAAACCCTGTCTCGAGAAACCAAAACCAAAAAGTTAGTCACCGAAGTTCGTTGACTCAATTTTGGACACTGACTCATTCCTGAGACAGAACCCCAAGATCCAACTATCAAAAGTCATTATTTGGGGGTTGAAGAGATGACTCAGTGATTAAGAGCACTGACTGCTCTTCCAGAGGACCTGGGATCAGTTTTCCAACAACCACATGACAGCTCACAATTGTCATAATTTCAGTTCCAGGAAATCCAACACCCTTACAGACATACATGCAGGCAAAACACTGATGCACATAAAATGAAAATAAATAAATTTGGGGGGCTGGAGAGATAGCTCAGAGGTTGAGAGCTTTGACTGCTCCTCCAGAGGTCCTGAGTTCAGTTCCCAGAAACTACATGGTGGCTCACAACCATCAGTAATAAGATCTGGTCTGCAGACAGACAAGCAGACAGAATACTGTATATATAATAAATAAATCTTTTTTTAAAAAGGAAAATAAATAAATTTTAAATTTTCATAATTTGGCTAACACGTCCAATCAGAGTTTACTAGCTCACCCTAGCACAGACACCCCCCCTTTTCCCTCCTTAAATCTCAGTCCTGTAGAAAACATCTGCCTGCTTACTGCCTGCTGCTGCGCTGCTGTTATCTACCTTTGCAGGCCCTTCACCCCCCCCCCAGAGTTATAAATCTCCTTTTGTGCTGAAAATTTGGTGTCTGTGTGTGTCCTGTACAATTCTGAAGGGGCCACCCTCCCTTACACTAAAAGCTTTTCCCCACAAGGGATCACGGTGATCCATACCAGAAGACTAAATTGGGGGCTGAGGTGTTGCTCAGAGGATAGACTGCTCACCCCGCATCCACTGCACAGCTGGGGGTTTGTGCTGCCAAGTGCTTCGAATGTCAGCTCTACGGAGGTGGAGGCAGAAAGATCAGAAAGTCATCCTTGGCGATGAAGTAAGTTAGAGGTCATCCTGGCCTACATGAAACCCTGTGTCAAAAAAAAAAAAAGAAAAAGAAAAGAAAAAAATTTTTTTAAAAAAGGAAGGATTGAATAAAAAGAAAATATCCAGTTGGTTATGGGTGGTCCATACCCACAGCAACTGATCTCAGTACTAGGGAGGCAAAGGCAGGTGGATTTCTGTGAATTGGAGGCCAGCTTGGTCTCCATAACGAGTCCCAGGATTCCAAAAACAACAGCATATAAATAAGTAGCTAAACAAATAAACAAAAAAGAAAACTCAGCCTTGCCAATCCTCCTCCTTCAAATTTATTTATTTTTATGTGCATTGTTGTTTTGCCTGTATGTATATATGTGTGAGGGTGTAAGATATTGGAGTTACAGACAGTTGTGAGCTACCTTGAGGGTACTGGGAATTGAACTTGTGTCCTTTAGAGGAGTAGCCGCTCTTAACCACTGAGCCATCTCTCCAGCCCCCGCAGTCTCCTTTCTCTTGAGACATTCTCTTAATGTGTTTGGTGGCAGCGTCTAAAGAAACAGCAATGTAAGAGTCAAAAGCTAAAAGCTGTCTTTGAACAGTTGGAGAGAGGTGAGTTTAGTTCCAAAGACAAGTCCTCAGTGGGAAAATCTGAGGCGACATGTTGTTCCATTAAGTGTTTATGTTGAACACACGTTTCACCACCACCCCTTTCTGAAAGTGGATCCTTCTCATCTGAACCCCTGGGGAAGCTATTCAAAAAGACAAGAATCAAACAGAAGAGCCAATTCCCCCACAGACCCAATAAAGGTCCTAGAAGTGGGAGTTGGGAACGAGCGCCACCTAGTGGGCTACATAAAATCTGAAACTCTTGGCGTATCCTCAACAAAACCTACTGAGAAGCTGGGTGGTTGGTGGCGCACGCCTTTAATCCCAGCACTCGGAAGGCAGAGGCAGGTGGATCTCTGTGAGTTCTGAAGCCAGCCTGGTCTACAAGAGCTAGTTCCAGGACAGGCTCCAAAGCTACAGAGAAACCTTGTCTCAAAAACAAAACAAAACAAAAAAACCAACCTAGTGAGAAATCTTTTTGTGTGTGTATATTAAGTGAAGGAGCCTATTGTGCTTAAGTGAGAAACAGAAAAGGGAAAGTGGTCCTTGGCAGACTGGATATCAGTGCAACTTGTTTTGCTATACCAACTTTAAAAAGCTGTCCAAGACCTGCCAGTTGATCATGCAATAAAAACAAAACAGAAGTCTTGGTCCATCATCTTTGGGGAAACGCCTTGAACTACAGAAATGTTTTTTTCTGTCCAAATCTCACTGAAAGTCTCCAGCAGGTCCAGGAGTTTGGAAGGCCCTTTTGAGTTTTAAGATGTGGGTCTAGGGTCCAGACTTTGAAGTTTTGCTGCAGTGGGGGTGGGTAGGACTCAATACTTTTGACAGCACGGAAGGGGATCATTTTCAGAGGACTCAGTTTTTGAGTTTAGACCATGATGTATCTCCATCCGTGGATCACAAACAGCTTTCTTTAACTGGGGCTGTAGCTCAGTTAGGAAAGTGCTTGGGTAGGATACAGGAGACCTTCAATTCCATCCCCAGCACTGCATCAACTGCGCGTGGTCAAAAAGGTTTGTCACCGCAGTCCCCAGGAGGAGGGCTAGACGTTTAAAGTCATCCTTGGAAACACAGTTCAATGCCAGCTTAGGCTGACTTTATCTCAAAAAGGAAAAACTAAACTTTATTTACTTGGAGAAGATGAATTTTAGCAACATGCACCAAGCTTTGTTGTGTCTACTCTTTAGATTTCAGGGGAGCAGGAAATGCTCTGTGATGAGGGGTTGTGGGGTCTGAATGAGAAATGTCCCTCATAGCCTTAGGTTGCCAGCTGGTGACCCTGTTTGGAGAGATTTAGAAGACGTGGCCTTGCAGGAGGGAGGAGGTGTGTCTGCCACTCCTGGTTGTGAGGGCCTACAGCCTTGTCTACTCCTAGGCTATTCTCTACCCCACGCTTCTGCTTGAGGATGGCATCTCTGTTTTCCATCTCAGGCCACTGTGCCTTACCGGCCACCAGACTGCTCCAACAGGATGGGCCCTTCTCCTGTGACTATGAGCCCAAATAAACTCTTCCTTGGCCTTCAAGATTGGCAGCAAATGCTTTTAATCCTCCCAGCCACCTTGCTGGCCCTGCCTGAAGTTTTTATTGTCTTCCAAGAATTATGGGTTATAATAACTTGGACAATTTCAAAGCACTTGTCCCACTAACGTTTTACAAAATTTGATCATTTGATTTGTTTCATGTGGAGTGGTGGGGTGCAGAGCTTTTATTAGAGGAAGGTTTGATGACTCAGGAAGGATCCAGTACCCATCTGGACCGATCTGAACCTCTTTTAGATATTAATTTTCTCTTTCCAAGTGTGATGTTTTTGTTTATTTTTGTCAATTTGACACAGACTGGGGTCATCTGGAAAGAGGAAATGTCAATTAAGAAATTGTGTTCATGAGACAAACCTGCAGGCAAGCCTGTGGGACATTTTCTGGACTGGTGTGGGAGGGCCCAGTGCACTATGGGTAGTGCTACCTCCACATGTGGTCCTGGATTATATAAGGAAGCGGGTTGAGCAAGCCATGGGAAGCAAGCAACATTCCTCAGAGCCTCTGTTTCAGTACCTGCCCTCATTGAGTTAAAGGGAAAAAAATAACAGGGGGCTAGAGAGACGGCTCAGTGAAGAGAGCTTACTGTTCTTGCAAAGGACCCAGGTTTAGTTCCCAGCACCCACAGGGCAGCCCACAACCACCCGAAACTCCAGCTCGCAGTGATGGCATGCTCTCTTCCAGCCTCTGAGGGATCCTGCACACACGCGGAGCACATAAACTCATGCAGGCACATGTGCATGGGTCTAAAAGTGACAAATATTTTTTAAAAACAATAACGGAGGGAGTGGAGAGGTGGAGGAGCAGTCGCTTCTGTAAAGGACCCAGGCCCGTTTGACATAAGCACCCATGTGACAACTTGCAACTGTCCGTAACTCAGATCCAGGGGATCTGACACCTTCCTCTAGCCTTCATGGACACCAGGCACTTCTGTAGTGCACAGATGTTCACGCAGGCAGCACACCCACACATAAGTAAAGTAACAGAAAGACTAGCATTTTAGGGGGCCTGCGGTGTAACAAGAAAAGTGTATCTGGTTTCTGTCTTCAGTCCCTTTGTCTCTGGGCTCAGAACATCTACAACCCATGGAATTTCTGACTGACAGGAGTATCAGGAGCACATTTCATTGTTTATAAAAAAAAGTTTCTTCTTGTGGCTGGGTGATAGCTCAGAGGTTAAGAGCATTGCCTGCTCTTCCAAAGGTCCTGAGTTCAAT
>LOEQ01001596.1:27920-43280 GCA_001685075.1 Bramus lutescens
CTATCTATCTATCTATCTATCTATCTATCTATCATCTGTCTGTCTGTCTGCCTGCCTATATCTATCTATCTACCTATCTATCTACCTATCTATCATTTCTCCAATTTCTCCATCACTTTCTCTTTTGTCTTTCTGTTTCATTTCTGGAGATGGAGTTAAACTTTGTAGACCAGACTCACCTGAAACTCCCTGGATAGTCCAGATCTCCTGCCTCCTGGTGAGGTCACAGGCATGCATCATTACATCTAGTTTTGAACTGGGAAAAATTTTAATATCTACCCCGCCTCCCAAGACAGGGTTTCTCTGTGTGACCCTGGTTGTCCTGGAACTCACTCTGTAGACCAGGCTGGCCTCGAATTCAGAGATCCGCCTGCTTCTGCCTCCTAAGCGCTGGGATTAAAGGTGCACTTAGGACTCTAAATTTTCAGTATCTTATGTGCTCTAAAAGTTAATTTATTCCAGGTGGTGGTAGCTCACACCGTTAATCCCAGCACTCCAGGAGGGAGAGACAGGTGAGTTTGAGGCCAGCCTGGTCTATAGAGCAAGTTCCAGGACTTGGCTGTCCTGTCTTGAAAACCCAAAAAAGAGTAAATAGTCTGATAATTGTTAAGGAAGTTGAAGTGCTACTACTTAGACTCCCTTGTCAAAACAAAACAAGGCTTCAGGTTACTCCCAAATATTAACAAACTAAGTACATGTATGTGTGGGCTCAAGGAAAGAAGCGGGGCAGGAAGAGGAAGGCAGAGAAGGAGAGAAAGACGGAGAGACAGGAAGAGACAGATGCACTTTCACTCTCTAAAAAGCTGGAGAAGCAAGTTTAACTCTGCTCTGAAAGCTTAGCACGGTGGCATTGCCTGGTATACAGAGGCACGTAATAAGCAGAGGCAATTACCATTATTAATCCAATAAATTAAAAAAATGGTGTCTCAGACATTGTGCTAATGTTTTACATGGGTTATTGGTATTTCATTTAAGCAGGTACTGTTACAATTTCATTTTGTAAATGAAGTATTTTTTGGAACAGTTGACTTTCCAATGTCTCTAAGCTTTTCTTTTCAGCCCAAGATACAACGGAGCAAGATAGGAGGTAAATGTTTCAGAAGCAAGCAACGTAGGGATTCAGCACTCGAGAGACTCAGTGCGCCCAGGGGCTTTCACCCTGGGTTGCCAGCCGGCTCCTTTTTGTTCAAGCACATACCGGAAGTGTTTCTGACGGTCGCGTTTCTACAACGCACAGCCGGAAGTTTCTGTCCGTGGGCTCGCCGAGCGAGATAAACTGAGAAGTGGGTTGCCGCTGGAGTTTCCAGGTGTGGATCCCGGGGACTGGTGAGGCAGGGAGGACGGTGCGACCGTCAGGGACTCCCTCGCGGGGAGGCGGAGAACACAGGCGGAACCCAGGCCTGGTTTGTACCTTTCTCCTCGCGGCCTGCCTCTTCACCCTGCCCCCACTTGGAGCTGCAGTGACAGGGGCCCCGCCCCTCTGACGGTCGCAAGGTCTTTCCGCAGGTACTGACCCTTGATCTCGGGGGTTCTCCCCCATCTCTCAGGCGTGATGGCTACGGGCGCGGATGTACGAGACATTCTAGAACTCGGTGGTCCAGAGGGAGATGCAGCTTCTGGGACCATCAGCAAGAAGGATATCATCAACCCGGACAAGGTAGCGGGGGAACTTGAGAGCGTTGAGTGGGGGTGAAGGTGTTGGCGGAGGAATGGGAAGGGGTGACGGCAGGAGAGAGCTGGTGGAAGTGATAATTCCACCATCATCAAATGCACCATGGAAGAAGCGCTACCTTGGAACGAAAAGCATGCCATCCTCAATATGATGCAGGAGATAGGACTTTGGGAGGTGGTTGGGACCAAGAGAGTCGGAAACCTCCAAGGGATGAGAAGACAAATAGAGTTGTAAGTTGTTGGGAAGAGAGACCAAGACATCGTGACAGTCTTGTAAGGTGAGGGAAGGATGAGCCGGGAGAGGGGTGTCTCGCTCAGACAGGGTACTGATACTCCTGTGCGTGGATTACTATGACTTTAGTTCAGCATTGGTTTCTTCTGAGATTGTGCTGGGTAAAAGTTTTTCAGGTGAGGGTAGGTCTAGGCATCGTTTCTTCCCTGTGGTTTTCTCTCCAGAAAAAGTCCAAGAAATCCTCAGAGACGCTGACTTTCAAGAGGCCCGAGGGCATGCATCGGGAGGTCTATGCTTTGCTTTACTCTGACAAGAAGCAAGTATTGGGATTCCAAGTCCCCTGTGCATGACCCTAGCACACATTGCATGTCCCTACTTCCCGGTCGACTCTTCGAGGCCTTTCCTTAGCTCTCACTCATTCCAAACCAGGGCTCCTCCTGCAGGGCAGCTCAGTGTCTTGCTCCAGGACATGACTTCCTTATTCAGGGGTGGTTGGAACTTCTTGGACTTTGTTCTTCATGCACCTGATTCTAACCTTTCACCTACCTACCCTCCACTGCCAGGGATGCACCCCCACTATTGCCCAGTGACACTGGTCAGGGGTATCGCACAGTGAAGGCTAAATTGGGATCCAAGAAGGTTCGGCCGTGGAAGTGGATGCCATTTACCAACCCAGCTCGAAAGGATGGTGCTATGTTTTTCCACTGGCGACGAGCAGCAGAGGAGGGCAAAGACTACCCTTTTGCCAGGTTCAATAAGGTGAGCTGCTAACACACACAAGCCAAGCCCGGCTGAGCCACTTGCATGAGTTTTCCAGTCTCCCAGGGTTGGCTCTCCAATGTGCTCAGTCCCAGCCATAGTTACCCACTCAGTCCTAGGTCAGGAGGTGCTGTGGACTCTTCTGCCTATTGGATTCTTTCCTTCTCCGGTTCTGCTGTGGATCTCAGCAGCTTCCCTGGACCTTTCAAATGTTGCTCGTCTTCAGAGCTGTGTCCTAGGTGTTTTGCTCTGATGTATGTCTTCTGTGTTGTTCTCTTTTAGTCTGTAACGTCAGTTACTCTTCACAAGCTAATGGCCCCCTCCCAGAAGTTCTGATTTACCGTCATCCCTTTCCGAGTGTCCCACAGGTCGCGCACATCAGCTATACCCTTCCTTGAACAGCACTCGTAATCCTTCCTCTATTCCCACTCAGTAAGAGGCACCATCTTCTCACAGTCACCTGTATGACAAACCTGAGGCTCATCCTGGGCTCAGCCTTTCCTCATAGCTGTGAATAATGGGAGAAAGGAGGAGGGAGGAGAACGGCACACATGCACAGAAATCTGGAGTTCTTTCAGATAAGCACTGCCAATATGATAGAATTGTAATGTGAATGGACAAGAAATGAGATAAACGGCGCAGTTATAGGTGAGGGACAGGCCTACTTTATTTATTTATTTATTGGTGTGCATGCACATGCCAGCCTACAGAAGCTTTTTCCCTGCTTTTAATCACCTGGGCCCAAGGGATCAAACTCAGGTTATCTGGTCTTCTGAGCCAGCTTGCCAGCCCCAAGGCCTACCTTAGACAGGCTGGTCAGGGAGGCCCTCTCTGGAAGGGTGGCATTTGAACTAGGTCTCATCTGCTAATTCTGTTTGTATTACCAGTCACACCTCTGCTTGTGCTCTTCATCCTTTATGCTAGCACCGTAAACCAAGATCAGTTATTTTTTTGGCCTAGATTATTGAGCCTTATTGAAAGTGGGGCTTTTTCCAGTCTCACCCAGCCACTGAGAGGAAGGGCTAGAGTAGGCTAGGATTGAATAGCCCATGGCTAAAGCACTGTACAGTGTGGTTCAGAACAGTCTAGAATTAGAGCTTAAAACTACAAGGGGCTCAAACTCAGACTCATCTCAGCCCAGTGTATCTCACTATACCTGGCCCCCCTCCTGGGTGGCTTATAGGCTTTCTCAGACTGAGCACAGCTAAGCATGACTCAATACCTCCACTCCAAATCAGTTTCCTCCATCCCAGCATCATTCTTAGGACCCTTAGGCTGGAGAAGCTGGAGACACAGGTTGGTACAGCTCGGTGAAAAGAGGTCTCTGAGGAAGGGCTGGATGAGACAGACTGGTGTGAAGGCAAAAGGGCTCTCAGTCTTTACTGCTTCAGCGCGTGAAGCCTAGACATTGAGAATAACAAGAAATCCAGTGTCTGTCCTTAAAAACTTCCTGCTGTTGAGAGGTAGAGGAAGATGAGGACAATTCCAGTCTGGTAGGAGATGAGCTATTGGGAGGGCTGTAAGGTTATGGTAGTTTTCTTGATGATGTCACTAGGTGGTGCAGTGATTTTTTTCCCCCTTCATGCACATGGAACATGGTGAGGAAAAAACATCACAGGAATGTAAGGGTCCAGAGGCTCCGCACCTAGGCCTATGGGACCCAATGGTGGAAGGAGAGAACAGACCCCCAAATGTTGTTCTCTGACCTCCAAATGTTCTTATCCCCACACACCTGAAAACAAAAATGTAATTTAAAAATGAAAAAGAAGTCAGGCAGTGGTGGTGCATGCCTTTAACCCCAGCACCTGGGAGGCAGAGATAGGAGGATCTCTGTGAGTTCATGGCCAGCCTGGTCTGGTCTACAAAGCAAGTTCCACGATAGCCAAGGCTCTTACACAGAGATATCCTTTCTCAAAACACCAATAAAGGGGCTGGAGAGATGACTCAGTGGTTAAGAGCACTGACTGCTCTTCCTGAGGACCCAGGTTCAATACTCAGCACCCACATGGCAGCTAACAACTGTCTGTAACACCAGTTCCAGGAAACCTGACACCTATAGCAAAACACCAATGCACATAAAATAAATAATTTTAAAACACCAATAAATAAATAAATAAAAGATAAGAATTTTAAAGGTTCCTGCATATTGGATTCTCTGGGAATTTCCACACTGATAAAGCTTTATGTGGGGTGATGTAGGGGAGGTGTGGCGCAATTGGTCAACAGTGACCATGCCAAGTGGCCCTTGGCAAGGAGGCCTAAGAACTTGGCCTTTGCCCTCATGTCTTTGAGGAGCCACCACGGATTTTAAGAGTCGTGTCAGGACTGGATGAGTTCTGGACAGGCCTGGTTGATGACAACAAGGTAGAGAATGAAATCAGAGTTCAGTGGATTCATGCTCTTCCTCTCCCGTGGCTCCTCTGAAGGGTCTCTCTCCCAGCGACTCTCCCTGCATTCATGCTCAGGCCAGGGTCCAGGAGTCACTGATGTGCCATCCTCCTTGGTCTTAACTTCTTGTTACTTGGGCCTGCAGCCTGTGCTTCTTCTCTGCTTTAGTTTGGGCTCATGGCTTCCCCTCTGTCACTACTGGAGCCGGCTTCAGTCTCCTACTCTTCTTTCAGCCCAGTGTCTCCTCTGTTGCCAAATGGTCTTAGATACAAGAAACAGGACCTTTTGAAAAATTATTTTATGTGTGAGTGTTTTACCTGCATGTGTCTATACACCATATGGGTGCAGTGCCCGTGGAGGCCAGAAGAGGGAGTCTGATCCACTGGAACTGGAATTATAAATGATAATGGGCACTGGGCATGGAACCCAAGTCTAGAATGTTAGGACTTTTGATCTCTTTCAGCCTAGCTATATTGGATCTTGTCACCCTCCAGGTGGAGTCGAGGCTCCCAGAAGGGTGCACACCCTGTAGCAGCTGGTTCTGCTGCCGCATCAGACTCCTCAGCTCAGCCAATTTCCCAGCCTGGTTCCTGAAGGCAGGCCCAACTTTAGAGTGTTTGTTTTGTTTGTGTGAACTCATGTTGTACTTGTGTTGTCCCCTGTTCTCCTTCACTAGTTCACTTTTCCTTAACCTGAAGATTTAGCTTGGTAAGGCGGTGCACACTTGTAATCTCAGCACTTGGGAGGTGGAGGCAGGAGGATCAGGAGTTCAATGTCATCCTCAGGTACAAACTGAATTCAGGGCCAGCCTGGGCTACACTGCACAGGGCTGGAGAGACGACCCAGTGATTAGGAGTATTTACTGCTCTTCCAGAGGACTGGAGTTCGGTTCCCAGGACTCAGAGTGGCTCATAGCCACCTCAAACTGCAGCTTCTTCTGAGCATCCAGTGCTTTCTTCTGGTTTCCACAGGCACATAAAAACAACAGCAAAGTAAATAAATAAAAAGAGTAGGCCTGGCCAGGCGGTGGTGGTGCAAGCCTTTAATCCCAGCACTTGGGAGACAGAGGCAGGTGGATCTCCGTGAGTTCGAGGCAAGCCTGGTGTATATAGTGAGAACCAGGACAGCCAGGGCTACACAGAGAAACCCTGTCTAAAAAACAGACAAACAAAACAAAGGACTAGGCTTGATTTGCCTCTGTTCTGAGCAGCTCTGTGCCCAGCTGTACCCAGGGTCACTTGTTTATATTTATCATCAGGTTTACCACATTGTACCCAAATTGTTTTTCTTTTCTATTCCCCTCCAGTTGGATTGCTGGCTTTGAGAGGTGTCCCCTGTGAGCACTGTGTCCCCAGCATAGGCTTAGCTTATGTTAAATGAATGAGATGATTTGTCTTTTTGAACTGATTTGAGAATGAGATTGGCCAGAAGTTCCGGGCATTTTAGAACCAAATGAAATTATCTGCTTGTGGTGGCACACACCTTTAATCCCAGCACTCAGGAGGCAGAGCAGGTGGCTCTCTGAGCTCAAGGCCAGCCTGGTCTGCACAGTGAGCCTGTCACACATACACACACAAATTAGATTACTAGATGGAATATACAGCCAAGCCTGGGAAACCAGATAAATTCTTCAGAGATGATGCCTGAGAGGGCAAAAGGATGGTAATGTTCTGTTGGTAGAAGGAATATAGAGTCAAGAATAAAGTCGAGGGAAAGAGCCTGGTGTGTGCTGGAGATTTGGGTCCTCAAAGACCAGTGACTACAGGAGGCTGGGTTACCAGGTTACATAGTCTTTAATATGCAATGGCCCTTCACTGGTGTGCTGAGCCCTAACAGTAAGAGATGAACTGGCTCTTGACTTTGTGAGTTATCTAGAGGGCACTTTGTTTTAGAGGTTAATGGACACATGATGTGTTTGAGAACAGTATCTTTCCTAGGAACTAGAAAAGTCTCTATTTGTAGCCCAGTAGAGACTAGAGAGCTACTAGAATTTTAAGGTAACACAAGTTCATATTTATGTTACATTTATGCGCACATAGTTGACCCAACTGTACCCAGGGTCACTTGTTTATATTTATCATCAGGTTTACCACATCGTACCCAAATTGTTTTTCTGTTCTTTTCCCCTCCAGTTGGATTGCTGGCTTTGAGAAGTGTCCCCTGTGAGCACTGTCTCCATTCTTTTTGTTGTTGTTTTGTTTTTTGGGACAATGTTTCTCCGTGTAGCTTTGGAGACTGTCCTGGAACTCGCCCTGTAGACCAGGTTGGCTTCGAATTCACAGAGATCCGCCTACCTCTGCTTTCCAAGTGCTGGGATTAAAGGTGTGCATCACCACCGCCCGGCCTGTTTCTATTCTTATTATAGGTCAGTTGTGACAAGCCACACGGGTTGGCCGCAGATCACATCTTGTTTGCAGATGGAGAATTGTTTGGAAGAGAACTGAAGGGAAGCCCAAGTAGGAAGGCAGTTTTGCTTCTCTCATGCAGGCCAGTGATGGTGCTGTGCTAGTTTAAGTGGGTTATGGCCATGGAGATGGAGGGGGAATCTGGAGGTGAAGTCACAGATTGAGCAAAAAATAGGAATTAAAAGATACTTTCCCTTGTCAGGTGTGGTGGTGCATGCCTGCAATCCAGTACCGGGGAGACTGAGGCTAGAGGACTGTTTTGAGTTAGAGCCAATCTGGCCTCCACAGAGAGTACTGGCCAGCCAAGACTACTTCCCAAGGCTGTGTCAACACAAAATAGAAACATAAACCATCACCAATCAACAACACACCCAGGGTTCTGGCGCTGTTGTGGTTGAGGTCTGGACTGGAGATGTTTGAAGAGGGATGACTGCAGTATTGAGCATGTTTAGGTGGGACATGTGTGACCTCTGGTAGGAAGTGTCCAAGAGCAGCAGGAAAGAGCCTGGTGTATTTTTGAATTTAAAAGAAACTTCCTGATATAGCCCATCACTGACTCCTTCCTTGTTTCTGATCTATAGACTCATCTTATGGTGATGCTGGTATATCTAAGAGAGAAACCTGGGGCAGGAGGAGGAATATGGGCTGGGAGAGAAAGGGGCATTGGCAGTAGGATTTCCTGGCGATGCCCAACTTTGAAGTGTTCTGGGATCGGCAAGTCCCGCTGTTACCACTGGGTGGCAGTAGTGCTTTAGACAAGTGGTGCATGGCCTAGGGGCGCTGGGCCTTTCTCTGTCTGATGGGTGTTTGACTTCACAATTGACCCTTGCGTGCCACAGAAGTGCTTACAAGTCAGGCAGGAGCATGTGGTTCATTCCCAAAGATGTTATCTTGGAGTGAACCAGGCAGGCCACTGACCCAGAGCCTTCTAGGGAGGGGCCTCTGGCCAATCAGACTGGGTCTTTCCTTCCTACAGGCTGCCTCTACACAGGGGTTGGTAATAAACAAGGGGTGTGGTCACATGGCCAGCCTGCTTGGACATATGACAAAGGAATGCGGTCCCTATGTCTTTGTGCCAGTAGACGGTGCAGGTGCCCGTGTACTCAGAGCAGGAGTACCAACTCTACCTTCACGATGACGCATGGACTAAGGCAGAGACTGACCACCTCTTCGACCTCAGCCGCCGATTTGATCTGCGCTTTGTAGTTATCCATGATCGGTATGACCACCAGCAGTTCAAGGTGAGCTGTGCGCACTTGCTGAGTGCCCAGCCCTCCTGCCATCCTTTCCACGTGCTCAGTGTTCATCCCATGTGTTCTGATTCTCAGAAACGTTCTGTAGAGGATTTGAAAGAGAGGTACTACCATATTTGTGCCAAACTTGCCAACATCAGGGCTGTGCCGGGCACAGATCTCAAAATACCAGTATTTGATGCTGGGCATGAGAGACGGCGGAAGGAACAGTTGGAGCGGCTTTATAACCGGACCCCAGAACAGGTTCATAACCTTTCCCCGTACCTGAAACCCACCCTCCGTGGCCTCAATTCTCACCTCTAGGCTCCTCCACCTTCAGCCCAGTCCCATGGTTCCCATTCTTCCTTCCCTGCAGTTTCCTTACCTCTGGTTCCCTCATAGATAACTTAGTGTCCTTCAGCTCCCTGGCTACCCTGCTGCCACACAGCTCCCATACATGCCAAAGCATTGCTTGGTTTTGCAGGTGGCAGAGGAAGAGTACCTGCTACAGGAGCTTCGTAAGATTGAGGCCCGGAAAAAAGAGCGGGAAAAACGCAGCCAGGACCTGCAGAAGCTGATTACAGCAGCAGACACCACCGCAGAGCAGCGGCGCACAGAACGCAAGGCCCCCAAGAAAAAGCTACCCCAGAAGAAGGAGGCTGAGAAGCCGGTATGGAGGCTGACCTCCATATGGGGGTTATCTGGCACAGCTTCAAGTGGGCATTCTGAGTACCCCGAGTCAGTGGGTTCCTGAGCCACTCCCTGTGACATCTTAGGCTCTCTAATTCTTCCCCCAGGCTGTTCCTGAGACTGCAGGCATCAAGTTTCCAGATTTTAAGTCGGCAGGTGTCACACTGCGGAGCCAGCGCGTGAGTTACCTCCTTCAGTGTTTCCGCCCTGGGCTCCCAATGGCCTAAGTGCTACAGCTGCCAAGGCTAAATGGGAGAGGGGCTGTGAAAAGAGGTGGCCTCACCACGATCTCATGACACGGCCTTTACTATTCTCCACTTCTCAGCTTGTTCCGTTTTAGCCATAGCTACTTGCAGAGGTTACCCATGAGCCTCACTGTTGAACCCTCTTCTCCCTAAGCCTCATGAAGGGGTGTGGGACTTATCTGTCATTGCAGATGAAGCTGCCTAGCTCTGTGGGTCAGAAGAAGATCAAGGCGCTGGAACAGATGCTGCTGGAGCTTGGAGTGGGTGAGTGACTCCGAGCCTCATGGGATAGATAGCTAGCTCCCTCTCCCGGGAGCTGTGCAAGGGAGGGCAGTTCATACTGCAGGCCTTCAACCACAGTTGGCTTTGTCTTGCCTGCAGAGCTGAGCCCCACCCCCACAGAGGAGCTGGTGCATATGTTCAATGAGTTGCGGAGTGACCTGGTGTTACTCTACGAGCTCAAGCAGGCCTGTGCCAACTGTGAATATGAGCTACAGATGCTGCGGCACCGGCATGAGGCCCTGGCTCGGGCAGGAGTGCTGGGGGGCCCTGCCACACCAGCAGTGGGACCAACCCCAGCCTCTGCTGAGCCAGCAGCGTCTGAATCTGGACTTGGCCTTGACCCCACCAAGGACACCATCATTGATGTAGTGGGTGCACCCCTCACACCCAATTCGGTAAGAGCCTGGGCAGGCTTGGGGGAGCATGCCTTGGCTCTGTAAGAGAATGCATGTATGTATAGCCTTCAAGAGAATGGTTGCCACTGTGAGGGGAGAGGCTGAGGACAGGAGTGGGTTTAGGTTAACTATTGGGCCTCTTCTCTGAGAATGACAGGCACTAAATGTTGAGTCACACCTCAGAGGCCACTAACCTCAACACTTTTTGTCTCTTCAGCGGAAACGACGGGAATCCGCCTCCAGCTCATCTTCTGTGAAGAAAGCCAAGAAACCATGAAGGGGCCACTAGGGTTGGGGGTATGGTGTAAACAGAGCTGTTACACTGACTGGCTGATTCTATTTCCTTACCTCTTCATATCCTTGGCTAGGGTGACAGGCTGATAGACTGATCACTACAATCAGTTCCTAAAGGCTTGCTTGCAATGCCCACATTCAGGCCCTTCACCATTTTTCTGTTGCCTAGACTTCTCACCTGGACACCTGTGTTTGTATTTAGATGGCCTTACACAGCAAGGGACTCAGATAGCAGTTTTGGCAGGTCCTTTTGCCTCTTGCTCCCAGTCTATGCATCCTCAATGAAGGCATCAAAGGTACTGCAGTGTCAGCGGCTCTGTATGGAGATGAAGCCTGGCACACTAGGACCTTGTTTCCCCAACTTTATTCAGTGGCACGTTCACAGCAGGGATGGGGGTAGACACAAGGTGGAACCTGATCTGTCCTGGAGCCCTGGGGGCACCACACACCATGCACTATGGATGGGAGGGGGCACAAGGGGGACTCTGTGGCCCCAGCAGAAGCCTGTGTACTAGGGAGAAGGCAGTGAGTACCTGGGTTCCCCCTAGCCCAGGCCCATAATGGCAGGGGCTAATACTGGGTGGAGACTGAGGAGTGGGAGGGGGTGGGGCACAAAGTGTCTGCTCCAGAGGGGCCAAGTGGCCATGCCCTCACCCAGGGCACAAGCCCATAGGGCAGCTGGGGGACACTGGGCGCAGAGCTGTGCCACTCTCCCTTTTCCCTCTGGTGAGGGAGAGGAGGATTCTGGTTTGGGCCAAGCAGCTACCCTGTCCTGCCCCATCCTGTCCTCTGCCAATCAGAAGGGCTTTGATGTCTGCTTGAAGATGAAACCTCGGTAAGCCAATGTCTTCATGATGTTGGCAATGTTCTTGCAGTCATCTAGAGAGAAGAGAAGACATTTAGACACGGCCAGACTCAGGAGCCAAGGGCTTAAGGAGGACATTGGCTCTGGTGGCAACATCTCTAGCTTTGGGTTGGGTTTGGTGATACTGGGCCTACAGGAAGCCTGGACTCAATGCTTCTCAGTCCCATAATTCATGCTGGAAATTGGCCGCTGTGTCCTATCCCAGCCCCAGCGGTGATGTATGGGCGCCGTCGCAGTAAGAAAAAGGCAGAGTAAATGTGTAATTTCTCCCTTGACGGCCCCTGGCCGCTGGGCGATCCTTCTTGTTGCTGCCGCATGGGGACGGCCTGTCCGCCACACTCCGTCTTCCCGCCACCCGCCTTGATGTCTCCATTTCATTACTGTGTGGCCATTCATCACACCCACGGCCAGGGTGACTTTGTGGCACTTGTATGTGGGGGAGACTGTGGTCCAGGCCATACCCAACCGATGACAAGACACAAGACTTGGCATGGCTGTGCCAGAATCCTGGATCCTGTTCTGGATCTCTGTCTCCATGTAGCTCCAGACAGGCTGGGAAGGCCCTGGTTCATGTGCTGTCAGCCCTACCAGACACCCACTAGTCAACCTACATCCTGCCTCTGTCNGCCTCTGTCCCAGGAGGCTGGCGGCTGGCCACCTTTTGGGATCTTGTGTCTGCTCAAATAACAAGTTAAACAGCCTGTATGTATTGGACCCTACCAGTTTCTCTGGTACTGGCCTCTGAAAAACTCCATGCTGTAAGCTAATGTGGTAGCCTGGAGGCTATAGGGACTCGGCCAGGACAGGACTTGCTCCATTTCTAGATACAAGAAGAAGCTTGACCTAAAAAACATTGGTTCTCAAGCTCTGGGTCATGACCACTCTGGGGTCACATATACCCTGCATATCAGATATTTACATTGTGATTCATAACAGCAAAATTACTATGAAAATAACTATGAAGTGGCAACTTAATTTTATGGTTGGGGGTCACCACAACATGAGGAACTGTACTAAAGGGTTGCAGTGTTAGGAAGGTTGAGAACCCCTGCAACAGAGGATGTCTAGTACAGAAACCACCCATCTACCTGTTTTTGTTGTTCAGTCTCCCAGAGCAGTCCCCAACTGTCTCCTTTGATTTCTCCCACCTCCGTTCCTTATCCATGAGTCATAGCTATGGCCTCAGCCACTACCCTATCCTCATTAGATGGATGCTGTGTGCAGAAGTACCATACACTGATGGCATAATCAAATGAGGGGTGCTGGTGAGGTCAGGAGGGCTCTGAATCTTTTCCTTCCATTGAGCCTCTGTTTGCCCTCACCCAAGACTGCAGCCTAGGGGATCCCTGTACCCTCTGAGCTAAGAGTCTCATTAATCACGGGCCAAGGGCAGGCCAATCAGATGGGATCCTGTCTTAGAAGAATTCAGTATGTATATACCTGCAGTGGACAGAAGTGTGGAGGTGATACCCTGTTTCCTTAGGGACTCAGGAAGCCAAGAGGGCTGATCTGCTCCGAGGCAGGATGGGGAGAAGACGGGTGGGTAGTGGCAGCCATGGTAACTCCAGACATGACCCATCCCTGTGGTTTATGGGTCAGACACGCGCCCCGCTCAGCTGAGGCCCTGCCATTTGTCTCCCTTAGTGAGTACGCCAGTACTGTGGGGGTAGAAGGTAGAGGGAGGGGTTGACAGGAGAAGCTAGGCAGTTGACAGGGGAAGAGGACAGAAGGGACCTAGAGAGTTATGGTGGGCCCAGATGCCGTGAGCATTGGTGAGAGTTGGGGGAACTGGGACACAGGCATTTTCTTCCCAAACAAACCCAGCCCTGCTTGAGTACCTCAAATCTCTCATGTCTTCAGCACTCTGGAGACCATGGCCGCTGTGCATATTAAGAATAAGTCCCCTCGTTATCTGCAATTACCCAGCAGCCACACACCTCATTTCTTCTAGCAGAAAAGAAAATTAGTTTTCTATTGACTTCATCTGGCTCCTCCCTCATTGCTGGACAAATCACTCAATCTGCCTCCCCTGGCCCAAGTAAATGTCCTAGCCTAGCCCCCTAGGCCATCAGTGAGCAAACGCTGATTTACCTGTGCTGGGAGGTGGCTGCATATCTCAGTCATTCTTGACCTCTCTCCATGCCATGCTCCTGAAGGCCGCCCTCCCCAACCAGGACTTCTCTCCAGTCCCACCACAAACTCAAACGCTCCAAACAGTTCTCTCCAGATAAACAGATAAAACACCCAAATCACTGGATATTCTCCCCAAGTTTCCTCTTCCTCCTCAGGCATCCTCCAAATCAGCAAACAGCACTGTATGCAGTCCACTCAAAACTCCCGAGAGGTCACCACCTCACCCACTGGCCAGATTTCACTAGGTCTGAAACCTGTGGATTTGGTTTCCTTATGCTGTAATCCAGTGGGTTCTCAGCTTGGGGGTCTTAACCAACAGAAAACATATTTCTGATGGTATTAGGAAATGAGACACTGCTCAGTAGCAAAATAGCAAAAAAGTAATTTTATGACTGGGGTGTCACTACAACATGAGGAACTGTATTAAAGAGTCGCAGCATTAGGAAGGTTGAGGACCACTGCTAATCAATGCTTCCCCTTTCCAGCAGCCAGTCACCTCTAAGTCCACATCCTGTAATTCTGTTCAGTCTAGCCTGTCCCTCAGATCCACTATCTTGTAGCCAACATGGTCCTTTTTTACACAAATCTTATGTCCTTCCCTCTTTAAATCCCTTCATACTTCCTGTCTCTTTTTTTTTTTTTTTNTTGAGAAAGGGTCTCACAATGTAGCGCTGGGTGGCCTGGAACTCAAGAGATCTGTTTCTGCCTCTTAGTGCTCGGGAGTAAAGGTGTGTACTTGCATGCCTGATTAAAGTCTACAGATACATACAAGTGTTTTAACTGTGTGCATGCCTCATAGGACAACTTGTGGGAGTTGGTTCTCTCCTTCTGAGTGGGTCTTAGAGATCAAACTCAAGTCAGATGGTGCCAGGCATCTCTCTCATCCTGCACATTTCCCTTTTCCTTGGATAGTTTCCGGGGCTTAAACCTAGGGCTGTGTACATGCAAGGCAAGCACTCTACCACAAGAACTCAAACTTTCTATAGATGAGGATAACCTTGACCTTGAACTCTTGGTCCTCCTGCTTCTACCTCTTGAGTGCTACAGTTACAGGTGTCATACCTAGCTCTCAGCCTCTCTTTTAACTCTTTGACACAGGGCCTCATTAAGTCACCAAGGGAGGCTTGAATTCACTTAGTAGCCTGACAGTTCTTGAACCACAATCTTCTTGCTTCAGCTTCACTGTAGTTGGGACTACAGGTCAGTGTGACAAGGCCTGGCAAATCTTTAATGTAACTCAAAGTCTTGGCAAAAACTGATCCCTGTTTAGCTGGACAGTGGTAGGGTACACCTTTAATCCCAGCACACAGGAGGCAAAAGCAGGTGGATCTCTGTGAGTTCAAAGCCAGCTTGGTCTACAAGAGCTAGTTCCAGAACAGGCTCCAAAGCTACAGAGAAACCCTGTCTTGAACCCCCCATTCAAAAAACAACAAAAACCAAACCTGATCCCCGCTGCTTTCTGACCTCACCCCTGTAAACTGTCCCCAGATTTCTACACTACAACCTCAAGGAGCAGCTACTATTTCTGGAAATGTCAAAGCAAGGCATCATACAAACCCATTACAGTCTGGAATATCTGCAAATGCTTTGTTTTTCTAGCCCAGGCTCCTCCACTAGGGGTGGTAACGGTCACAGCACCATAGTTAACACTGAACAAGGTGCAACCTCCTGCATCTTTGCCTAGCTTTTTTGTTGTTGTTGTTTGTTTGTTTTCTGAGACAGGGTTTCTCTGTAGCTTTGGAGCCTGTCCTGGAACAGCTCTTGTAGAC
>LOEQ01001596.1:43315-56626 GCA_001685075.1 Bramus lutescens
CCTGCCTCTGCCTCCCGAGTGCTGGGATTAAAGACATGTGCCACCACCACCCAGATTTGCCTAGCTTCTTTATGTGGTATGCCGGTGTGCTGGTGAGCAGATGACCCAATGGTGATTGTGTATGGCTCAGATGGCAGACTGGCTGGTACACATGATGAAACTAATGTCCTTCACTACACAGACTCACTTATGGTCCTATTTATGGCAGATCCTGAGGTCTAATTGTGACTGATTTACTATTATGGAGACCCAAAGGGATGAGGAAAAACTGCCCCAGGTCACCATCCAAGTTGGCAGTTACAACTTGTAAAGTTTCTTTGTTGTTGTTCCTTGTATAGAGGGGTGTATTCAGAGGATAACTTGTGGGGTCATTTCTCTCTTTGCACCATGTGGGTTCCTGGGAATAGGAAAGGGAGAGATAGACTTGAAGCTCTGAGACCATTTGGGGTAGCTGGCAGCTCTGCCTTTTCAGCACCTCTTGCAGAGCTAATCAGGCCAGTTCAAGGGTGCCATGACATGGGATGATAGGGCACTGTTGTGTCCATAATGGAGGCCTTTAAGCATAGGTCTTTAAGTTCTAGAAAGCTAGCGACATCAGCTTGAAAACTTTTTTTTTTAAAGGAAATTCATATTCTTAGAGTTAGAAATATTTTTATATTGACAAGACTAGAATTGAAGAGTAACAGCTATACAAATCCTTGGAAGGGTGGGTAGGGGAAACACCTAGCAAGGACGGCTAAGTCTATTAGATGTCCCCAGAGTCATTAGAGCAAGCTTCGTGAAGCAGCTGCTACTGAGATGGCACTGCATGCTTGTTGGTTACACTGGCGTGGGAACTCAAGAGTAGAGGACAGGAAATTGGAACAGGCCAGAAAGTCCACCAAGGGTTTCATTCATGTGCTCACTTCATCCAGTGAGTGCCAATCCATTCTGTGTGCTATGCGTACATGGGCCATACTGGGTCTGAGGATATCCAAGATTAGCATCCTGTACTTGCAGAGCTCAAAGACAGCCCCGTAAGTGGTGTAATGCTAAGAACAAAGAAGGCATAGAAAAGCTACCTGCTTCTTTCTGATGCTCAGGAGTGGATTCCTGGTAGAACAAAGGTTGGAGGGAGCTGGTCTAGAACATTAGGATTAAGGTGAAGAGTCAATACAGACACACGACTGGAAGTGATCTGTGGAGAGTCAACATGGGTCTCACCAAGTGAATGGGGTGGCTGACATACTGAGGCAGTGACAAGACATGACTGGAGCTGGTCAAATCTGCGGTGACCTACTAGAGGTGACCCTGAGGAACCCAAATGCCAACTTGAGTTCAAGAATCTGATTCTGGTGGCACTGTGGAGGCACAGATACATTTAAGGAGCAGAATGACAAGACCAGACCTGGGTTTCAGAGTTGTCATTCTAAGATGTGAGAACAGGACTAAGGCAGAATCATCAGTGAGCAGACTAAAGTATAGCTCGCGCCTGAGGCCAACCCAGAACTAGGCTTGGAGTGGTGGAGGGTTGCTGACAGTGTGGAGAAAAGACTGGAGGCAAGGGAGTTTTTAATAAATGAAATTTTGGGCCAGTGAGAAGACTCAGTGGGTAACTGAGCAAGCCTGACTACCTGAGTTTGAGCCCTGGAACTCGTGGAGGAGGAGGAAACTGACTTCCCTCAGTTGTCTTCTCACTTCCATCTTCCTGTGTGCAAATGTGTGCGTACACAAAAAGAATTCCTGCTTAAAAGAGAGAAGCTTTTACGGGAAGACTGGGAGAGAAATGAGTACAGGATTTCAGTGCCACTCACTGTGTAAGTAATCTCAGAGAAGGTGCAATTTGGGGACAATACTGAGTTTAGGTTTGGATGAAATAAGTAGTAGGATTCTTTAGGTGGGTCATTTAAAATTATAAGGAATTTTATTAGGATTTCAAGGCTTAGTGTCTGGTTTGAGAAGCACTGTCTTCTCAACCCCACTGTTAAAAAACAAAGGACTGGCTGGGCAGTAGTGGCACAGAGGCAGGTGGATCTCTCTGAGTTCAAGGCCAGCCTGGTCTAGAATGAGTTCTAGAACAGGTGCCAAAGCTATAAAGAAACCTTGTCTTGAAAAATCAAAACAAACAAACAAACAAAAAACCAAAAAGGACTGAGGAGATGCCTCAGTTGATCATCCTGGCTACTGACATAAAAGCCAGGCATGCCAGTATATGCCTGCAATTCCAACAAGAGAGACAGTGATGGAGGGGCCTTGGGGCTTGCTGGCCAGCCAGTCTAGCTGAACTGGTAAAGTTCAGAGTTTGGTGAGAGACCTTTTCTCAAACAGTAAGGTGGAGAATGATTGATGCACCCAATATCAAGCTCACACACCTATACCCCCCAACCCACAAAGGCACCCATATTTTCAGCTATATTTTATTTTATTACTATCATTATTACTTTTTTTAAGATTTATTTTTATTTTATGTGTATGGATATTTTGCCTTCATGTATGTCTGTGAAGCACATGCATGCAGTGCCTGTGGAGGCCAGAGGATTCCCCTGGAACTGGAGTTACAGTTATGGGTGCTGGGAACTGAACCCAGGTCCTTTGGAAGAGCAGCCAGGGCTTTTAATAGCTGAGCCATCTCTCTAGCCTATCATTTTTTTTTTTGAGGAGGGTCTCACTATGTAGACCAGGCTGGCCTTGTTCTTATAGAGAGCTACCTGTGTCCCGTGTCTACCTCCTGAGTGCTGGGATTAAAGGCTGCATCATCACCCCCGCTTTAGCTATACTTTCTATTTAGCTGTTTCATCTGTCTGGAATTTTGTGTGTGGTAGGCAATAGCTCCAACTTTATTCTTTTCCTGATGTAGAAAATATTGCCCTATCAACAAGGACTAAACTGTCCTCTCTTTTTGTGCCCTTCTAAAATGACCACTCTATCCTATCTGCATAGTATTAGAACCAGTAAAGAGAATAAACATAAATTGACCAAAGGGTAAATCAAACTGGGGAATCAGGGTGGGAAACCGCTGACATTATTAATGAGGCTAAGAGGTAGTGTGGTCAAAGGAGCATGCAGACAGATGCCAAGGCCACCACTGTAGCCTCAGCCTCCTGTCTTCACCTTGTCTGCTGAGGGATGGGGCCTGAGCTTGTGCAGCAGAGGTCAGCAAAGCCAAGGCACAGGGATGGGCAGGGGAAGGAACCTGCAAGGAATAGGACCTGTGCGTGACAAGAGACCACAAGAAGGCCTTGTGCCAACCAACATCTACCTGGACATCCAGCAGCAATAATGTTCTGAGCAAAAGCGCTGTGGGTTAACCCCAGGCCAATATCAAAGGACTGCAAGACTAATGTTGTCCCAGCTCGACATGGGACATGCACTGAACACTACTTGCCTTCTCAAGTTGAAATTTGACTGCTCCTCTACATGTTGAGATGGGGTTTCTCTATGTAGTCTTAGCTGTCCTGGAACTCTCTATGTAGACCATGCTGGCCTTGAACTCACAGAGACCCTCCTGCCTTGGCTCCTGAGTGCTGAGACTAAGGGCATGCACCACCATGCTTGTCTACTCTACATTCACTAGGTTTGGCAATTCTATGATGGGGCCAGCAGAGCATTCAGCGCCCTAAGTAGCTCTGGCAGCCAAGGTAGTGAATTTAGAATTTAAACAGTAGAGAACCCTATCTAGTCTCAGACACTGAATCTGGTCCAAAATCAGCTACTTAATAACTAAACTTAAGCAAGCTCCCAAATTTTAACTTTTCTGTGTTTTTGGTTTCTTGTCTAAAATGGGAAGAATAATTATAGCAAATACTTCTCTCAAAAGATTATTTTTATCTTTTAAGATGCAATGAATTATCTGTGAAGTGTTCACAATAGTGTCTGTGTTAGTTATTAGTTATTCTAATTCCTAATATTGTTAATTCAAAAATGAATATCCTGACACTCATTCTATATCCCTTGGACCAGCCTTGGCCTACAGTTTCCTGGGCCCCACCCCTATTCATGGCCACCTTGGCCAGCATGACACTCTTCCAGACACATTCACTCTCTTCCTGCTCAGTGCTCTTACAGCTTCCAACCCTCCCCTAGACAGGGTCCTTACGGCCTCACTCTAAAGTGACCCCTTCTTTCAGTCCCTCCCTGTATCACCCTCCACCCCACAGAGGTGCCACAGGGCTGATGGTGAAGGATGATGGTGGTTCCACAATAAGGGGAAAAGGCAATTTCATCTTGATTAGCAGGCGATTTCTCTCTCTGTAATAAGCGTGCTCCAAATAATTAGCGTGTTTTACGTAATAATGAAATTACAGAAATGCAGTCCACTTATTCAAACAACTCACCATTACCATATTTTTAAATATTAGACTTAATTAGAGTTTATCACTTCAGAGAAGTATGCGGACCGAAGATGTTTTTAAAAAAATCCTCATAAAGTGTTTATTAAGCGCTGGTAAAGCTAGGATAATGATGTGTTTGGAAATTAAGGCAATCAAACACTTACCGCCGCTCCTGGAGGCCGGGCATGGAAATGAGGCCATTACACGCCCATTACCCGCCAGCTCACAGCCACTGGGGGTGGGGGGAGAATGTGCCTGGCCGAGAGGGCATGGTGCCCGGAAATGCCTCTGCCAACCTCCCAGAGATGCCTGACCAGTAAGCACAGATCAGCTACTGCCATTTACACTGAGTTTGGTTGTCACAAGCCCAACTCAGACTTGGCCAAGCAAATGACTGGATTGATCCCAAATGCCAAAGAAGACAACTATGATCTGACCAACTCTGATCCAGATTCCCAGGCCTGGTAGGACATATCAACTCATTCAAACCCAATGCAGAATGGGGACGGAAGCCAGGTCAAGCAGCCAGAGAGGTCAGTGAGAGGAGAAGGAGCTGGATCCCATTTGCTGGCTGTGGTCTCTGTGAGAAAGTGGCAGGCCTAGACCAAGGGATCACTTCCAAGTCTAGGCCACACAAGAAGGGGTCACTGGAGGTGGGAGAAAGCTGATGAACTGGGTTTGTATCTAAAGAAGACCTGAAACCAGAGCCTGGGTTGGGGAAAGCAAGGGCAAGGATGGTAGGTAGAGAGTGGGGCTGTAGGCTTCAGACCCTGTTTGTCCCGGTGAATGACTAATTCCAGAATTTACAGTGCTGGGTTTTTGTTCTGTAGCCATTTATATCTGAGGGGGAAATGAAGAGGCAGCACGGACGCCACATCCTTCTGTGTTATTGCTTGTCTGCCATTTGCAAATCATTATTAATTGTGGGCCCTGCCGGCAGGCCGGGTGGGGGCCTGGCTGGGTACATCCACATAGCTCTTCATCAAGGACCCCAGCCGCTGCCCCAGAGAGCCAATTACCCCGCCCTGATTGGGATCAGATAAAGAGGGAATTTTTACAAATTAGGGAATAAATAGAATTTCCACACAGGGTGCGGGCAGGACCTGAGAGGCTATAATGAAAAACCATCCGTCACCATCAGCATGGCCTGGGCATTGAGCCCCGGTACTCCCTCCCTGTGGGCCCTCCCTGATGTTCAGGGACCTGAGCAGGCGGGCCTGAGAACACCCTAGCCCTTCTAGGTCCTGGAAACAGGAGAGAATCCCCTGGGGGATATGTGTGTGGTGAGGTGGTAGGGTGGGGGTGGGGATACCAAGTGCTGGAGAAGTCCAGGCCCTGGCTCAGACGCTGTCCCTGTCTCTGCTTGTCTACCCTCAGGGTCTCAGCAAGGAGTCGTGCAACCCTAAGAAAGACTAAAGTTGGGAACCTCAGGGCCAACAATACTTCTGTGTCCCTATAGCCATGGCAGCCCTAAGGCAGAGCCCCAGTCCAGGCCCCTGGATCACTCAGTCTGGGCTCCCATTAGTGCTCCTCCCCTTGGATCATTAAATATGTATATCTTATTACACGCCTTGTTAGAGTATCGAGCTCTATTGACTGATGATAAATCCTGAGCCTCGTCCTGGCCGTAAATTTATCTGGAGATGATGAAGACTCAATAATCTAGTCAGGCAGATAATATCATCGGGCCTTAAAAAAGATCATTACATTATATGTCAGAATTAAAAGTGAAATACGCTGTAGTAACAGGGTGCTGCTCTAGCCATTACAACAGATGCCTGCCTCCCCCGGCCCATTCCCAGCCCAGGTGGAGGGGCTTGACAGCCGGGGGACTGCTACGGATGGATGTGGCAAAGCTGAGTGAGGTCTGAAGGAAAGAGTTGGCTGTCCAGAACACTGGACAGACCTAGTGTTCACAAAAAGGACCCTACTTCTCAGGGTTGCACATGGATCGGTCTTTTGGGCCCTTCAACAGCTCTAACGGGAAGATGTCAGCATTTTGTCACTCCAGGAGTAGCCTTGAAGACCCAGGACAGATTTTTTTTTTTCCAAATGGAGGCACTGATATACTGAGTAGTTAGGTGACTTATATGGCCCTAGACACTCCAGACGTGTGTCAAAGGCCTATCTGGAACCTTCCTGTGAGTCAGTGCTGTCAGTCCATCTCTGGCCACCTCCTTCCTTAGAAGTCTGCTGTCCAGCTTCCATCTTGACCTGAGAAACTGTCATGTCAGATTCTCCATTCATTGAACTTAGTACATTTCTCTGCTGTACATTTTTACTACCCATTTCTATAGTAGCAAACTTAACCTTTGAACCATCCCACTCTCCCCTCTCTGAGTGCCTCATTTCTCCTGAGCCTCTGGCCTGTGCATCACTGTACCATGCTGGCAGAGTCCATTGCTCCTTAATGTGGCAGGACCAATAATATAGGACTGGAGTTAATTTTGGTGATCCTATGATCCTTGCCAGTCATTAGGTTGAGGCAGGCAAGTGTTCTCTTCTGAGATACAGAGTTGAGTTTACTGGAAGGCCTGCAATGAGAATTGCACTCTTTATGAAGAGAAGCATGAAGGAAGATCTTTGAATTCTGTTGGATGTTTTCATCTCTGCACACACTGTCTGGGATTGGAGAAGCCCCCATTCAACCTAGAGGGGAGTTAGCTATGAAGACTATGCTGAACATATAACAAAACTGGACACATTTCTGGGTCCCTGAGGACAATCCCGGGAGGCTGGATTCCCTTCGTTCCATGATAAATCTCCCTTTTTACTGAGTCTGTTTGAAAACAGATAACCTATGACCTATCTTTTTCTTGCAGCTGAAAGCATACAGCCATAGTTAATCTTCACTGTCAATTTGACTGGATTTGGAATCACCTAGAAGATACACGTCTGGGCATAGGGTGATTCCAGAGAAGTTTAACTGAGAACGGAAGACCCACCTTGAATGTGGACAGCACACCCCATGGGCTGGGATTCCCTACTGCATAAACAGGGAAAGGAAGCCAGCCAACTGAGCACTAGCACTCACTCCTGCTTCCCGACTACAGGGGCAGCGAGAGCAGCTGCCTTCCCAGCCATGATGTGTTGTGTCCTCAAAGTGTGAGCCAAAATAAAGGTTTCTTTCCTGCCGCGTATAGTGGCACTTGAGAGGCTGAGACAGGAGAACTGCTGTGGTTTCAAGGCCAGTCCAATATACTGCCTCTCAAAGCACTAAAGGAAGCAAACAAACTGGATTTTGGCGGCTCTTTTACCAGAGCAATGAGAAAAGTAATTAATACACTAACTGATATGAAGTATAAAGGCAGGAAAACAATGGCAGAGGAATGCACTCTGTGCATGGAGGAGATAAGGCAGAAGACACTGCTACTTTAGGCTGGTACCTTATGTGCTCCTGAAACACCTAATCACATTGTTTCTTGCTGTATCCTAGGACATAGGGGATGCTACCAAAAAGGCTACAGGATTCTAGCTTTGGTGAAACTTTGTGGAAATAGAAGGCAAGAAAGTAAAAGTTAACTGAGAGAGGAATTATGTTTGTAGTTTGCAGTGTCAGTTGAGTAGAAACTCCCGGGCTCCATAATCTATGGAGAATAAGGTCTCCTCCTCCACTTTGCTCTACCATCCCAGACAAGAGCTCTATCACACTGTGTTCCAGACGGGAGAAGGAACAGAGAAAAGACAAGAACAACATACTTCCCTGAACGGTTTCCCTTTGAGTGTCATTCCTAGAGTTCCCACAGACTGTATTTTTATTTTACTGGCAGAGCTCAGAGACATGACCATGTCCAGCTGAATCAGAAACTAAAAAACCAGATTTTAGCCAGGCTTGGTGGCACAGTTCTTAGGAGACTGAATCTACAAAGTAGGGTCTCATCTCAGACAGATAGTCTGACAGAGTCAAACATGAGTACATGTTGATGTCCGAGTTGAAGGTTCCAGCTGGTCTGAGGATGAAAGAGGGGTACTTTCTGACCTAGCAACATAATGGACATCTACCTTTACAACTTGGACATGGTCCATCACGTCAGACTTCTTCTTATCAATATCCTCAACTCTGACCCCATTTCCTTCAGCTCTCCTGGCCTGGAAGAACCCTAGCTGCTTCTCTAGGCCTACATGTTGGCTGTGTACAAATGAAGAAAACCACAACCTTACAGACTAGATCACCAGGAGATCCTCATCAGTCCCTGTGGTACACAAACTGCCCAGGCGACCCCAAGACTCCTCCTGCCTACTGTGAGCACTTCCCTTTAGGCCTCAGGTCAACAAGTTCCTGCCCTCCTCACAAATCTCAATCTACCAGTCTAGTACCCCAGCTTTCATGCCCAAATGAGCAGATACTTGATCTATTTGTGTCTGTCACAAGAGGAACCAAACCTGCTATCCCTTCTGAAGCTGATTTGTTCACCTCACCTGGGATCTGGAGTCTAAGGCAGCGTGCACACTTTCCAGAGGCATAGACTTGAGTGCACTTACCCTTGGATACAGCCCTAGTGCTCTCCAGCCCTGACTCTTTCACCCAAGCTCCCATCTGGGAGCCAGCCTCCATTTAATGGCCCATTCCAGCTGGCTGGTATCAAACTCTGGTTCCTTTCAGAGGCAGACTGCAGACTCCTGATGCTTGAGGTCTCTTTTCCTTGTCTCCCACATTACAACTGTGCTATTTATTTATTTATTTATTTATTTTTATTTAACCAAAGCTAGCTTCTCTAATAACCAGGGTAGCAGGGATGGGGCCTCTTAATTAGTTAAAATTTTATTTTATTATTTTTATGTGTTTTTGCCTATATGTCTATGTACCCACTCATGTGCCTGCTGCCCACGGAAGCCAGAAGAGGGCATTGGATACCCTGAACCTGCAGTTATAGGTGGGTGTGCACTGTCACATGGGTTCTAGGAATTGAATCTAGGTCTTCTAAAACAGCAGACAGTGCTTTACCTGCTGAGCCATCTCTCTGGCTCCTTATGTTTGACTCACACTCAGTCTCTGTGGCTTTGGTGACATTACCACTTCTTTCTATGTCATCCTACTGGCTCCTGTGAGCACTTGTTCTTCCAAACACTCCTCAGATGTGCTGCTCTAAGTTGTCACTGATCCTCTTCTTTTTTTTCTCTCCTTAAGCAGAATTATCTACCCTATCCACCCTTGGGGCTTGAGTTGTCCATTTTCCAATAGTCTCGAGGTCTACATTCTCACTACCATCCCTCACTGAGGCAAAAGCAACACTGCTGTCATTCTTTCTACAATGGTGTATTTTTAAGCCATGACTCTAGTAGCTCTACTCTATCTTCAACCCCTTCAAAAGTCCTACAGTAGAATAGGGAAATAAAGGAGACCATAGTCAAACTAAAACAGGGCCTTTAGTTAACAGTACAGGTCCAGTGCTATTGCTAATGCTGACAACTGTATTATGATTAAAGATGCCAACAGGAGGAAAGCTAGGTAAGTGAAATACAGACACTTGCCTGCAAGGAACCTGGGGATGTAGTACAGTAGTGTTTGCTTACCATACATGAGGATCTGGGTTCAATCTACAGCACGGAATGAATCAGTTATGGTGGCGTGCATCTAAAATCCCAATATACATGAGGTGGAGAAAGATCAGAATTAAAAACTTCTTTGGTTGCATAGAGAGTCCAGGCCAGCCAGGCTACATAGTGAGATCGTATCTCTAAAAAACCAACCAACCAACCAACCAACCAACCAACCAACCAACTAACCAAACAACCGAAAATAATTAGAAATGAAGGTCAGAGTCAGGTGTGCCTGCACAAACACCTATAATCCTAGCACTCGGGAGTGGATCTCTGTGAGTTCAAGGCCAACCTGGTTTACAGAGCAAGTTCTAAGACAGCCAGGGTTCTCTAGAGCAAACTGTCTCAACCAATTCATCCCAAACAAAACAAAACAAAACAAGAATGAAGGTCAGGCATGCTAGTGTGTAGTTGCAACTCCAGCATTTGGGAAGTCATAAATTCAAGGGATGGACTATCTGAAATCTTGAAAGCAACTACCACTTCCTCAGATGGGTATTATCTCCCCCTGATGTTCCTAGGAGAGAGCATCAAAACCCTTTACAAAGTTTTGGGGGTCTGGTCCTATTTACCTCATCTCTTTCTTGTGTGGTATAGCCCCTTTCACAAGCTCTGCTTCATCTAGAAATCAGCTTCTCATCCGCACACTTCTCATTCCTTGGGACTCTGCCCTGCTCATTTCCCTGACGTCTATGTAAGGACCTTTTCTCTGTGTTCCCACAATACCTAGATAGATCCCTTATGACTGCTTCTGTCACCTCCTGCTAGATAATATACCACTTAAGGGGTTACTTCCAGAGGCCCCTCAACAAGATGGGTAGAGCTGAAGGAAGGACTGGAAAAGGAAGCAGGGAAGGCATAAGCCTGCAAGCACAGACGAACTCCTCTGCCTCACATGTACTATTCAAAGCCTCTACATGCCAAGGTTCTGAGTATCCACCATCGTCCTGGTGGGCAGCTTCTAATGTGCTGGAGGTGTCTGCCACTTCCCTGCCTCTGTTCCTTCCTAGTATTTTGGTTTTCCCAAGACTATGCCAGGAGACTACCTGGAAGGACCTCATCAGCAGAGTGGGAGTGGTGGTGCTGGGGGTCCCCAGGCCTAAGCAACAATGCCCTGGAGAGCAGCTTAGCTATGCCTAGGGACACTGAGGAGAGGGGATGGCCTCCCTAAGCCCAGTCCCACCTGGTAAATATTTTATCCTCAAGCTGCTCAGCTAATCCTTATTAATTTCAGTACGCTGCCTTGCCTGGCTCGGCTCCCAATGCATTATTTATCCCCTTTGTTTGTTTGTCGCTAACAGGTGGGCCCCAGTGGAGGCGCTGACTGGGGACAAGCCCACTCCATCACAGTACGGCTGTGAATTAATCATGAGGACTAATGGGAATCACCTCAGCTCCAGGCACTCCCCTAGCCACCTCTGCTTGTGCTAGCACCCAGGGGTGGGCCAGGGCCATCTCAACTCCATTTAACTCAATTCAAAACAGCACATTTATTTATTATCCGCATGCCCTTGTCAGGCACTGTGCTAGGCTTTGGGGATACAAGATGAAAAAACACAAGTTCTTGCCCTCAGGGAACTTATGGTCTAGTGGGAGAGGGAGGCATCAAACAACTTCTGAGTCAGTGACTCTTAATTATAATGGTGATTAAATGCTGTGAAGAGGGAGTGCAGGGTGCTGTGGAAAAGAACATGGGGGAGAAGGGGCTCTGGCCAAGGCTAGGAGTTAAGAAATCCTTCCCTTGAGAAAGTAAATCCAAACTGAGCATTGAAGAATGGCCGAAAGTCCATGAGGCCAAGGGGGTGGGATATAGAGCTGGGGTTAGAAAGATCACTGAAGTGAAGTAGACAAGTGCAGAAGAGGGTCTGGAGCGTGGAGGTGAGAAAGGTCCACAGGTAAGCATCTGAGACAGCCTCTTCGGGCAGCATAGCTTAGTGTGGACGCCCTTCCAGCACACACCAGCCTGTATCCTGCTGGATCACCAGAGTAATCCCAAACAGGATGTTCACTACCAATATCCTTATGTCAACACACGTTCACAGTACCTGGGCTGATTTCAATGGCTTGATTTCTGAGTTGGTGCTTGTGGCCTCTTAAAGTTGTCTGTGGTATAAGAACCATTCCTCCAAAGGTTTGATGTTCTGTTGGCTGCTGCTTGTGCACCCTGGAAGCCATCAGAATCACTAAACTCCAAATGTGGGCACATCAGGGAATACAGGTGCACTTGGCCTGGTCCTTGTGAAGTAGCTTATGTGCATCTGTCAGCTTCTTGACGGCTGGGGAGTCCCCACTGATGGGCTGTACGTGGCCCTTTAACCCTAATAAGGTCCCAGACACAGATTGGAACACTGGAGACTCGGCCAAAAGTGCTTACTTTACCTCCCAGAGAGAATTACTATTGTCTCAGAGGCTCAGTTTGCTGTGGACCCAGAAGACACTGGCAAATGTTTTCTAATTGAACTGAACAAAGAGAAAGGCCAGCCATCTCTTGCAAGGGTCTTTCGCCAGACACTTCCCCCAGAAGTCTTCATAGAAATCTGACCAGGTAAAGGGGCTGGGGCACTTCATGGATTCACAGCAGTCTCAGTAAGCCTGAGAGCAGGGTGTCATTATCAACCCTAAGGAGGAACAAACAAAAAGTTCTGATGGCAAAAAAGACTTGCCCAGGACCACTCAAAATGGAAAAGACAAGCCTCAACCTGAATGGGTTTGGCCTCTTTAACATATGACAAACACTGTCTCTGTGGATATTTCCCTAGGGATCTCTCTTGATAATCAAGGGCCCTACCTCCCGAGAACAATGCTAACAGCCACTGGCTTAGGAAGCAAACACAGCTCTGTGAATGCATGGGCCTCACTGCGCACATGCTCGGGGTCTGTAATTCTATTCAAAGTGGCCACTTGGAAAATCCATATGTCTCCAGGCTCCCCGTACATCATAGTGTCAAGTCTTGGAGCAGAGGCATCCATCAGCAGCTCTGAATGCCATGCATGGTCTGTGTACCCACACTCCTGATCCCACCCTGGAGCTCCTTGGATCTCACTGCTCTGGCTTACCCTGACCTGTTTGAGGGCCCATATTAAACTTAGCCTGGTGGCTTGGCCAGCCTCCTTTGCAACCTTCAGACTCAGCCCCTGGTTCCCCTCACCCCAACTGCAAATGTCTCCTTTGCTCTGCTTGGCCTATCTCTGCTCTCTCAGAGCTGGGTAGCCAGCTTGGAGGCAGCTTCGATAACTTGCTAACGTGCTGCCCATGCTGTTCTTAAAAATTTATGACTGTGCAACATGAAAAATCCGGCTGAAGAACCATCATTAGCAGAGCTGCCTCCCTCCCCCACCAGAGCTGCCCTGGTAAATTGAGATTTATGGCCGTGGCAGGCAGGGCGGGGGCACATGCAGTGGTAAGGATGTTGTGGGGGAGATGGGGAGAGACACCAATGAGGCAGCAGCGGTGCCTGGG
>LOEQ01001596.1:56709-66902 GCA_001685075.1 Bramus lutescens
ACCTCCAAAGGACTGGCCAGAGGTGTCAGCACAGTATGAATGCTGCTGGAATCTGCTTGGCAGTTGGTTGGAAGGGGAGGGGCCCAAGCCAATCCTGGCTTTCTTGGGTGTGCAAGACCAGATCTTGAGGTTCCAGGCGCTAAAGCACAGGTTCCTTAGCAGAACTGGGGAGGACAGGGAGGTCAAATCTAGTGGTGAGCATGATCCTTGCTAGGATTACAGACTGGGGTCACCCTGAATCAGCTTCCCCAACTAAGTACCTAGGTTGGGCTTGGGACTGTGCAGCCCACCAGAGCAGTGATTCTTGGCCTCCCTAATGCTGTAGCCCTTTAGAACAACAGTTCCTCAAGTTTTGGTGACCCCCAACCATAAAATTATTTTCAATGCTACTTCATAACTGTAGTTTTGCTACTGTTATTAATCATAATGTAAATATCTAATAAGCAAGCTATTTGATATGTGACCCTGTAAAAGGGCTGTTCAACCCCCAATGGGGTCATGACCCACAGGTTGAGAACCACTGCAGCAGAGAACTGAAGGGAGGCAAACAGAAGGTATGAGGGAGCCTTCCGCTGTCCACTCCTTGGTAGGAAGAAGAAGTACACAGAGAGACTGAAGGCATGTGTGTGCAGAGGGCAGCCTCACTCATACAGCCTCCTCACATAGGACAGACTGGGGTCAAAAGAGGGGACCCCATTGCACCCACCCCAACTCTACGCCCTCTGTTGGCTCTCTGCTTACTCCCCTGCTCACTTAGCCCTGTCAGCCAGACCATTATGAAATTGGGGTTTCATTTACAGACTAATTAAACATTACAGCTTGTTCACAATTACAACGCGGGGATGAGGGAGTAACTAATTACGGAAGAAATGAGCTAACATTTATCTCTGATCCCACCCTCCCTTTCTTCACTGGCCCCCACAATCTGGCTTCTTCTCTGTGGTCAATACCAGCTCTGTTATTTCCTAGGAGTGAGGAACTAGAAAAGCCTGGTTACCCCTACCCCCCGCCCCAACTGCTGTTCCCAATTATCCTGCGGGTGGGATTTGGCTCCTAGGGCTCTGTGCGAGAGACCCTGTGGGTATGACTAAAGCATGGAGCCTTGTGATGACATGTGTGGCTATGACAATTGGGGTAGAGGAGACTCTGCTTTTGGGTTGCCAGGATGATAGTACTATTAGACTATGTGTCTTTATCTTACCCATGAGGGGTTAGGAGTGACTGCTTAGATGTGAATGACCATGTATATGCATAGGTGAACCACGTTCTCACCCCCAGCCCCAGGACAGGACAGAAATAACTAAGTGGCTATAGGCGGTGATGGGCAAAAGCTGGCATAGGACATGGCCTTAACAACCTAGAGCCCATTTCCCACTGGGCAGCCCATTCACTCTCCTACCTCATAACTGGTGTTTCTCTACTCTAAGGCTCCATTGGTCTAGGCTTGGCCTCTGTCCATATGCTCCCTCTAAGGTCCTAGGAGCCTCCTGGGGGCTTAGAGTGCCCCCCTGTGGGCAGGAGTCCTGGGGCCCTGCTGGCCTGACACAGGGTTTAATATAGTAACAGTGAGTGTAAGCGTTTCCATCCTTCCTGCCTTTGGGCAGAAGAAGAAAGAAAAGAGGAGAGAGAGGAGGGAGTGGAGGGAGCCGGCTGAAGGGAGGCTTTGAGGCCTCAGAACTCACATCAAACAGCCGGATCTGGGCCTAATTGTCTGACCCCTGCCCCTGCCTTCAATCAGCTCTGCAGCTCCTGCCCGCCCCTTGCCTAACTAGCAGCCATGTTCTCCTCATTAGGACAAGTTCCCCTTGCACACATGTCCTCGGACATGTCCCCAGCACTCCTAGCTCCCAACACTGCCTGGTGGGAGGGTACATACAGCAGGGATCCAATTTTTGGTGGGACCTCTATAACAGATATACCCTAGCTGGCCATATCAGCCCTGTCCTTAAGTTACAGGGTCTAGTGTCACATGTTATGACAGACTCCTGGGCTGGCTCAGTTGCTGGGTACATTCTATCCTGTGTGCTTCGTGTACTAGTCTATCTCAGACACACAGTCCCCATGGACAGGACCTATTTGGCTTTTATCCCTTTAGCCTAGAATGGGGAGATCAGCTTGGCAGGGAGTCAGAGACTAGGTCTGAGTCTATGTGCACAGACTGGGATCTGAAGAAACTCATCTGCCCACTGTCCATGATATAGTTAATTAAGTGAATCCAGCTGTGGCAATGTATGCAGTGTTGAGGTGGGGTGGCACTCAACTTCTATAGGTGAGATCTATAAATTCTAGCTTTCTTGTTTTCTCATAAGGCAGCCTGAGCGAGCGACAATCTTTTGAGACTCAGTTTCCTCACAAATAGCAGGGTGAAAGCTGTCTGAGGGTACCCAGCCAATGCCAAGAAAACCTAAGTTGTAGCCTAAAAGTGGGGGCAGGGATTTGTCATACAGCAGCTCCAAGGTGAGGGGCAGGACCTCAGCTTAAAGAATGCCTTACGATTGGGGCACGGGGGTCAGATGAGGCAAGTCATGAGGAATGGGGTTGTCACCTGAGTACGATGGGCTGGAGGAAGACTATGTAAGATGCTCTTAAGATTAATTCTCAGGGTGCAGGACCCATTCAGGACTTGGAGAGGGAGGGGCTTGTCTGTTCTGGGCCCTGACATTGTCTCTCACCTTAAACCAATGGTAATGACTTGCAAATATTGATGAAAACGCAAACTACAGAGATTGTGTTTTTCAGGGAGTGAAGGTGGGGAGAGGGATAAGGAGGAAAATAAACTGCAATGAAGTCCAGTTATCTCCCATCTGTAGCTGTTCCTAATCCCCTAGCCCAAAGGAATCCAATGCAGCCCCTTATCTGCCCTGTCAATCACTCAATCACCGCCTAGTGCTTGGTGGGCATATTCACACACACATGCTCTCACAAACACAGGCACTCCACTGACTCTTGCGCCAACATTCCCGCCCACCCCCAGCCCATTACTCTTCTGAGTAGGAACAGCAAGCACGCACAGGTCCTGCCAGATGGATGCAATTTGCATAATATCAGCGGTGAAGGCTGCAAGATCACCAGGGGTCAGGGCGCTGACATCCCCACACAGTCTATCTGCAAGTGCTAATTTGGCCAGCATTGATCTGTCTTTCTGATTTCTTTGTCATTTACGTCTGCTATGGTCTGACAGGAGATACAGAGAGAGACAAGGGGAGGCCAAGCCAGCCTGGGGCTAAGAAGGTAGGGAACAAAGATTGTACTCTCACTGCATCATCACCCACACAGAACACATATGTGTACACACTAGAACCTTCCTTCACCCATCAACTCACCCATCTAGCTATCCAATTTTTCTGCCTGGGACTGTCATTGAAGACTACAGCCTGAATCAGTGGCAAGAACCAGTTCCAACACACATATATCCCCTAGGGGCCCCAGTGGGGGTCTTGCTCAAGGAGGAAATTGCCAGTATCCCTCACTCCCAGGGACCATCCAGTAGGAAGTGTAGACCCTGTTGTCACCTGGATAATGATCCCTTATGACCACCCACTTTCTGGATCTTCCCTTTATCAAGGCCACAGCAGAAAGGAGATGGGCAGGGGAAAGTCTGGGGAGAGATACTCTAGTTGTTTCCTTTTGAACACGAAGCTGGCCCTCCCAGCAGGAAAGGCGGCCAAAACCTAAACAGTAATAATAATGGTGGTAGCAATGAGACACGTTTGAGGACAGATGAGAAGAGGGACATCAAATTCGACAGGGGTCTAATACCAATAATTTCATGACCCTTAGGTCATCTGGAGCCTAGATACTGGGCTTCTGCTGATTCTAGATCCCTCTAGCTCAGCCAGAAAGCTGTGTGCACTGGGCCCACATACCACCTGCAGACTCCTAGGCCACAGTCCTTACATTTTCCCCGTCCTGGGAGGGGCTCAGGGTAGGAAAAAGAACACTGTCAGGGCAGGTACCGTGGTGGAAAGGGAGGCAAAGACTGCAGCTCTGCTAAGCAAGAATTCTCTGTAGAAAGGGGACATGGTCACTTCTAAGAGATGCAGAGGGATTTGAGCACTCCCAGGGGTGCAACACCCCTCCCCCACCTTAGCCTCCCCCCCCTTCCTTTCCTGTGGTAGAGCTGGGTGATCAGAAGGAACTCCCTGCTGGGCAAGAGGAGGGGCTGGTGTCCCTGTGTGCTAATCCGGGGCCTGAGGTCTTCACAGAGACCCGGGAAACTTCAAGGAGGGGAAGCCAAAGCTATACTGCAGCTGAGCTCATTAGCCAGCACCCCCCTCCCCACGAGGAGGAGGGCGAGAGGCCCAGTGAGCTTGGCGGCAGAGAAAAGGCTGTCACTGTCCTTTCTTCCTTTTGGTACAAGCGTCTCCCTGAGCCTACGATTCTCCTGCAGTGACACCTCTCACGGGCACTAATGAGATCCATGCCACAGAGCTAATACATTCTGACTGGACTCTGATAGACACCCTACTCATGTGGGGGAGACCACAGGCTAGTACTTCTCCCGACAGAGACACCCCCCACCTGCCAACTCTGCTCTTGCCAAACTGCTAGGCAGCAAGTTCCTGAGAGTCCATTTGGTGTCTGGCCATGCCACCTGTGCCATGAGCCTCAGCAGGACCCTTCCCAGTCTCAGAGCAGAGAGGCTAAGATCACAGGGCAGGACCACCCAGCTGGGTATCAAGAGTTGTTGCAGCAGTCTGCGGCTGTCAAAACAGCGGGTTTGACTGATGTTTGCTGTGCAGATTTCAGAAAGGAAAGAAGGAAGGGAACCAAGTTCTGCTGCAGAGAGCCCAGTATGGAGGACTCAGGCTTTGTGTGTATGTATGTGTACATGGGTGTGAGCAGCTACGGATCGAACCCAGGGCCTTGTTCATACTAGACAAGTGCTCTACTGAGTTGCATCCCTACCGAAAGGACACAGTTATTGCCTACACAAATGATATCAGGATAATCTGCATACTCCTAATGTCTCACTCCTAATGGGTGAGACTACCTGGGCCAAGAGGGAGAGAGCAAACTGCAATCAGAGTAAGAACTCAAGGAGGCCAGAGGTCTGCAGGAGCAGTGCCCTGGCTTCAGGGCAAAGTGGCTTCAACAGGTCTGACAGAAGGCAGTGCCGGCCTTCCTTTCTTCAGCTATTGCTGCCCAAGCTTGTGAAGACTCATAAGGGTCACATGACTTTAAGGAAACTAGGAAAAGTGAGTGTCCAGGCTGGGCTGGGAGATAGTGACTGAGGTGCTTTCTCTCAAGCACAAGCATCTGAGCTTGATTCCCAGAACCCAGGTTTTTTGTTTGGTTCTGTTTGTTTTTAAGTTAAAGCAATAACAAAGTTCAATACTAAAAAGGCGCAGGGATTGAGAAGCTGGGCTGTGTCCTTGGGTATTTATTTAATCCTAGATACTTAGTCCAACTGGCTGTGGGACCTTAAGCAAGTCATTCAACTGAGCTTCTGTTTCTTCATCTCTAAGAAGGGGAAGTGATGCCTACCTTTATATGATTGTTATGAAAATTAGTTGATGTAAAACAAAAGGAACACTTTGTTGACCCTCTGATGAAATGAAAGAAAGTCAGACCACTCAACAGTTATGAGGCAGTCCTGTCTTGGAGACAAGCTAACTGGGGTTCCTGACAGAGCCACACAGTCTTAGAAGTTAGCAGATCTACATTTAGCAGCTCTGCCACTATAGCCCTAGCTTATACATCAGGCTCCCAAAGCCAAAGCCACTTCGACCCTGCTAAAATGTCTTGCTCACAAACCTCCAACGCCTTTCTGCCCAGTGTTCTAGCATCTCTAGACCCTACCTTAGCCACTCCTGAACTGCCATCTCCTTCTGTCTCCAGTGCCAAGCTCAAAATTCTACCTGAAACATCTGTGGGTACCAGGAACCATGGCATCGATACCAATTCACTGTCACAATTCTTGACACACAGTAGATGAAGGTACGCAGTTAATGACTAAAAGGAAGTTTCACCTGGTTCCTTGCCCCCATTCTCAGCACTGCCCTGGCTCTCTTTTCATGCCTTTCATTTGGCCTCCCTGCCCTGCGGACTCTCCCTCAGTGTTCCCCACACAAACCAGCAGACCACTCTCAAAACTCATGTCAGACCAAGTTCCTCCCTTCAGACACCTCAAGATACACATTTGACTGGCCACTCCCCCCATCCACAGTCTACCTCCCTGTCCTCTTCCTGTCACCCCACCCCTTCAGCCAATCTGCCTCCTCGTACTGAGCACCTCCACATCACCAATGTCATATCACCATCACCATGGCACTGTGGAAGAACCAATCAGAGCCTGGAGATGGCTAAGTGGTGGGATGTGCACCATTCTTGTCCAGCCTCACCCAATGCTGCCTCATCCCCCACTCAACAATATGCATACCATTCCCTACTCCAGCCTGGCAGCTCCTCATACAGTTAATTAGCACCATGTCACTGAGGACCAGCCTGAGTGGCCAGTGACAGGAGATGACCCCTGACCCCAGGGCTGGGAAGCAGTCCACATCAAACTCTTACAGCGCGACCCTTTTAGCACGCACAGTAACTCGGGGCACCGCCAGCTGAAGCTCATTAAAGCTGTCTCTTTGGTGCGAGGGCCATTAACCTCACTGCTCAAAACCCATGCCTCCCCTCCCTGCCTCTCCCAGCCCAATTAATGCCCTCTATCCTCCCTCCCTTCTAAACACCCTCACCCACACCTCAGAGCTAGCCAGGAGCTGGCAGGGCTGCCCTCTTCATTCAGATTGCAGAGACTAAGTGCCAAGAAGGGCCAGTGCCCTGGCAGCCTCTGACATTGGCAAAGCGATGGAGAGGGAGCTTCCTGAGCATCTACCTTGAGATGGGTCTCACACAGGCCTTTCCCTGGGCTGCTCACTGGTCCCTCCAAGGAGCTGGCAGCCCTGCCCCTCAGTTGAGGTCTCAGGGTTTTGCACAGTAAAGCCAGAGCTATTTCTGGCTTCACTGTTACTTAGAGCTGTGAGCTGCCCCACTGGGCCAGAGAGAAAAAAAAATGTTCTTTAAAGACCAGGCCACCCCAAGAGTCCTAACCCAGGAGAACAGATAAGGGAGGGATCACAGCACCTCAAGAGGCAACAAAGACTGGTAAAAGGGAGCTATACCCCTCACAGATATACCCTACTCCAGACATATAGAAGCAGAACACTTAGGTCAAGGCTGTGGAAGATGCCTACCATAGTCCTGTTGTTCTAACCAAGCAGCCATCAGACTCCACTGCTGCTAGTCCTCCTTCCTTGAATGAACGCATGCCTTCTCAACGGTCCTATCTCCTGAGCCTCTCTGGGTTCCATCCTTCTTCCACTGATTCATTTACTCACCAGCTTCTCATCCATCCAGCTGCAAGATTTTACTGAGCAACTACTAAGAGCTAGCTCTGTGCAGCACGAACTGCTGCACTGATTCTGAATCAGAGCTCTGATCATATCATTCTTTCATCTTCCAACATCCCCTCTAAACCTTACTTCGGGGAGGGAAGAATCAGCTTCTAACCAAGCACTCAAGGCTCTGCATCTAGTTGTTTATTAAACTAACTTTCTATTCCAGGCTTAGGGTATTACTTGCAGATATCTAAACTTGTCTTCTTAATACACTTTCAGGTCTTCAGGCATTCTTTGTACACACACTTTCTCTGCCTAAATTCTACTCCTTTGTTTTTCTACCTAGAAAATGTATTTACCCTTCAAGGATCCCACCTCAAGTGTTTTTACCTAGTGGATTTCCTGCTGAACCCTCAAGATTCATCACAGCAAAGAACAGCAGTTACGGCAGGGTACCCCAGAGCCCCAGGCTTCTCCCCCTGCTCCCTAGGACTGATAAAGGGCATCCCAGGAATCATTACAGTGTAGATGATGTAGGAGCTGCCTGGGGAAATGAGAAGAACAGGGAAATCTCCCTGATGGCAATCCAGATGTTTCTGCCACACCAGTTGTACACCTGGCATTCAAGTGTGCATTTCAGGCTCTGTGCCTCCTCAGGATGTTCAGCACCAACTGGCCACTGACAGATATGGACTAGGTAAAGAACAAATTTGTAGAAGTGGCTGGGACCTTCTACAATTCTGATGTCACTAGCCCCTACCAGTGACACCTTACCAAAAGTAATAAGGTTCTAATAAGGTCATAATGCCACCCTGGATCACCCTGGCTTCATCCCCTAGAACAATGCCTAGAGCTGGTCATCCGTGATCCTTGGAAGCATCCGCACACATACACACAAAATAAGAGACACAGAAAGAGACTTTCTTCCAGCAGATACACAAGCAGGTTGGCAGTTGTTTCCATGATCAGACACACATGCTCTCAAATAAACATGATGTATTGTTGGGCAGACATATACAAGGACGGACACCTTATACTCAGTCATACAGATATACATGCAAGATGTCATACACAGACACATACTCACACCGATATACTCAAGTTCACAGAGCTGCCAACTATGTGGAACTGCAGCCATTCCAGTTTCTTCCAAGCAGAAATCCCCGAGTGTTACCCCACCTGTTACCCCAAGTGGCCCCTCCCAACCCAGGCACTGCTCAGTAGAGGCTGCTGCTCCTGCAGGGGAGTCAATACCCTGTGGACGAAGTCATCGGTCAGAAGGACCTAGACTAATTAAAAGCTGGTGAGGTTTAAATAATTCATCTCCTTAACTCCCATTGATCGTCCAGTTTAGTGGCCACAGACTTGAAACAATATTAAACAGCCTTCTCCAGCTCCGCAGGGGGGTGAGTAAGCTGACATATGCCCATATCCCTGAAGACACTGCCCACTAGGGATACAGGCAATAGGAACAAGGGACAGCATTTTGAATCTAAGGCCACCTATGACTTACCCAAAGCCTACATTCCATTTTTTTCTGAAGTGTTTTGAGAGGTCCTTTCCAATTGCCCCAATCCATAATATCCTCAATCTCCCCTCCCTACCCTCCTCCCCCCAGCCAACAGTGAGAGCCTTCCATAAGGGTAGAGTACTGAATGATACATGGAAACCCTCTGTTTGCCAGGGGACTGAGGCATGCGGGCAGGGGACTGACAGAACTGCCAGGGGGATTTGTGGAGGGACTGACCAATGCCGCTGTGGGGCCGGCCTATGTGTTGCAGGCTGAGACCCTTGTTCATGTCTAGTAGTCCATTCTTGGGCCAGCAGCCCATGGCGAAGCTGTAAGCCTGGAAGACAGGAGGCAAGAATTGTTAACAGAGGCTCTGGCCCACTGAGCAAATCCCACTCACCAAGTCTCCCCCAGTCCCCACTTCTTCCCCTCAGGGACTTGTAATACCACCTCATTAGAGTCCCTTACCATGTCCCTTTCACTGAGGTCCCCCCAACCATAAAAACCCCTTGCTTCTCCTAAGTCTTCTTCCTCCTGGGCTTTCCCCTTCAGCATCTGCCATCTTTCCTGGGAGCCCCTTGCAGGGCTCTTCTCTAGAAGTCTGGCTTGCTAAGGTCCTCCCCTCATCGCAGCATCTCCTTCACTATACACCCTCCACAGATTCCCATCAAGAACACAACTGTGCTGGGCTCCCTCCCTTGATATTACTGTCACAAAGTCTTCTCAGGTAGAATGCGGGAGATTAGTGATTCCAAATCTCATTCCACAGACAGGATAGAAGAAACAGGGACTGGCCAATACCATGCCTGCGGTCAAGTTGCTTTTGATTCTGAACAGGAAAGGCTGTGAAAGGCTGTGAGTGCAGTGCGGGAGCTCGATGAAAGGGGAGTAAGGTCACCAGGTCAACTCAAGCAATTCAAGTGAGGGAAGTACAGGGTGGTGTGTGTGTGTGTGTGTGTGTGTGTGTGTGTTCTGTTGAAGGTCAAGTGCTCACTTATGCATATTCAAAGCGGCCACCCATTGATCTGTACTTAATTGTTTTCCTGGGGTTGGGGAAGGAAGTGCTGGGGGCATCGATCTGCTTGGGTCCCCAGCAGTTCCATTGCTCCCCCCATCCTCTATCGCACCTTCTGGCCTCCAGCAACTTCCATCTGTGGGGAACACATGGCAGGACAGAATCTGCCTTCCCTCTCTGGGGACTGGACCAGCAGCATCTTCCCTCACTGGCATGACAGGCCTAAAGTCACAGATGAGGAAACTGAAGCCCAGAAGAAAGTGACTTTGAGCTATGTGGATTAGACCTCCATTATGTGGTTGAGGGGGATTTCTTCCTTCTTAGAATGCCAAAA
>LOEQ01001596.1:70108-83340 GCA_001685075.1 Bramus lutescens
GGCGGGTGGCCCCCTGTGTAACAGGGAGCTTTGCCATTAGCGCCTTTAATATTCTGACACCTCAGCACAGCCTGCTATTACATGCAAACGCTGATCGCCCTGTGAAATTACATTGCTGGGCCCGCGAAATGGAATCGTGTATAATCAGCCTCCTCCATGCACTGTCAGTCCCATCACAAACACAGCGCCCGGCGGCTTATGGGGGCTTAGCAGCTGCGACAAGTGTATTGGGTTTAATAGATGAAGTAGCCCTCAACGGCAGCAGCATCAGATCCTTCAGAGAGGAGAGAAGAGGCATCAACAGCTGCTCTGGTGTCCCTGCCTATCCATACACTATCTACAGCGGGTGGACAAGGGCAGGAAGGGGGTTGCAGACAAACATAGACTACTCAGTAACTTCTGGAACACCATGTACCAACATATCAGTTCTCTGCTGACAAGGAGAAGAGCAGGCCTTTGACACTTCTGGATGACTTGTCACCCTGCAAACCCAAGACTGGTGAGCCCTTTCCCAAGACTAGAGACTAAATCCAGCCTTCCACCATCTTAACACCTACCAGAGAGGAAGGTGAAGGTGTGGTTCTTCAGTATGAGAGTTGGACAGATGCAAACACTACCTAAATGGTCAACATGTCTTCTTTATTTGAGGCATAAGAGATTGAACCAGAGACACTGAAACCGGAAACCTGCGCATGCTAGTCGAGTATTCTACCACTATGATACACTGCTGGCCATAACCAGACTCAGCCAGAGAGCTGAGTATCCAGGCCACAAGTAAACACAGATTGGGTATGCGCCATGTGTACTTGGGCAAAGCCAGCAGTCCATGCCTTGCAGAAAGCCAGTGCATTCAGAGCTCTAATGTGCCCTCAACTCCTGGGTACGCACATTAGCACTATAACCTTGAGTGACTTTCTAAATTTTTCTGAACCACAGTTATTTGTACTATAAAAAGAGATAACACATTCTCTATGTGCACCTGTGGCCACCCAGGCACACCCACTTTCATCGCCATCCCCGGATACTTGTGGTGTCATCATCCAAAATGTACCCCACCTTTAAGAATACTACTCTCATCTTTTACAGGTTCAGCCTAACACCAATTGTGGAAAATTATGTTTTCCAAAGATAGTCATATTATCTCCCATCCCATCACCAAAAGTTTATGTCTCCTCCCCTCCTTTGGAAACTGGATGGGTGTCTGTGACTATTTCCACTGCAGTGCAGAAATGCTGTCACTACAAGGCTACTGCAGAAATGCTTAGGCAGATTCCACCCCAGTTGCTGGAATTCTTGTCCAGGCCCTGAACTGCTATCAAGTAATGAGACCGTTCCAGGACAGCCACATCAAGTACAGAGACTGTCCTAGGACAGCCAAACAGTGGGGAAGCTCAAAATAATCCTCAGGCAGGCCACACAGAGAAGCCATGAGACGGGATAAAAAGGGAGGTGCCAGCCAGCCCCCAGCTGCTCCAAACAGAGTGCCAGATCAGAGCTAGATGATAGCCACATGAGAGCCTGCGATTTCACATAAATAAACTTTCTAGAACTTGTTGTTAGGACCATTAAATTTAGGGATAGGATGTGGGTAATAACTGGAAATCTACTACCTACTCTTTTCTGGAAATACTCTGCAGGTATCTTCAAATTCTTCTTTCCTGTAGCTTCTAGACTATTCTCTCCCTGTGGGACTTTATCCCAAATGATCACCACTTTGGGTAACTTCAATATCTACAGAGTAACACAGTCTAGAAAATTTGCCTTTCAATTTATTGATTCCCGATTCTCATTAATGATATTCTACAATGAGCTACTTCTGCCTCCTTCCATCTTTCCCCACAGACATAACTTGGACCTCATCATCACCAGAAATGCTTCCTTTCTGAACTCCCATCTTGATAGATTCTTCTGGCCTTAGATGCCTAGAGGTTTTGTAGTCTCTCTCTTTTTGCCACTCCACCCGCAGTCTGTCCATTCCTTCTGGCTTCAGTCCCTTTTTCCAGTAGGCCTGGAACCTTGACTCTATTATTTCAACTACCCATTTCCCAATCTTCAACTCCCCCAACTGCTTGTCCTTACACACCTTTCCTGAAAACACCTACAACGTTCTGCCACATTGTTCTTAAGCTAAGTATTTACAAAAAGTCACATTTCTATGTAGGAAGTGGTCACTATGGATCCAAGATCACTATCTTAGCACACACTCCATAGCACCCCAAACCCTCTTTCCTATTTTCACAAAAAGAATGAAAGCCACTGGCAGAGCTCCTTCAAGTATATGTTCCACATTTAAAAGGAGGCTGGTTCTTCCTACCTGCCCCTTGGCCTCTAGCTCTAACAGGAACACACCACTTCTTGCCCACCACCAGTCCCACACTCGAGTTTTGCTTGTCAACTGTTCCTACCTCCTCAGGTTCTTGCTCCATTTTTTCTGAATCTTCAGCTTCAAGTAATAGGGGAGTAGGAGGGGGACCTACTGGAAAGAAGGGGTCCAGAGGGAGTGGGATGGGGATGAGAGACAGTAATGGGGGAATATGGCCAACATACATACATATATTCACATACATATATACATGTATATGCATGTATATATGTGCACAAAATTGTCAAGTTACTTTTTCAATAAAAAATAAGAAATTCTTAGCCTAATCATTTATTAGCTCCTTCCCTTTTACTTTGAAGCATTTGTTTAAATCTCTACTATATTGACAGAACTCTGAGTCCCAATTTCCTCTCTGAAAGACGGTAACAGCTTCAATTACACTGAGCTGCTGGGAGCTTTGAGTTAGTATATAAGATGTTGAAATGATACCAGGCTCCCTGCTTTTTTTTTTTAAAGTCCGGATTTATTTCACATTCCTATTCATCTAGAGCCCATCTGCTAACAATTACATTTCTCAAAATGGCCTCCCCTCACTTCCACTGACCTGCCCACCATTCCCAAGCTCCCTGCGATTGCTTTCCATTGCTGCTATGGCACTCAGCTCCTGCTAAGGCCAGCAATCCTCACCTTGCTGCCACTGCTCATGGAAAGCTTGCAGGTTCCTTGCTGTCTTCAGTATTCCGTCTGTAGAACCCTTTCCCCTGTGCTTTCCCTGCTATTTGGCTGTCAGTTCCCCTAGCTCTGCCCTGGCCCTCACACTCCTGCAGTGTCCTCTGTAGCTGGCCATCGAGTATACGATTCATTCTGTTCTCCTTTCCTAGCTTTTCCTAGTTGCTGTCACTCTCCTTTAGGGATTCCCTCAACTCCTTTGTCTTCAACCTGTCTACCTTCCACACTTGTATTTCTTATTGCTACCTAAATGTCAGACACAAGTTACCTACTTACCCTTTCCATGTGGACTTCACACATGTATGTTTAGAACATAGTTCAACATTTATCCAAGCTATTCCTTCTCCTGGGTTCTTAAACACAGTGTAGCCCACCAAACTGGTCTGCTAAGCCAAAAATTAAGAGTCAGCCTGGATCCCATTATCTTTTTTACTGTCACCAAGTCCTGTGATTGCTGCTTCGTGTCTCATGCTTATTCAAGCAAGGGTAAGCACCCCCCTAGGATGCCCTCTGCCTCTGCCTGCTTTTTCTTTCTATTTCAACACTCAACTCAAAAGTGCCTCCCTTTAGTCTTTCCTGACTCATCCTGACTCTAAATCCACCTACAGTCTGAACAGCACCTATGACATTAGAAGTCTTTACCAATCTACTGCAAATCTGGAGACTCCTAAGAGCAATGGCTATACTGTTATCTCCCGATGCTAGACCAAGAGAAGAGGGAAAGCAGGGGAAGGAAAGCAGGAGGCTGCAACTCTCACCTACCCAGTATCCTTCAAGAACCATCTCTCTTCTTACCCAGCGGAACGGCAATCCTTTAGCCATTCTTGGAACTGACTGTGTGAAAACAACTCCTGCCTCCCTTCTCCTTTCCTGAGAAGTAGCTTTTCTTCAGCTATGGGGAGCACCATTCCATTCACTGGGCCCAAAAGAAGCATGGCCAGCATGTGTACAGTGGCAATAGAATGGGCTCTTGTGTTAGGCAACAGGAACTCAACCTCCCCACGCCTAGCTGGAAGCTCTGCTGGTGCACTATGCTCTCTGGCTTACCAACGCCATGTCAGGGGCCTTGCAGCTGCCTCCACCTCTGCCCATCAACGGAACTTAAGCGAAATAATTAGCTTCTCCATGTGCTTGACCTTACACTGCCCACACGATGACAGATGCCTCTTGTGTGCTAGATCACCAACACAGCAAAGGCAGGAGTTGTACCAAAGGTCTATGTTCCACAGCATTTGGTACTAGAGGTCCAAGGATGGAAAGACAACTTGCCAGCTCAGTTTGATACCATTAGGGTCCTGAGTACTTTCAGGTGGAGTAACTTGCAGCGTCAGAGGGGACTTGGGGACACCAAAGTTTATGGGAAGGGAACAAGATAAGATGCTCCTGAGTTATGGTGCCTGGGCTCCTGCAGAGGAGGCTACCTATCCAGAGCTACCTGTGCACTGCCATTGTCTAAGGCAAATAGGTCAGCAGGAGCCACCTGCCTGGAGTGAGAGCTACATTGTGAGTTTTCTTTGTTTTCATTACAATTTCCTCTCTCACTGCTTCTTTTTAGCCAGTCCTTTCCTCCCCGGGGTGCTGGGGATTGAATGAAACACCACCCCCGGCTCCAATAAGTGTATTTCAATTACATCTGTCACTGTATAACGATATAATGATATATCATGTGATATTAAATCCATGGTAATCATATCAGGGATTTTTTTTAATCGTGCACTAATCACATTATTACATCTCTATAATTAACAACAGGAGGTATGGAAATTCAGTTAAGGCAGTAGGCTCACTGTAGTTCCCCCACCCCCATCTTAGTTACCTCCAGATTAGGGCCAGATTAGGAGATGGGGACTGCAGGACATTAACAGGCTGAGCCAGTTTCATCTCCCAGTGCCACTGCCATGGGCAGAACCTTCAGCATCCAGGGCTGACAGAGATAATCCGACTGAGATCAGGATTCCAGGTTGTAGCTGCCCAGGAAAGAGCCCACACAGAGAGGCACAGCCACATAGCTCAGCTAAGACTTCTAGAACTCCTACCTGAACCAGCAGCATCAAGTTGTCACCATTGGGGGAAAGGGGGTGAGTACCTTTCCTTCAAACCAGCAAAGCTCTCTAAGATGCTTGGAAGACCCATGTGAGTCTCTGTCTCCTACACCAGAATTCCCCCTGATACTGCTGCACAGACTCCCCTCTGACCTGGCTTCTCACCACTCTAAAACCACTGGGACCAGCAACTGTAGGTCTCATCAGCCCTGATGACAACAGAAGAAACCCAACTCTCCCTAGGGCCATTCCTTCTCAACTCTTTCTTTCTCTGCCCTTCATATTACATGACAAATGGGTTTTTTGATAACCACTGGATTGTTCTCTTATCCCCTAAACAGTGTAAGTTCTTATTCTTCTCACCCAAGCATAGATGGAGAGAGGAGGAGCTGGGGACTGAGCTTGAACTATGTCAAATGACCAACCCTGCCTTTCCCACCCCCTTTCCTGATACTGAGCTGTTAGGGCTAATTCCCTCAAGGGTGTCAGAGCCAGTCTGCAAAGCAGAATTCTGTGTTTCAAGTCCAAAGCTTTGAACCTGGCATGTAACTAGTCCTCAGTGAGGGGCAGGCATTTTGCTAAGTTTGACTCTCAGAAGTTGGACAAGCCTGAAGATAAAAGAGAAAAATCATGTCCTTTTTCCTAATAAAAAGGAGACACTAATAGCAGTCAGCACTTAGGCAAAGCACTTTAAGTTTCTAAAGTGCTTTCCAAATTAAAATATAATCCTTTATTGAGCGTGTGCCACCATCTGCCCACCCTTCACACAGCACACACACCTTCACTTTCTTCCACCCCAGGAAAACAGAAGGGCTACATTCCATATTCTTCTCCTTCTCCTGTCTGGACTGTTTTGTTGTTGTTGTTTTGGTTGGTTGGTTTTAGCAAATACTCTGTTAAGTCCCGTACTGGAGATATTCAAAAGTCCAGTGGACTAGGCCAGTGCCCTCAAAGAGCTATGAGTCAAAAGAAAAGACACTTAAACACATTTGCAAAACAACACAACGATGGCCAACATCCATCAAGAACTTTGGTGAAGAAATGAACCCTAGAAAGACATCAGAGAGAAAAACCCAGATGCCTTCATTAGGACATTCTAGGTGGGTGTCACACAGGCAAGGAGCTCGTCTGTTCTAAGACGAGACGAGAAAGTCCTGAGAAAGTAGCTGATTACAGACACAACTGGGGCTGGACAGGAGGACGCCTTTAATCCCACCACTTGGGAAACAGAGACAGGTGGATCTCTGTGAGTTCAAGGTCAGCCTGGTTTACAGAACGAGTTCTAGGACAGACACCAAACCTACAGAGAAACCTTGTCTTGAAGAAAAATAAAAGATTGCTTAGGAAGAAAGGAAGCCTGTGAAGTCAGATGAGGCCTTCAGAGTTGGGGCCCAAAGAATCTCCCCTCTGAAACGTATCTACCACCCTAGCCACCTATCGCCCTTGTCAGATCAGTCTGTTCTCTACCCAGGGGTAATAGAATGGAAGGATCTCGGTTTCAGAAACATACTGACCCACTGTCAACATGTACTCAGAGTATACACCTGCCAAGTAATATGCATGCATACAGCAACAAAGACAGCTCCAATCTCAGAGAGATTTAAGTCTACAGGACAAAGAAGATACTAACTACAAAGCTACACAAGTGATCATTAATTTGCAGCTATAGAAAGAGTTCCAAGAAGAAATATTCACTGTTGTGATGGGCAATGGCAGGAAGAGCATGCTCCACACAGACTGCAGACTGTGTAATGGGAGATGTTTAAGGGTACACTGAGGCAAGGACCCTGGGAAGAGGCTAGAGACCAAGTAGCAGAAAATCCAAGTTGGGCTCTTACAGTTACAAAGCTAGAAAGACTGAGCTGGGGATGTAGCTCGGTTGGTAGACTACTAGCCTAGCATGTATGAGGCCCTGGGCTCAAACTCCAGCACTTCCTAAATTGGGCATAAGTGGTGAACAAATGTACCGGAGTTCTCAGAAGGATCAGAAGTTCAAGAGCATCCTCTGTTACACATTACATGAGACCCTGTGTACAGCTCTGTGTGGGGCAGGACATACATGAAGATGAGTCCCTGGGTAAGGGTACTTGCTGCCAAGTCTGATGACATGAATTTGACCCCCAGGACCCATAGGTGGAAAGAGAGAGAAGATTCCCAAAAGCTATCCTCTATCTCTGCAAGTATGCCATGACATGTGCCCACCCCACCACAATTTTTCTAAAGATAAAGACTAAGAGGATGTGAACAAGGCCCCAGAGAAGAGGAGAGGAGAGAATCTCTGTAACTCTTGCCACTTAGGATGCTGGAGGCAGAAGGCTAGCTAGCATCTGAGGCCAGTCTAGGCAAGAGAGCAAGACTAGCTCAAAAATAAAAACTAAGAACAAGCAAGAGAACACAGAGTGCTCTGGGCAGATAGCTGAGCCACAGAACACTGGCCTAGCGAACGCAAAGCCCTGGGGTTGATCCTTGGGGGCTGATCCTTAGCATTGTTTTTAAAAACAAAAACAAAACCCCCCTAATGGAGATGAATAGAAAAATCACTTCAGAGAATGGCAACTCCAGTCTCAGGACCTTAGTTCCCTCCTGGAAACAAGGGCTTTAATTAGTGATTCCTCCAGTAATTACTAATTACCTCATTCCCTAATCTCTTTTGCCCCACTCCTCCCAGTCCCTTCTAGACTGCCCAACCGAATCCTCCCAAAGGCACTTTTGCTTAGCATATACCACACACCGTTTGGATGTACACCATACACAGCTGGTCTAGAATCTGTCATGTCACCCCTTCATCTCTGACTGCTATTTCAGAGGCAGGACATAAGCTCTACCTACAGGCCCCAGAGACAAGCAGGTACTGTTCCAGTCTGAAGTCTAGGTCCCCTTCCCTCTGCCCACAGTCTGAGAACTCCACAGGAATCCACTTGAAAAGGGTGCTGAAAGCAATGATGTCTCCAAGTGCGATGGGAGATATTTGTGTCTGCTTTACCCTTGGCTTTTTGCTCCGGTTCAGGTAGGAGCGGGGTGGGCTGGCTGGCAGATCTGAGAGCGCGGCACGCCCCAGCGGGCAGGGCGCACAGCGCGGAGGTAGGCGCGAGTCAGTCTGGAGTGCTCCCCATTTATCAAGCTCACGCAGGCCGCCAGCCGAGCGAGTCTTTCTATCATTACACCTCTCAAAATCCGATTCATACCACTAATCCTGCCTTCATTCTCCCAGATTAATAACATCTCTTTCAACCTTCACAGTGTGATAAATAGACAAAGAGAGAACAAAAGGAGAGACAGAAGAGAGAGAAAGAGCTGGAGCAAGTCCCCATAATAGAGAGAGGCGAGAAAGAGGAGAGGAAAAAAAGGAGAGAGAGCGTGAGCAGGCAGCGGCTAGAGACTGCAGCTACCTCAGAGAGCCCCTCTGAGGAGAGCTGGCGGCTGCGCCCCGCTATGCTCTGCTCTATCCCCAAAGAGAAAGAAAGGCTCGTTAACAGCTCCTTCCTACCTGCACTTTTGTTCAAATTCTTTCCTTCCCTTCCAATCCTGCTTTAGGTCAAATTCTACTGGAAAAGAGTCTCTTGGCTTCCTGGTCTCCTCCTAGCCTCCCAACGAGGCCTAGAGAACAAGCTTTGGTCCTTCCAGAACGCTGAGTCTGGGGGCATGATGGGCCAGGAATGGCTTTGGTAAGCAGAAAGCAAGTTTGCCCCAAGTTTTAGCAGGGCTGTTCCCTTAGTCCAAACCTGAGTCCTTTCCAGCATTTTCAAGAGAAAGGGCCAAGAGAGAGGGGGGCCGGGGGTCTAAGTCTATACATCTTGCCACTATAAGGCTCCAGGTGGCCCAAAAGCAGGGCCTCTAGCCCCCAGCGGCCCAGCCAGATGGTGAATGTAGATATGGCCCTGAGGCTTGCTACAGTACAAGTATGACCACATCTCCAAATTATGGAGAAGTGTGTCAAGGACAATTCACTGGGTCCCAGTCCTATACTACAATCTACCTCTGCCCCTTCTTCTCTACCTGGAAGCTTACCCATGCATGTCCCCACAGGATACTCCCTTCTCTGCACAGACCCCACTGAAGCTCCTCAGGGGTAATCCAATCACTCCTCTTCTGGGCTCCAAAGCACCCTGTAGTGGCAGTGCTCTCCTCATTCAGGGGTGGGGGAGGGGCGGGGGTATTGCCTCCATTCTTCTATTTTCAGTCCAAGTTGCCTTAAGCACTTCGATTCTTTCTCTGTTTTGCCCAAACTAGCCCTAGCCTCATGCGACTTGACCTGCCCTCTGGACTACACAGTATTCCTAGGCTGCTGCCTGGCCTGGCTTAGAGGCAGGAACAGAAACACACCATACCAGGAAGCTCCAGTGGCACTACACATCCATCAGAATTGGAGGAGGGCTGCAGCCAGCTCTTTAGACCACTGCGGCTCTCAGTACACTCAGGGCAATTAAGGAGTAGAGCAGGGGGTGGTGTATGCTGAATGGAGGCCTGCCCTTGCCCTGCTCAACCCTGTACAAGGAGCCTTCTGCAACACTCAAGGCTTCTCCGAAGAGAGGGAATCTGGTAGTAGCCAGAAATGTCCTGAGGCAAACTGTTGGAAGAAAGCTGGTGGTTTGCATACTAGAGAACAATGGTCCATAGTCCTATATAGGGGATTTCTTACAGAAACTTCTCAAGTCTTCCCTTCAACAAGCTCCCTCTCCCTTCTCCCCTATCCTGCCACTCAAACACAAGCCTCCTTTAGGACCCAAATGGCTGTTGTCCATATGCACCATTCACCCCTGGGACCCCATCACTTCTAGCCCCAATTCTCCACGTTTTCCAGTCAAACTTTCACTTGAAATAACTTGAAATCTCGGGAGGGGGGCAGAGGGGACAGACAAAACAAAACAAACAAACCATAGCTTCGCAGGACCCAGAAAGAAACCCTGAGGGAAGATGGAGGATGGTGATCTTCCACAGAAACTCCAGATGCTCCACTAGCCTTCCTACATACAGCCTCGGAGGGCTCCCCAGGCAGATGCCTGGCAATAGCAAGTATGTCAGGATGGTGGGATCAAATGTCTCAAGGAGCTGGAAGAAGGGTTTGAGGAGAAGAGCAAGGAGGGAAGACTACAGTCCTGGTGGTGGAGATGAGTCCTCTCTACAGCTTACTTAGCCTATTGGTGCCCTTTCAACTGGCCACACAGGCCCATACTTCCCTCAAATGCAAGGTCAAACACAGCCCTAGGCCTTCCCTGAGTGACTGAACTGTCATTTGCCTGTAATTAAAGCTCTCATCCACTAAGTGACTGAGTAGCTTCTCAGCTTGGAAAGGCCCTCCATCTCCTGTAGCCTCATCTCTGACAGGTGGACAGGCCAAGGCTCTAGGAAAGAAAAACTACTCAGTCACTTTATCCTCTGCCTCTATTGCCAATCATTGCCCCACCCTGCTTTCTTCAAGTCCTCTAAGCTTCTTCGAGCCCTCCTTCCAAGGTAAGTCCTCTAAGTCTGAAGGATGAGACCTATCTCCTAAGGGGGCTCTGCTCTCCCATAAAGAAATGGCCCTAGATGCCAGGGAATGATCTGCTGGGGATCAAAGGCTGTCCATCCGACACAGAGGGGCTCTGGGAGGTAAGAAACCAGGCCTGAACAGTATTTTCTCCTTGCTCCCTCATCTCTTGTTTTAGAGCTGACTCCTCCAGGCAGCCAGTGACACAGAGCAGGGAAGGAGAAGTTGGGCCCTAATGTGTGAAAAGCTCCAGCAAAGCAAAATCATTTACTCTTTGGTGAGACTGCTCAGCAGAGCTAATAAATCTTGCATGAGCAGGGCCAATTCTAATTTCCTAATATGAAAAGGCATTTGGATTGAGAGAGAGGGGGAGATAAAAGTGATTGAATCTCCAATAGTCCAGGTTACTGACAAGAAACATCCTGCTCAGCCCTGAGAGAAGAATGGCAGCACCCGCCTGCTGCACACACCCATCTGCTCTGCCCCCCTCGGCGCGATACATCTCAGTCTCTTCTATTGACAGGACGTGGCTTTAAACACAGTTACACAAGTTATCATTTCTGCCTTCTGATCAATCTGAATTTTCAGGACAATTACCCTCTTAATCAATGATTGCTATCAGCAGCCCTGCGCCTGGACGGATTTCTCAGCAAGGTAATCATGCCGCCAGGCTGGACGGCGCGTGCATAGGCAATGAAGCTCCGGTGGGGTCTCCTCCCTCCTTCTTGAGACCCTATATCCCAGCATCACTGCCAGCATCGAGGACAAGGACGGCAAAGTGTGAAGGCCACTTCAAGGAGTGGTGGGAGTAGAAGAAAGGGGAGGGAACCCAGCCATTCAGTCATTTTTCTAAACCATCTGATTATAGGATAAACCTATTAAAACCCTAGATTTACTGCCCACCACCCAGATACATCTCCACATGCCCTCCTGCCATCATTCATACCTCCTAATTAGCCTAATAAAGCCCTATTCTAATTATAGGCTCAAACTATTAGGGTGAGTAAGTACAAAGAAAAGAGAAATATTGGCTTTACTAATCTCTTAGATGCTTCCATAGATCTGGCTTGTACTGGCTACTTACTGTCTGGGATGGCCAGGGCAGCCTCAGTTCTCCTCCTTGGAAACTGGACATCTGGAGCTATCATAAAGTAAGCCTGGTCTTGAGCCAGAAGGCTACCCAACCCAACACTGCCCTTCCTGGGTTCTCCCACAGACCCAACCCTCTGTGCACAAAACAATCCAGAGCCCCTCAGATAAGGAGAGGAGAGGAAACAGGGAAATCCACTGACCAGCTAAACAGAAGCCTTATCTGCTACACCGGGAACAACTCAGAGGATGTTCTCACATCATCCCCTGGTGGGCAAGAGGCCAACAGTACAATACAACAGTACAATACAAATCACTTGATCTAGGACCCTGAGGAGTCGATCTGAGCTCTAGCATAGGTCCATACGTCATTATACAATTTGTATTTCACTCTGATGGGACAAGAGAATTAAAAAGCATTTTTTTCCTTTTTCCCAAGAGATTACAGAAATATGCTACTGTGCTCTGGTATGCGTGTTTTTATTCACTAACATTTACTAAGTGCTACCCATGAGGTAAGTGAAGAAAGAGGATATAGTAGTGATGACACAGAAGTGATTTCTACTCCTCTGGATCTTACAATCTACATCAAGAGAGATGGAGAGAGCAACAACATCAACTTGTACATGAATACTCATGGGAAAATTATTTACAGTAGCCAAAAGATAGGAAAGACCAAAATGTCTAATAATGAATGAATGAAATGTAGGCTAATTATAATGGCATGGGCCTGTAATCCACACACTCTGAAGACTGAGGCAGGAGGATAACTACAAGTACATAGTGGTTTCCAGGCTAGCCTGGGCTACAGATAGAGAACCTGCTTCAGAATAAATAGGAGCTGGAGAGATGGCTCAGCAGTTAAGAGCACTTGCTGCTCTTGCAGAGGACCAAAGTTTGGTTCCCAGCACCCAAAACACATAAATTGCAACCACCTGTAACTCTAGTTCCAGGGGATCTGACACCTTCTTCTGGCCTCTGTGGGCACTGCACATATGTGATGTACATATAGGCAAGCAAACACACATATACATAAAGCAAAATAACAATAAAAATAAAATAAAAAGGAAGGGAGGGAGGGAAGGAAATGCAGAATATCTGTACAATGGAATAACTTTTTGCAGTAAAAAAGAAATAGAAAGCCAATGGTGGCGGCACACACCTTTAATCCCAGCACTCGGGAGGCAGATGCAGGCGGATCTCTGTGAGTTTAAGGCCAGCCTGGTCTACAAGAGGTAGTTCCAGGACAGCCAGGGCTATACAGAGAAACCCTGTCTCGAAAAACAAAACAAAAAAAAAGAAATAGAAGACTGACTGATATGCATTGTAAAATATGGATGAGCCTTAAAAATCATGCTAAGTGTAAAAAGGTCATAAGGTCACATATATGAATCTTATAGAATTTTAGGTTTGATTAAGGACAGGATGTTTGAGGGAGGAGGGTAGGAAATGACTGCGAGTGGATTTTTTAAAAAATATTTATTTATTATGTATACAATATTCTGCCTGTGTGTATGCCTGTAGGCCACAGAGGGCACCAGACCCCATTACAGATGGTTGTGAGCCACCATGTGGTTGCTGG
>LOEQ01001596.1:99550-116081 GCA_001685075.1 Bramus lutescens
TGGAAGAGCAGGCAATGCTCTTAACCACTGAGCCATCTCTCCAGCCCCCCAGGATCTTTTTTAAAACTCAAATGAGCTCATGTCTATAATTTCAACACTGTGAATACTAAGGCAGGAGGAATGTCAAAAGTTTAAGGCCAGTTAGGTTACAGCAAGAGACTCTATCTCAACACAAAACAAAGAAGCAAATGAGTTGAATTTTTCTTTTAATACCCTTTCAGTAGCTCCCCTTCATCCTAAAGACAAGGGCCAAAATCAAAACATGGTCTACAAGCTCTGGCCTCAGCTTCCGGCTTCACCTCATGCCATTTTCCTCTTCTCACAGCCCCTATGTCCTGGCAGTCATTCATTCAGGAAACGGAATTAAGTTTCCCTGTACTGTGAACCATCCAAAGTGATGGGAGGTAGAACAATGAACAAGAGGCAAAAATTTTTGTCTTCTCAGCTTTTATAAAGATGCCAGGCATCTCCTCACCTCAGGGCTTCCCCATATGCTGCTCCCTAAGCTTGGCTAATTCCTCCTTCAGACTAGAATGTAGAGATCCTTCCCCAGGAAACTACTCTAGGACTCTGCCTCAATAAACCTAGTTCTTTCTTAAGCAATCCACAGCTCTCAATGGTCCTAAACATGTTACTAGACAGAAGTGAAATGATGTTCAGCAGTCACCTTCTCTGTTATAGTTCCAAAACTTAACACGGTACCTGACACACAGAAAGCACTCCAGAGTGTGTTTATGGATGAGTTGTGTATGTTGTATCTTTGTGCTCTATGGGTACATGTATAGACACTATGTCTATACATATTTCCCAGTATTTCTGCAGATGACTGTGTTCATGTGAAAACACACACAAGTGTATATGTGTGTGCATACATGCATGTGTATTCTCTTATTCCTTAGTAACATGTCTAATCTCTTCAAAAGAGCTGGGAGCAGAGCTTCAAGTCTTAAAGTTGACACCTCAATAAAAATCTAAGATCATTCAACAGCATCCCAAATGTCAGCCAACAGTGGCTTTTGCCACCCAGCTACGGGGAAGTAGGTGGAGGCAGGAGACGTCAAAACACAGCTGTTGGAAAATGCCCTTTTCTGAGGCAGCCCACAGTTTCTGAAGGAGAGGAGAGCTGAAAAGACAGTCTCTCATTTCTTCTCAGATTAGAGGCCTTTACAAATGCAGACTCACATAGTCACACAACTTGAAGCACAATATAGGCTGGGGCTAGAGAGGAAGGGATTGGATTCCTTCTTTTTCCCAAGCCTGCTTGGATTACCTCACAAGAAGAAAATACAAGGTTAACTGGGAATAGAGTCCTCAGTTTCCCTTTATACCATTCTTTTCTTCCACATCTTGGCAGTCCAGTAGAAACTGATTGAAGAGGTTCAAGACAGCCTAAAGCACCAAGGTGACCCTAGAGTTACCATATGAGTCAGCTACTCTCCTGCCCTTCTGCCTAGGAACCTAAAGGCAGAGAGCTATCATACACAAAATTCTAGTGAACTTCACAGAGTAATTTTTAATGGTCAGTGCCTGCCTCGCCTGGCCGGGCCTTCACATTGCATTTGTTGAGGCTGGCAAGCAGTCTCAGATAAGCTTTGACAGCTGGCACACTGTTTTCCTGGACAGTATGTCTATCTACACATGCATGCTCTACCCAAGAGGGTCTCTACGAAGCTAGTTCTCAGTGAGGAGGTGGTCAGAAAGCATACACACTCTGAATCTAGCTGACCCCAGTCCAGCCACTGAGGCTATAACCAGGCTCTGTCTCTGTGCCCCAGAAGGACACACCTGGAAGTAAATGAGAATGGATTTATTGCTAAATGAGTTCATTGATATCCCAAGTCCAGGGAGCCTCACAGCAAGAGAAGCTCAGCAGAAGTGATGTCTGAACCGCATCTTCAGAGAGAGGGAATGTGCCTGATGATGACGGGGAAAAAAAAGGCAAGAGGCATGTTTCCTGAAGGGAGACAGCCAGACCAAAGTGTGACTCTATGACAGCCTAGTCTCCTCGGTCAAAAATGAGAAGCAGTGTCAGAGACTCAGCTTTGTGAGTGACCATCAGGAGGTGGCGGGACAGAGAACGAAGAAGAGTACAAAGGATGCACACAAGGGAAAGGAAAACAAAGATGGGACCAAGTCCACCGTCACCCTTGTGTGGAGCAAATACTCACAGAACTAGTTCCCCTACTGTTCTTCCACATCCATGTTTAGCTTTGGCCACTCACAAAAGCAGGTTGCTCTTTCAGCCTGCAAGGCAGTCTCCTCCTAGCATACTCCCCTTCCTTGGCTACCCAGTCTAAGATCCCAATCTTCACAGTATCTAATGTGACCTTGCAATGGCCTCTTTTCCCTAAGCCTACAGGGAGCCTCCATCCTGACCCTGCTGTGTTTTCCCTTCTTCAGGATCCCTGAGAGTCACTAAGCTGCCTGGATGCCTCAAGTAGATCCTGAGGCTGCTCTAGGAGAATGACATGCGGGCATCATTCTCCTAGCAGCTGGGGCCTCCTGGAGCAATAATTCCTCTAGAGCAAGGAACCAAGAAACCCATTACTACATTACTTCTTTTGCTCACCTAGGAAGCATAGCACCTGCTAGGGAAGGCTGGTTTCCTGGGTGACTCACTATCAGGGAACTGTCCAAGCTATACAGGATATTTTTGAGGCCCACAACCCTATGCAAACTCTCCTAGGCTTACAATGTTGTATTAGTTCCAAGATCCTCCTTCATGATCCAAGGGTCTAGCTTCCATTGTCCTCCCCTACATGAAAAAGGCTCTGCTAGGGCCAAGTAATAGCAAAGCCAGCTTAGGCAAACCCCTCTTTCTAACTAGAGCACAGAGATCACACTCAGGAGTATATATAAAAAAAAGATCAACAAGTACCATGCTTCTCCTAGTGACAGCACAGCTCAGCCCAGAGATTCAGAAAGAAAAAAAAATCTCTCTAACTGGAACTTCTATGTATGTTTGGAAGACAAAAATCGGACCCCACCTACTAGTAGTTAACATTTAAGCAGCTCCGCATCCCCAGAAATATCAACATTTCAGGGCATTATTACCCAGGGAAGAGAAAAAAGGGATACTGAGAAAATAAAGAAAAGGAAAGACACAAGAGTTGGGGGTGGGGGGAAGTACAGGAGAACCAGCGGCTCTGGGTGAAGCTCAGATGGTACCTTTTTCAGATTAATCCATTGCTTGAAGTAATCAGCCACTGGCAGGCCTAAATAATGGCACTGGCCTGGGAGCCTACAAAAAAAGGGGAGAAAACAAGTTGGAAACACACATGTCCCAAGTGCAGAGTCTTAAGTTACAAAGCAAAAAAACAAAACAAAACAAAGTCTACAGAACAAAGAGAGCACAGGGTCAACACATCAGCAGGGTCCCCAGCTGAGGAAGATATCCCACCTCCAGCACCATGGATACTGGGCTCAGGGGCATTCCTCAGAACCAAATGTGAGTTTTCAGATATTACACAGAATAACATCAGCTGCTACTACTTCCTAATTTGTTAAATTCTACTTTTAACATGTTAAAGACTTTTTAAAGATTTATTTATTTATTATGTATACAGTGTTCTGCCTGCATGTATGCCTGCAGGCCAGAAGAGGGTATCAGATCTTATTACAGATGGTTGTGAGTCACCATGTTATTGCTGGGAATTGAACTCAGGACCTCTGGAAGGGCAATCAGTGCTTTTTAACCCCTGAGCCATCTCTCCAGCCCCACGTTAAGGACTTTATGTACATTTTCCCTCAAAGTGATCCTATGAGGTAGGTACTGTAGTCTATTGTGGTCCTCCTGCTGCTGCTCTAGAACTGTCTGTTTTAGATTTATTATTTCATATGCATGAGTGCTTTTCCTTGGACATATGTCTGTGCATCACATGCCTGGCAGAGAGGTCAGAAGAGGATGTCAGATCTCCTGGATCTGGAGCTACAGATGATTGTGAACTACCATATGAATGCTGGGAATTTAACCTGGGTCCTCTGAGAGAACAGTAAGTGCTCTTAAACATCGAGACACTTCTCTAGCCCGTTTGACTGTTTGCTTCAGACAGGACCTCACTCTATAGTCCTAGCTGGCCTGGAACTCACAATGTAGACTAGGCTAGCTTCAAATTCGGAGATCTACCTGCTTCTGCTCAGTGCTAGGATTAAAGGCATATACCATCACACCCAGCTCCTGGTAGGTGTCATTTGATTTTTAAAGCAGGTCCCATGTAGCCCTCCTGACTCCAGCTCCCAAATACTAGAATTAGAAACCTGTGCCACTACTTTTAGGCAGTGTTGGGGTCAAACCCAGGGTATCAGGCATGCTAGGTAAGTACTCTGACAACTGGACTACGTTCCCAGTCCTCCAAAAGAGCAGCAAGTAAAGAGCCTTCCCTTTTTAAAAACCGGTATCTCAGGTATGTATCAATAACAGAAAACTGACTAACACAAGGCTCAAGAAGGGAAAATGAGTCTTCAGAAATTATGCCAAAAAACAAAACAAAAACCAGGTATAGTGTCACACGCCTTTAATCCCAGCACTTTGGAGGCAGAGGCAGGCAGATCTTTGTGAGTTCAAGACCAGTCTGGTCTACACAGTGAGTTCTAGGACAGCCAAGGCTACACAATGGAGAGACCCTGTCTTAAAAGAAAAGAAATTACAGAGGACAAGACTTCTACATCTTCATCTACTGTAATCAGACTGGTGACGACCCTAATTGTCATTACAGTGCATTTATCCAGTAACTGATGAAAATAGATGCAGAGATCCACTGACAAGCACTGGGCAGTGCTCTGGGAGTCCTTCTGAAGAAAGGGAGGAGGGATTGCTTGAGCCAGGGGAGTCAAGGTTATAACAGAGGAACCCACAGTAACAGCTGACCTGAGCTCATGGGAGCACATGGACTCTGACCAACAGTTAGGGAGATCAGCCTAGGCCCTCTGCATGTGTGTGACACTTGTGTAGCTTGATTTGTTTGTAAGACTCCTCACAGTGAGATTAGGACCTGTCCCTTGCACTTAGCTGCCTTTTGGGAACCTGTTCCCCATGCTGGGTTACCTTGCCCAGCCTTTACACAGGGAGAGGAGCTCAGTCCCGCCTCAACTTGATGTGCCATGCTATGTTCAATCCATGGGAGGCCTGCCCTTTCTGAATGGAGATGAATGGGGAGGGGGAAAGATGAGAGTTGGGGGTAGGGAATGGGAGGAGGGAGAGGAAACTGTGGACGGTACGCAAAATAAAGGAAAAAATGTAAACTAAACAAAAAGAGAGAGAGAGAAGATTTGCATATCTTCTTCCCAGAACCTTCCTAAGATCCAAGAGCTCAGAAAGCTTTCCACCTGCTACCCTTCTCCAGGCCACAGGCCTTGCATCTCTGCACAGTTCCTAAAAGACAATGCTTTGAGTCAAGACTCTCTCAACTCACTGCCCCTTCTCATGACATCAGGAACCTGAGGTCACATATGCCCTTTTGATCTCACTTCCTATCACTTGTGGTTAGCCTAAATTCTTGAAGCATGCATTCCTTTTCTGTAATACATAGAGCTGATATTTTTGTTTGTTCTGTTTTTCAAGACAGGGTTTCTCCCTGTAACAGCTCAGGCTGCCTTGGAATTTGCTTTGTAGAACACAGAGATCCACCTGCCTCTGCTTCCCGAGTGATGGGACTAAAGGTGTGTGCCACCATGTCTGGCCAGAGAGCTGATTTTTTAGCTTAAAATCAAGTTGTTAGTGTCAAATGTTACAGAATGACCAAATAAGACGAGACATGAGAAAACCCAATGGACTTGGGTTTTCATAACCTGGAGGCCCCATGAACCTAGTGAGCAGTGTTAACAGCAGTAGGCCAGGAAAGGAAGAATAGAGGGAAGAACCACTGAGAAACAAGGGGATGGAGAACACAAGTACAGGCGCCTTTTCTTAGGAACTGTGGCTAAGAGAATCAATCGAGTTGAAACAAGTTCACCTCAGGAAGTTGAAGGGAAATCCAACTTTCCTTTCATCACCATTCAAATATTTGACAGATACTAATAGGAAGTTAACTTCAGGAAGTAAACTAAGATGCATTATGTCTTTCTTTTGAGACAGGGTCTTTCTACATAGCCCTGTCTGTCCTAGAACTCTTTCTGTAGACCAGGCTGGCCTTGAACTCAGAGAGATCACTTCTGCCTCTGCCTCTGGAGTGCTGGAATTAAAAGCACATGTCACCACACCTGGCACTGTCTTTCTGGAGTGGCAGGTTTCTTTCAAAGATAGGTGGCACAACAACATTATCTGTAACTAGCAAGCTTTCTGGAGGAGAATTTCTGGCTGATGAAGGGGTATCCAGAAGTGGTATACCCACATAGGGCTAAGGATCAAGGACACGAAGCCATTAAGTAATGCTTCTAAGGGTGAGAGGTAGCCTGAGCAGCTAGAACGGAATTTCCTGAGAAGCAAACTGCAATTGGACTGTTTAAATCATATCATTTGCTTCTTTTTCTTTGATGTTCCTTATCCTTTGTGTCCTAGAAAATGATTGCTAAGCTCACTGTTTCAGAAAAATCACATTGAGGTCTATTATGGAGAGGCCTCAAAACAAGGAAGAACACAGGGACCTAACCAGAAAAGGGCAGGCAGCCCCAAGGGATTCCCTTTTCTGTGGGATTTTTTAAAAAAGATTATTTATCATTATTTTAATGATTATTATCTTTAATAGATATTTATTTATTACATATACAGTATTCTGCCTGCATGTGTACCTGCACCCCAGAAGAGGGCATCAAATCTCATTATAGATGGTTGTGAGCCACCATGTGGTTACTGGGAATTGAACTCAGGACCTCTGGAAGAAGAGTCAGTGCTCTTAACCACTGAGCCATCTCTCCAGTCCCCTTTCTGAGGGATTTCAATGGTACATAACAACTATAGACAACACCTCCAGGTAGGAAGGGTCTATCTAGATCAGTGGGATCCTGCCTGCTCCTCTTCACAGGAGCTACAATGAGAACAGACCAGAAAGAAAGATCATCTAAACAGTTATTCATATCTGAACATGGGTTTTTATTGCTGTAAAGAGACACCATGACCACGGCAACTCTTACAAAGGAAAACACTTAATTGTGGGGACTTGTTTACAGTTTCAGTCCATTACATCATGGCAGGGTGCATGGCAGGCTCTGGTTGGGAGTCCTAATGGTGTAAGACACTGGGTCAAACTGGGGTCAAGGGAGTCGGATCAAGTGCAGACTCTCCAGGACAGTCTCTCCCCTCCTGGGCCCCTCCAAGGCTCTGTTGAGGAGCAGATAAAGGGGTGTCCTGGAGCCTAGCTCCCTATGTGATTTATATAGGAGCTCATAATGGCACTGACTGGTAGTAAATAATCAGATATGAAATTTTATCATTTAATTAACAAAAAAATAAGTGATCAAGGGCTCTGGGAAGAAGGAAGCCTGGTCACCCCCACGTTAGCTGCTACTGTGGGCATGGAGTGGATCATTTCTGGATCTGTTCTTATTCACCCTACAGGTGTAACCCTCATTGTCCCTGCATCATAGACAGGCAAGCTGAGGTCTGGAGAGGGCAAGATAGTCTGGAGTTCCTCAGGAGCCACTCAGCAGCCTGGGGTAGGACCCTGTGAACCCCAAATCCAAGACTCAGAGTCCTTCTACTCTGGCTGATTCCATTTTCCAGCTCAGGATCAACTCATGCATCCTCCCCGTGAATGCCTCTTGGACTGCTATGGTCATGAAGCCACTTGGAGGGACCCTCAAATGAGGGTTGTTTGGAGCAGTGAATGGCATATGGGACCTCTGGGGTGCAGCAGACCAGGTGCTGCAGAAGTGGCTCAGAGTCCTACATCTTTCAGGCAACAGGAAGCCAACTGAGACACTGGGCTGTATCCTGAGCATAGGAAACCTCAAAGCCCGCCCCTACAGTGACACATTTCCTCCAACAAGGCCATACCCACTCATTCCAACAAAGCCACACCTCCTAATAGGGCCACTCCCTATGAGATTATGGGGCCGACTACATTCAAACTCCCACAGACCAGCAGCAATCCTTAGTGCCTCTCTGTACTCTATATCTGACTGAAGTATGAAGGGGAAACTCCATGCATGAATTTGCAGATCTAAGAAGAAGAGTAGGGTTGCTAGTGCTCCACTGAATATTCCAGTCCTGTGACTCCCAGCATAAACAGTACAAATATAGTAGGGCCCAGACTCAACTTCATGAAAGATAGAACCAAGAGCTAGAACCTGAACTTCCAGGTGTCTCATGGGACAATAGCTAGACATCTTTATCACACAATCCCATCCCAGCATAGAGAGCACAAGGTGGGTTAGAGTAGTCACCATTCCCTACACAAACAAGGAAACAGATTCAGTGAAGAAAAAGAATTTGTTCAATCATGTAACAAGTCAAGAATAGAACTAGAAATGAACTCTAAGGCTTCTGAATACATGGGTGCCAACTGCACATATTCTCCTAGAGACTTTGACTCATCCCTGAGAAGGCAAAGCTTGGAACCTTGTAGAGGTGGGTAGGATGGTAGTTACTGCTCCAGGTCATATCTTCATTCAACATTCTAGGAGCCTAAAGTCAGTAGGGACCAGTAGATAATACACGGTTCCATTAATCTGGCAAAGAAAAGGGCAAAGACTCCCGGTACAAAGGGTCCAAATGCTCAGTTTCTATCAGATATTGATCCCAAGGAAAAGAGCCACTGGCAGTGGGCCCTGAACTAGCCTGCGGGCATAAACGTGCAGGCAAGTTTATGGTGCCCAGGTCTCCATGCAGCTGGATTCACTGGGCACAAAGCTCCCCAACTGCCCAAACATCATCTGGTCATGCTTATTACTGTTGCCCAATGAAATTTTATGCACCGAGTCCACAGGTGTGATTTCCCCTTCTTTATGAGGGGTCGGAATGACATCACCGATGGCCAATAGAAAAGACCCAATTATGTCCAGGCCATAAAAAGGAATGGGACTTTTTTCTCCACCAAATCAAAACTTCCTTAAGTTTCATGAATACAAGGGGCCCCTTTAAAGGACACCATCCACCCCCACACGTGCACACCAGTCCTGCCTGTGGGCTCTAAAGCAAGGTACATGATCACTGTTCAAATGCTGTGGGCCTAGAGCCAGAAAGGGCCCATACCTTGGCATTTACCATATGGTCTTGCTCTTATCAAGTCACCAGAACAGAACCTCAAACCCTATCCTCAGATGTTTGCCAGACTCCTCACTTGTCTAACCTCCTGCTGACACTTTTAAACAACAAAACAAGAGCTTCTGCTTAGAAAGAAGAGAACATGGGAGGATAAAACCATAAGACAATGTCTCTCCCCACAAACAGACAACAAAGGAAAGGGAGCCCCACCTTCCCCAACCCAACCCTCATTCAGGCCTACCACCTGCAACTGAGCCTTTCTGGCTTGGCCCAGACAGCCTTGATAGCAAACAGGTGTGGTGAGCTTGGCGCCAGTCAAAGCAGGGGAGTAGCTCATTAAGGGAGCCCCCCACACCCCACCCCTTGCTAATGGGTATGACCAAGGTGGAACTACTGTTAAGCAGGCTTCAGCTTTGAAGATTTGGTGAATGGAGCTTGGGGGAGTGCCACAAGGTTTGAGTTGAGACCAAAGAGGTCTGACAGATAGGCTGCAGGCAGATTCCAAAAGGCAGGTCCAGCAAGAGAGCAGACACCTGTGCTGAAGAGGCCGTGGACATTATTCCTTAAAGGTTTTGCTCCCTTCAAATTTTAACCAATAAACCCATCTTGGGAGTCTGGCCTTTTTAGCAGACTCAAGACCTTAGAGAGGAGGGACCAGCAGGCTGGAGTCATCATCTACTCCTTTCCGCCTCACAGGAAAGGCCACGGCACGTGGATCTCAGAATGGCATGGATTGTCAGTCCTGATGACCAACAGCACTGAAATGTGTAGATATCACTCTTCTCTAGAAACCATTGTGTTCCTGTGACATGTAGAGAAGGAATGTCTCAAAGTCATCAGTGGACCATGAAGGGAAGAGGATCAACTTTGGAAAGGAGTGGGTCAAGAGAAGTCAGCGCAAAGACCCTGCAAAGGGGCAGCTCTGAGGTACATGCAGCTTTCTCATTTGCCCATTCCAATACAAACACTCTCAGTGTTGTCACCAGCTGTCCTACATTTCAGAACTGCCACAATTCTCTACGCGACTACTCTGCTAGTGAAGAGAGACTGAGCCCCAGGAACGACCCCCCACCCCTGGAGCCCTGTCTAGTGTACCACCTAGTCAGAGTGCCACAGCCTACATGATGTAAGTCTGCATCCACCATATGCCAGCCACACCAACCTGAGCAGCACTTAGCTGGGGACATGGCTCTTTGTCTCTCTGGCTTCCATTCCCCACCCAGAGGAGATAAACAGAGCTCGAGTGATGAACAGCCCGCCTTTCACGATCACTTTTCCTCAAGTTGAGGAGAGTGGCTAGTGATGGATGGGCTGGAATTTGGTTATCAGGAAGGGCTGTCAGCCAGAGGTGCCTATCTCCTCCCCCACTACGCAGGGCATCATTACATTGTGGCATAGAGGTAAAATATGACCAAGGGGAGGGAAGGAAGAAAGAGGGGAAGGCTGGGCTTACAGACGGAGCAAATTGAGCAACAATGAGAGCAGGCATGAGGCTGGAACGTTAGTTATCTGCCTGTGACACCTTTTATCTCTGCACAAATTGGTCCTTCCTCCCCTACTGCATCCTCTTATACAAACAGAAGCAGACACAATGTGTCACCATTGCAATAGCACAGCAATTTAACCCGAATTAGTAAGGGGGTCAAGCTAGGAAATAGGGGTTTCTCATTTCAACAGGTTTCCTTGTCTCAAATCTGAACCACCACATCATAGGGAGAAGAGTGAAGAAAAAGCAGACTCATAATTGAATTCACTCACTGTCACTGCTGATGTATAAAAAATTAATGCTCAAGTCTCCTACTTATCAAAGCTAGTTATTCTCCGTCTCACTTGTGTGATATGCCATGTCAAAAGACATGGCCTGCTCTAACCAGGCCACCACTCAGGGCTAGGAATCAGCAAGAACAGGGAATAAGGAAAAGACACCCTAGCCAGGAACTGAGGGCTAGACATCTACAGGACAGGCTGCAGGAGAGTGCTGGATGTGGAAAGAGTGGCAACTGTGGGATGACAGGTGCTGATCACATCAAAAGCGGTCCTTGACAGCTCAAGAACAGACTTATGAGCATACCTCTAACCCCAGCACTTGGGAAGCAGAGGCAGGTAGATCTCTGAGTTCAAGGTTAACCTAATCTACAGAACAGGAGAGCCAGGGCTATACAGAGAAATCTTGTCTTGAAAAACAACCAACCAAACCAAACAACACAACAAAAGAATATGTTTATGTCTACCTATGCCCCATCCCCCTCCAAAGAAACATTCTTGGTCTACCCTCCAACAGAAGACATCAGTATGTTTATGAGTAACCCCTCTCCAACAGACAGACTGGTCTGTGTGTCTGGGATGGCCGCACTACTGATACGGACAAGACTTGAGGAAGCAAGAAAGGAGCCTGGCCTATTCCTCACGACCTCCACCATGGAGGGACCTGGAGCTAGAAAGGCCCTCAATAGGCAGGCAGTGCACCACTCCACCATACCTCACCCCAATCCTGCTCTAGGGCTCTGTTGCACTAATCTGCAACTCGATCAAGTGGTCATTGTCCTTGAGTAAAGGACATCACCTCCATTCCTCCTAAGCTAAGAGAATTAAAGGAGCCAGTTAAGGGAGACAGATTTTGAAACCAGGGACTCAGAGGAGAGTTTTGGATAGAAGGCAGTAGACATCAAACCTGCAGTCTGGAGATGCTTCTTTGCCAGATGAAGCAAGGTAAGGAAAGATCCTAGAAAAGTGATCTGGGGATAAATGGCAAAGGCAAAGCTCCAGAATCACTCAATAGCTTCAAAAATGGACTGAGGGGAGGAGTTATGAATAAAGGAGGACGCCAGGGACTCCTCTCTCAAGTTTAAAGACGAAGCATACAAATACCAGGTACAAAAGTCAAGGGCCCACTCCAGACACAAAGTAGGAGAACCTTAACTGACCACCACATCTTTATGAGCACTGCTGAGCCCCAGGATGCTCAGATTAGAAGCTACTCAAACTTGGTTCCTCTATTCGGTGGCTTCCAGGTCCATCTGGAAGATAACCACAGCATAAACATAGTAGTCTGGAAGCAACTACTGAGGAAGGCCCTCCTTGTTCCTGATGATGAAGGGCAATACCCTCTAGCACTTACAGAGTCTAAGCTTCAATTCCCTGTTCAACAAGCATGTGCACTGTCCCTCCACTGTTCTCTGCCAGCCCAGAGCCCTGGGAGGATGCACTGCTGACTTAATGGCCCACTTTCCTCCACACTTACACTTGCTCCTATCCTCTGGGATAGCTGCAGGTTACAATTCCAACCACAGGCTTCAGAAAGATGATACACTTTTGAGAGCCTGCAAAGGGTCAGGAGAGAGTACTGTCTGAAATAACAGCATGACAGCTGGCTCCCTGTCTGTCTCCTCTTCCCCAGCCCCCTCCCCAAACTTGTCATGGTACAAGAAGTCTATAAGCAGCCCATCAGATTTAAATATCAGTGCGCGTGAAGCAGCAGCAAGAGTGAGGGAGTAGGAAGCAGACAGTGAGCGCCTCTGTTGCCACTGCTGTCAGGGAACACTAATGAATTTCACCACCAGCAGGCATGCTTCAGCTGGAGGGTTGGGGCGAGGTGGAGGGTAGGGAGCTTTCTTGGGAGAACTCTGTCAGTGCTAAAATATCTTTTCCAGAGCCTTGTTAATATATGTTACCGAGGAACTGAGCACTATGGCCCAACCAAGACTTCAAGGGGAGGGGGAGACTGGGGCAAATCCTGATGTTTTCTAAAACAGGAGGGGGCATACTAAGTGTGAGGCTGGAGGGAACCAGCCAAGCCCCATTAGATGGGTGACCTCTGGCATGCTTCCCACCTTGCTTTACCACCAGCACACAGGCTTATCTCAGAGGCTTTGGGCTGTTCAGTTGGGGGGAAAAGAAAAGAAAGGGCCCAGGCAGCAAAAGGTGGCCTGGTCAACTTACTGCCATCCTACCTCACAGAACTGTAGTTAACTCCACAAAGAGGCCCAGAGGAACATGTTAGATACCACCCTTCTGGATCTGAGGAAGATGGGTGAAAAGACTCTGCACCTGTTCTAGAGGCAGCTACTTCCCACAGATGTCAGGAGACAGACGATGCTTATCTTCCAGAGCAGGTTGTGAGTGCTCTTGAGACTATCTCAAGATCCTAAGCAACGGATCCATGACTTACACCCAGGTCTATTTGTTGCCTCCTATGTATCCTCTACTGCCAGACCCTGCCCTTCTCATTCCTTCCCACTGGTGTACACGCCTCTCTGGCATGGCAGAGTCCACAGCTGTCGTATAGCACTAGGCTGGGCTCCAGGCCAGGGTGAACCCAGCCCGGAAGAGAAAGCTGTGGGACCGAGCCAGGCCATCACCTGGGAGTCGCCACAGCTCAGAGGGCATGGATGCAGCAGAAGTCTTCCCTTGGGTGCCCTCTGCACAACTCTGATCAACAGTGTCTGATCTGGCAGCAACCTGCTGTGCAGGGGGCAGATGACATTTAATTTCCTCTTGGTTTCCCTACAGTACAGACGAAAGGCCGTCACCTGCGTCTGGGTCTGGCAGTACAGCTGGAACTGTTCCCAGACATGCTGCTAGGGAGAGTTCCCAAACAGAACCAGAATGCAGGCGGGTGCACTGGGATGCCCCTCAGGCCAGGCTGCTAGTCCTCCCAGGGAAAGCAAACCTCAAATCCCTAGAGTCAAACCATTGCTTAAAGACTCTAAAGGAACTATGTGCAGATTATTTCCCATTCCTGGCTTCTTATTAAAAAGATGAATTTATTATTGTATGTGTATGAGTGTTGGGCCTACATATATGTATGTACACCACATGCATGCAGTGCCTGAGGCCAGAAAGAAGCCTAGGATACTCTGAGACTGGAGTTATAAATGGTTGTGAGCCACCTCTGGGTGCTAGGAATGGAACCCCAGTCCTCTAGAAGAGGACCTAGTGCTCTTAACCACTGAGCCATCTCTCCAGAAGCCAGTGCTCTTAACCAACAAGACATTTCTCCAGTCCCAATAATTTATATTTTTTATGGCTATGGGTGTTTTGCTTGCATGTATGTCAGATACCCTACGACTGGAATTACAGAAGGCTGTGAGCCACCGAGTAGGTGCTGGGAATCAAAACTGAATCCTCTGGAAGAGTAGCAGTGCTCTTAACTGCTGAGCCATCTCTCCCTGTTCTTTCAGCTCCTAGTTTTACAGCCCACCTACTGACCACCTCTACTCCCAGAACCCATAGGAAGTGCATAAGTGTCATAAATACCCTGTGGAAAAGTGTAACATACACCTCTCCAGTGCTACAAATGCCCTGAAATCCTATCACTTGTACCTTCCAGTGCCTGTCTAGGCAAACAATAAGATAAGTACCTCTCCAGTGTCTGTCCCATGGCAGAATGCTCACTTGTGTGGGAAGTGCTGGAGCTGCTACCAAGACCTGGGCAGAGCTCCTTACCATACAGAGTATCAGGGAATAAGGTAGGGAAAGGAGGCTGAGCACCAGACTGGCCAGTGTCTTGGCTGATGGCCTGTTTTATTTTTGGCTCCCTAGTAGTTTAAGCTGTCTCCCAGATACCCCACATATCCTAGTCTAGTCTCCACCTAGCCTGTGGCTATCTTGACCCTATGCCTAGACTGTGTTTGTATGGCCTACAATGCCCCCTAGAGGCTCTGAAGAGAGACTCAGGGTCTGGGATATAGTCCAGCCTCTGCTCCATATAAAAATGCACAAGAACACAGCTGTTGTCTTTAACCTCAGGCTGGTCCCCTACCCTGATTCCAGCTCTCCTGATTTTTTTCCAGAACTGCAAGCACTCAGTCTGCACAGAGCACTCCACCCGGCACAACAGCACTGGAACAAGCTTGGGGAGTTTGACACTTGTGTTCTAGAAGCTCTAGGCCTAAGGGTTTCAAGAGAGAGAAAAATCAGGCTACCTTATGGACTAGGGAAGAACAGAGCTTCTCACTGTGTTTGCTGTCTTCTTTACGGGGTTTTCAGTCTACTTTGCCCTGTAATTAGTTCTGATCACATGGTGCTCCCTACAGTCCCCAGCACACTACTTCCTAGGCCTAGAGTAGATTTCAATGGGCTAATTTCAGGCCACTGCTGACTGCCTGTGCCTTCAGGATGTGCACACTTAACACCTTCCATGGCAGTTTCCTACAGTATTCTTAGGGGAGAAGTACTACAGCGGAAGGAATTGACATTTACAGGAAAGTCCTGGTGGATATGGCTGACACATGCCACTTTTAAATCAACAAATGGGGTACACCTGCTACTATGATCAATCATCTAAAACTGACATCCAAAAAACCAAACAGATGGCATTTGGCCAGTCTCTGAGCCAAATGCAGCATATTACAACAAGAAATTCCACTTCCTAGATGTTTCCAAATTCTGTATATGGGAACATGGGGACATAGAATAATCTCATCCCTGTCAAGTGTTTGTCCCATGGTCAGCCAGCCTAGAAAGGAGTCACAAGTACCACAGTTCTGGTTCCAGGAATGGAAATGAGTGAAGGTTCTTGGGGTCAACCACCAAGCTCACTATCTAAAATTCCTCCAGCCAATTTTGCAAGGGCTATAGAGGGAAGCAAGGGATGGTGTCCTTCTGGCTAAAGCCACTTGTTAACAGGCCTTGGATTCCTTTATCTCTAGGGAAAGGAAGGTAGCACTGAGCACTGCCCCCTCCCATGCCTCCCAGCAGGGCCAGGGAGGACAGCCATTAGTGTGTACCTCAGCAGACAATAGGGAGGAGAAGTCTCTAGAGCAAAGGACAACTGCAGCAATTAGAATGCAGGGAGGTTCAGAAGCTATTTAACTGGGTAACCCCTGAGGTCACTGCATCTGACTCCCATCCCTGGATAAATATTGTATGAGAGGGGAGGGGGGCGAGCAAGGGAGCTGAGGCATAGCAGCTCCTCCTTCCCCTCCTTTCCCACCCGATGTGCTGCCTCTAGCCACACACAACAGGAACATTATTTACAGCCCTGACAGTCAGAGCAATCACTCTGCTAACCAAGAGGGAATGGACAAAGTCGACTTACCAAAAATTGACTATGGCAATTGAAGAAGAAACCAGGGCTGTTGGGGGAAGGGAGCTGAGCTAACACAGACACAAGGTTTCCCTTGTCCCCTGGGTTCTGCTGGAGCAGGTACTGCCACCCTTAAACCCTCAAGTATGGCAGTTGAAGCAGGTCTTGACTACCAGAGTGAATCAGAGAAATGGGGCATCCTTCCACCTCTCATCACTATCTGCATGCCCTCGGCAAAGATGGAGCCCTGTCTACCTGCCCAAAGGAATCCAGACCAGCCACAAACCACCTGCAGACCCAGCTGGCCCTGAGCTGACCTGATAGGCAAAAGCCAAGAACATGGAAGTAGGATACTGCAGACAGAG
>LOEQ01001596.1:116087-126334 GCA_001685075.1 Bramus lutescens
GACAGGAGAGCCAGAGAGCAGGCTGCGCTGGGCCCCCTTTGCCACTCCGGCAGTCCTGCTCTAATGCACCCTGACATGCCTCTGAAGACAGAGAGCTGTTTGCAGTCAGCACCGTGATTTGTTAGTAATTATTTCCATGGTGTCACATTGCTGTCACTCTGTTAACAAAGAGACAGGCTGCCTCGGGCTGCCTGCAAGAAAGAATTGCAGAAAAAAAGGCCTGTCAGGCTCCCGGGATTCTCTGGGCTGGCTTTCTTCCCCAAACCAACATCTTCGCAGGCGTTGGAAGAATCAGTTTTACAGAACTATCACGTTTGAGCTGTGTTACCCTTTAGCCAGGGACACTGAGAATTTATCCAACCCACTCACAGCTGCCCTTCCCAAACCTCTACAAAGCTAAGCCCCTCTATAAAGCACAGGCCACCATGCCAACTGAAACACAAGGCTCCCTGCCTTCAACTCCCAAACTCCATGCTCCTTGACTCTTCCACCTGGCAGCTGGGTCTATCCTTTGCAGGTGCTCTTAGAAGCCTTACAAAACAAACCTCATTCTGACCAGACCAACACAGCTACCCTTCTAGCATGGGCGGGGGGAAGGGAAAAACAGGATGGCTGAGAATCTTCCCTTTACAAATCCACCAATTGCATTCAAGAGCAAAACTGTTTAGGAGCCACACCCTTCTAGCCTCCATAAGCCAGAACCTCTGAGGAGCAACTGCAAGCAGACCTGTCTTTCCCAGGCCTGGATCTGCTCAGAGTCTGCGAGGGAGAACTGATGGTTTGTGTGAGTACAGAGTAATGTCTCCATTACCCTGGTTGGGAATTAGAGGACAGATTGGCAAGCGCTCACAAGCAGAGGTCACCCACCTTTACAGGCATGGAAAGTTGGAGATTAATTCCCTCCTCTGACAGAGGAGATCAAGCTTCAGGACAGTGGAAGGGAAGCTCCAATACTGAGAAACTCAATGCCATGCAATGGTAGCAGAGGTGGCGTCGGCAGCTAATGCCACCTCTAGCATCATGAACAGAAAAGGAAGACAGACACAGACCCTGAGAAGCCCTGTTAAAGCCACTGCCACCAAGATCCTGCAGAAACCCACTAGACAGAGGAACCTGGACAGGACCAAAAATGTTTTGGCATGAAAGTCTCAATGGCAGAGGGCAGGCCAGTTGCAATGCAAAGCTGATGAAGGCAGGCTGTTTGAGAAGTTCTCATGTTTTGTTTACTGCTGTGCCCTCAATTCCTGAAACAGTGCAGGGCACACCGTGGGTACCTAACACTCATCTGCTGAAAGAAGAAATGAGCCAGAATGACTTAATGCTTCTTCCATGGGCCCAGGGTCAATGTCTCCCTAACCTTCACCTCAGACAGGAAGAGACCAGATGGTTTCCAGAATAGAGAAGGAAGGCTGCAAGGTTAAAGAACTGGAAATAGTTTTTAAAGGATGAGAGGAGTTGAAGCAAGTTGATAGGCAGAGGTATTTCTATATTAAAATGAACATTCATGTACTCATTCAGCAAACATAAGCTAAATACCCAAAGAAGGTAGCTATTCCAACAAAAGGAAAAGTGCAGTAATGCAAAACAATGAAATATAAACAACAAAAAGGCCAAATGAATTAAACTATCACTACACTGTACAAAATAAATCAAACACAGAAGAGTACATTTCGTATGACTTAATTTCTATGAGGGTCAAGAAGAGGTAAAGCTAACCATGGTTAGTGGCAGGGGTAGGCATGACTGAGATGATGAAAACGGTCTTGATTAGGAAGATGGTGACACAGGTGTATACTTGCATACCAACTTACCATGATAGAAATGACACATGCTTATATTTACATACTCTCTTATACCTACTTTATGCCTTGATTTGGGGATGGGGAATACCAAGGACTGAACCTAGGTTTTCAGGCATGCTAAGTGAGCAATCTGTCATTGAATCACATATCCAGAACTCGTTCTATTCTTTATTTTGACATGAGGTCTCACAAGGTTGCCCAGGTTGGTCTTGAACTGCTCTACAGCCCACCCAGGTAAGCCTTGACCTGCTGATTTCTTTCCTTACTTCCTCCTGAGTGGCTGGGATTATAGGCCTGGGCAACAAGGCCTATAGGCTCATATCATGTTTGTTTATTTAAGACCAAAACCAAAAAACAGAAGTTGATAGTCAAGAGTCACAAAAATAATAGGTGAAGCCTTAGAAAAGAAATACTGGTTTTAAAATATCTCACACAAAAGAAAATACTAATTTTTTTGGGGGGGGGAGCACCAGTAGTTTCTTCTTAGGAGAAAAGCCCCTCCAGCCTTCATTCTGACAGAGAATTACACACACCTGTGGAAATGTCAAGCCTCAAAAAGATTAAAAATGTTCCATACACAGAGAAACAGGGCCCAAGTCTCAGTCTAGGGGTGGTAGCTGGGAGGGAGGTTACAATCCATGTCAGGTGAGTTCAAGGAGGACAGACAGAAGATCACATGCCCCAGCCATGTCCCAGATAGCTCTGAGGCCTCCAAAGCATCCTGTCAGACTCTGCTACTGAGAATAAAGCCAGACTTTGAGTCTGAGCTGGAGCCACAGACATAGGACCCAATTTGTCTTCCTGACAATCCAGGCATAGAGACTAGCTGAACTAGTCCAACTCTGAGATAAGAGGAAGGTCTCAGAGGTTCCAAGCCTGTTGCCAGAAAAGGAGGGGCAAAGACACACACAGATGGTCCTTGGGAGCTGTACAGATCAAGTCCTAGGGCTAGAATTTGGGTAGCAACACTTGCTTCTAGACCACTTTTAAACGGTAAAGGACCATTCACTCATCAATTCTGCAGCAGGCAATGAGGCCGCTATTGCTTTTAACATCTCACTGCCTGATTAGTCATTAAGTTATCTTTAACCAGTTTTAACTGGGCAAAACTATTCTGAGGTTCCTATAATAACTTCAGCGATTTAAACCCTCTGAGCTTTCCTAGGGGTGAGAATATGAAGCTGTCACCCTAGCCAGAAGTACCGAGAAAGAGCAGCAGAGGCTCTGTCTACCAGACAGCAGTTTCTCCTCTAGGGCCCCTCCAGCCATGAACTCCATCCAAGGCAGACTTCCCAATGAAAGCACCAAGGGAAGGTGTCATGGTAAGAGGCCTGCTAACCTACAGTTCTAGGACATCCTGAAGAGTGCAAAGGGAGCAAACTGGGAACCACGAGCTGTCCTGGCTACATTTCAGAAATGGATAATCCCTTTAATGTTGGTTCTAGGCCCAGACCTAAAGGAGGGGCATTCAGAAGTTTCTGAGTAGGCCAGCTCCGGGGGTGTCTGTGCTCACACACGGGGAGGGAGAGCACTCCTTACTCCTCCAAGCCTAAGAACTCTCAGCCCAAGGAGCTGTCAGGCTAACGAGGCTACCCCACCACCACTCCATCTGAGCCTGGCAGGCTGCACCGCACGACTGGCTTCAGGTGGCTCTTCTTTAATTAATGGCATCCCAGGCTCTGCAGGGAGCTTCACCCCACAATGAATGGCCCTCTCTCATTAGAGGCGAGCCTGCCATGATGTATTCAGGGTAAGGGCCAGGATTCATTTCCCTGTCTGTGGGTTGGGGATGGGAGGGAGGAAGAGGCACCAAGGAGATTTATATCGAGTGACTTGGATTAGCTGCAGCTGAAACATGACCCCATCAACTCAAGCTGCCTTCTTGGGGCTAACCCAACGCACCTCTGATGACGAGAGTGCTCTAGGGAAACTGAAAGGAGGGCAGAAGGTCTGGTTGCCATTCTCTCTGAGCTTAGACTCCAACTCGAAGGTCCAGAATTCCTATACAACCTCTGAGACACCCTCTCCCCTGCCCCCACACATCTCATGTGTTCGGAAGCCTGTGCTGACTGGGAGCAATCTTTCCCATCAAGAGCCCTGTCATGACTGGGAGGTTGATCCACTAGCTCCCTATGGTGGAGGCTCTACCCTGTGGCTTTCAGCTGGCTCTTCTGACTTCTGGAGTAAGCAACACACATATCCCTTACTTCAGAAAAGGGGCCTACAACATAGCTTACCCCTTAACTGTTGTCTGGAGAGGACCCAGGCATAACGTACCACAGAGCATCTCAGACATCAGACCAGCTCAATCAGAAAAAGGCAGGCATGAATTTGTCACAAAAACATGCCACAGCTGCCATTTCACTACGGCGATCCAATGGGCTGAATCCCATTTCCAATGTGGGAAGAACCTAGGCAACTCTGTCTTCTGCAAACATCTATCTTTACCTGCTGATTCAACTTACTGGCCCAGCAACTCTATTCTTCCTTCCACCTCTCCCTGGTACCATCTTACAGGATCACAGAGGACTGAGTAGGGGAACTGGGCCTCCTAGGCAAAAGACAAAAAAACTGGGTTTTGAGATGCTCCTGTTTACAGGATTGTCACACACTGAAAAAGAAGGCCACACTGTACTCTGCTTGCTACTTAACTGGTAGGATCTAGAAGCAAGATGGATTGAAGCTACACAACACACAGACCTGTCCACTAAACTCGACTTTCAATTTTGCTTGTGCATGGGGAAACAGCACACTTCAGAAGTCATGTTCTTTCCATGGATATGCCCTCAGAATAGCAAGTCACTAAGAGTTCTAGAAGGTATGTCTTCATATGCACCTGTAAGCTAATCCAAAGGCTGCTTTGCAGGCCCGCTATAACCCAGGAGACCCAGGGCAGGTGTCCATCATCTGCACATACACTCAGTGACTGTCAGCCATGCTTCTCCCTGGTCCATAAAGCAAGCGTTCATATACCCTTGCTTCCCTATTCAGAAAGAGATGTAACTCAGTTCCGCTTTGCTAAGCCCTATTTGGCAATGTGTCTAAACACATGCAAACTTAATTAGTTCAGGAGGAGAGCCCAAGTGCTTGCAGTGACAGATAAAAGTAACAGGTAAAGAGACAAGTCAAGACCGACAGGGTGTTCTTACTCTGGCCAATTCCCCTAGCAGGCTGCTAATCAAAGGTGATACAGCTCAGTGCTGGGGACTAACTGGCACTCTCATGGGTAAGGGGCATGATAAGATGCCATGTGTGCTTCCAAATATAAACATAAAAAATGTGGTGTCCAAAATGATATTGGCTGCAGGCAGGCTCCTTATAACAGACGAGGACTTAGGTGTAGTGGCACACACCTGCAATTCTAGTACTTGAGAGGCTGAGTCAGGAGGACAGTGAGTTGAAGACCAGCTTGGGCCACAACAGTGAGACTCTGTCTCAAACTAAAAGCAACACAACAAAACAAACAAAGCACAGATCTGAGGATTTATTTATTTGTGGCCTTGCAAGAAAGCTCTCTGGCAGCACCAAATCCATCCCCTCCACATCTGCTGGCCAACCATGCCCCAATACCAAAATGAACATAAGAGTCTACATCTCCAACACCAGGCAAGATAACAGCTCAGGCTCTGACCCTAAGAACAAACAAAGGACAAGGAAGATAGATGTCCTACCAGATCATACAGTGTGGATCATGAAAATGAGGACTGCAACAGATGGTCAACGGCCATGGTTCAACATATGGTTCTAGAGCCTGAAGCTTAGGTTCAAATCCTTGCTCTGTCAACAAACAGGTTGTGTCTTTGACAGATTAACTATCTCTCTGAGCCTCAGTTTCTCAACGTATTTTTAAATATTTTTTTTAAAAAGTGTTACAAAAAGAAATATTTCAGGATTGTAAGATAACTGAACAAATAAAGAAAAGGCTCTTGTTGTCATGCCTTACTGAGTTTGATTCCCAGGATCCACAAAAAGGAGAGAACTAACTTCCACAAATGTCCTCCTCTGACTTTCTGGCTCCGTGGCAGTGTATACACACCCACATGTGCGCACACATGCACACAAAAACAAATGTAACTTTAAAAAAATAACTTAATTGATAGAACTGTGGTTAGGGAGTTAAATATGTAAGCAGTACAAAGAACACTGCACAGTAAGTGCTTCATCATAAACAAAGGTTGTATTTTCTCTTTACTTTTAACTTTTTCAAGGGTCTCAGCCTGCAGTTTCAGAGGCACAAACCTCTCAAATAGAGCACTTCACACTGTGCCCAGGAACAAGCTCCTTCTCTTTTGCCCAGTACCAACCCCACATCTAGCACACTTCCAGAGCAGAAATTCTACAGGACCATTCAGCTATCCTTCATTCAACAAACTACTGGGCTAAGTGGCATAGTTCAGTGATCAACTATGTGCTTAGCTTATGTGAGGTCTTGAGTACAGTACTACCACCCCCCTCAAAATCCCAAATATTTACCAAACTACTATTACACATCAAGTTTTGTCTGAGGATTATAAGTGTTTACAATCTATGAAACAGACAAGTAGAGACGGCTGCAATAAAATGCCATGAAGGAATCAGTAAACAGTAAAAAGTAAGTAAACATGAAAGTGGGAGGATGCACAGACTTGAAGGTCCCAGCAGTGCAGCTTGACTTTGAGGGTAAGGGTGCCTTGGTAGGATGAAGCAGAGGTGTGACTTCACTGGAGTCAGATCCTAGAACAAACCACTTGGAGGAGCCTCTGGAAGTGTGGTCAACAGGAGGCTAACTGGTTGTGGTAAGGCAAAGGGTGGTTCTCAGGTTTCTGACCTGATGAGCTACATCAAGGTAGCTCAGTGCTGGCCACCAGGCATTCAGGGAGGGCTTGTGGGGAGGAAGGCACAGACAGAGTTCTAGGCCTGTGGAGGGATAAGAGGTATCTGGGTACAAGGCTCGGCATTCAAGGGGCTGATGGAGCAGATCTCTCATCTCCAGAAGGATTGTTGGTTCTCAGTTCTCTTGTAAAAAAAGACTGGAGAGCTCAGTGCACAAATAGGTGGAGCTGTAGCAAAAGGCAAGATTACTCCAATGAGAGCGAGAATGAAGGAAAATGCAAGACAGGACAGGGATCAAAGCAGCCCCAATATTTTAGAAACACCAAAACTGGTGGGACATACCTTTAATCCCAGTCCTCCCCTGGCGGGGGGAGGGTCACAGAAACAGGGAGAGTTTTGTGAGTTCAAGACCAGCCAGTCTACAAAGTAAGTTTGTGGACAGCGAGGGCCACACAGAGAGACCCTGTCTCAAGAACAAAAACACCAAACTTAGGAAAAACCTCAAAGAGTGAACTGCAAAAGCGACTAAGGAGAAGCCAAGGAATCAGAAGACACAAAGTTAAAGACTATCGTGTCAAGATGACAAGATTAGCTCTACCGAATGAGCGAGAGGCCCCACCTGACCCACAGCTAGCACCTTAAGAGAACTACTAACCCACTGAGTCGCTTCACTGCAGGTACCAGCAGTCTTGCTCTTCAACTTGACTGCAGCCCAGTGCACACTCTCCACACCAGCAGTGAGCAGCAAACAGGGAGCAAGGTCCCTTCACTCTCCAGACTTTCTTAGCCCTCAGGTGCTCTAGTTCCATCTCTGCAGAGTACAGGCACAGGGCACACACAGCACGGACATCCCAGAAGTCATGGGGAGAAACAAAGAACATTCAGTGCCAGCTCTGCATTTAGATGTAGTGGGAGTGGGAGACCTTCCTACACTAAAGGTGAGCTGATTATCCATGAAGGTCCTCTGAAGCAACCACAAGCATCCCTCAGCCCCTCCTGTACTCAGGATAGCGCTCGATTATCCAAAATGGGCCTCCCTGCAAATTGCACTGAGGCCTGTGCCTCCCTCTTGCCAGCTTTGCCTCCAGTCTTGCCTCTCTCATTTGACCCTCTTCTTAGATTAAAAGCCCACCTAGGAAGCCACTGGTCTACTTCTCAAACATTTTATTCAGCTGGTAATCCTGGAGCTTCAAGCCACAGGGTAGAACTCAAATTCTTCAAATGAATGGCCATGCAGGTCTCACTCCTCAGCATCCATAAACCTTACCTGTCTACCACCCCAAGGTTGGACACTCCCCAACTGGTTAAGAGAAGGAACAAGAAACCCCTTGGGGTTTCTTTAAGGAACAACAGGTAAAATGAGGAGAGGTCAGTTTCGAGGGGCGGGGAGTTAAACTAAACCCTAATAAGTATCTTTTCTATAAAACACATAGAAGAAAATTTAAGCCGGGTGGTAGTGGTACATGCCTTTAATAACAGCACTTTGGGAGGCAGAGGCAAGTGGATCTCTGAGATCGAGGCCAGCCTGGTCTACAGAGTGAGCTCTAGGATAGCCAGAGAAACCCTGTCTGAAAATACCAAAATAATAATAATAAAATAAAATAGAGAAGAAAATGAAACCCACACTCACTACCTAAAACTCACCATATCAGTAGCTGTGGCTACAGCCTCAAGCCCCACAAACCCAGACCATCAGCTCATCCAACTCTGAAGAAAGATGGACATGAAACGATTTTGTCAGGACAAGAGCAGATTTCTTTGCTCTGGTGGGATTTCTACGGCCACTTCAGTTCCCATTTCTCAGTGCTGCACTAATCAGACCTCTCCCAACAATGGGAATGTGAAGCAGCTTTGGGGGCTGGAGGAACAACAGCAAGGAGGAGGAGCCGTGGCTTCCCAAAATGAGAGTTGTGAAATGAAAACACTGGCTGAATTCTTTAGACTTAGTTAAATCTGGATGCTAAAATACCAAGCCAGCCACATACTAACAAGTTATGAGTGTCAATTTCACAGACCCTTGTCAGGCTCAGCAGCAGCCTTTCCAGGCGCACAGTACAGGGGCTCTGCTGAGAGCCACTGACAGCCCTACCAAGGCTCCAGAACACCAATAAGCAGTGCACAGTCACGCTGCACTGCTTACCTTTTCTCTCTGGCCGCTTTTATTTTGTTACACATTTAATTAAGAGCTTTCCCAGCAGTTATGCGGAGTAAGGCAGTCACAAGGCCTTCCTCCCCCACCCAGCAGCTGCTGCCTCTGGCACACCCTTCTTCAGAGCCCTGACTTCCTCACCAAACTCAGGTAAATGAAACTGTGAAGTCTTAGAACTCATTTTGGTTTGGTTGACTCTTTACCTCTGTAAGCCCTAAGGTGTTCTGCTTTGCTTTGTTTGTTTCCTGTGTTTATAAAAGGGAGACATCGCCTCCTGCCAGAGACAGTGGTTAGGACCAAATGATATACACACTTGGATTCCGCAACCCAATCCAGGTATCATTTCTCATTAAGACACAGAATGGCACTGCAGCACAGGGCCTAAAGACTGGACTGGTGCTACAGGCCAGAAGAGGATGGACCAAGGATGGCACCCCCTGAAACCTGCCTCTCCATCTCATGGAGCAACTCCAAACTGAGGAGGCCCAGCAATATGGTCTCTGGTCCCATGTACATCAAGTAGTCTGTATGCATGCTTGTGCCCACCATTCACAAGAGACAGCAGCAGATTTAGAAGTACCAGTACTGGGAAGATGATGATACCAGAGAGGAAAACACTGGAAGAGTAGGAGTCCTGCCTGGAGAGGCTACCTAGAGGAACTGGGCTCTGGACCAGGTCAAAGCATCTTCCATGTGAACCCCAGAACCTGGGGTATCAGTCTGAGCCTGTCCCATCTGAATAGTTTCTCCTGGGCTGCAGAGCCTCCACAAAAGACTGTCTAGGCTTCAAATCAACATATACAAATGAGAACAGCTTTCCTAGGCTGGGGTGTAGCTCAGTTGGCAGAGTGTTTGCCTTGCATGCACAAAGTCCTGGGTTCAGTAGCCAGCACCACAAATACCAGGTATGGTGGAACAAATCCCAGTACTTGAAAAGCAGAGGCAAGACGATCAGTAATTATCATATGTAGTGAGTTCAAGGCCAGCTGGGTTAGTTGTATACAAGATCTTATCTCAAAAATCAAAACAGGGAATACCCTTGCCCTCTCAACGCCTCCTCAATCAATGCATCTGATTCACATCTACCTCCAGACTTCCAGACCCACTCTGTATAATTCGCCTGTTGTATGAGAGGACAGAGACTCTCTGGAGCAAACCTAGAGGTGTGTAGCTAGTGTCTATACACAGCCAAAAGGGTGGAACACTCAAGTGCTGTGTGCCCATGTGCTCTGGAAATTATTCTTCCTGACTCTCTCACAAGTCTAAGGTCCAAAAGCAGGCTTGACACCCACCTGGGGGCCTAAGCTCATCTTAATAACCAGGGTCTACAAGCACATAAGGGACCCTGGTGAGAATGTGATACTTGATTTGGCAGTAAGAGTCGCTAAGTCACTATACCTCACTCCTACCAACAACCCTCCTACCTACTGCTCTCCCTCCGAAATGAGAGGGAGAGGGAGAGAGAGAGAGAGAGAGAGAGAGAG
>LOEQ01001596.1:126359-154423 GCA_001685075.1 Bramus lutescens
AGAGAGAGAGAGAGAGAATGCCTGCTGCTGTTTCAGTCACAAACAACACAGTGATACTGATTCTACCCATCCTCAGCAAACAGTGCCCCCACTCCCTTTGGTTCCCCAGGGGCTGTTGGAAGCCAGGTGTCCATGAGGACAGACAAGAAGCACAAGTGTCAACCCAGCAAAGGAGCCCGTCCTGTCTTCCACAACCAGATAGGACAGGATCAAAAGACAAAGGGGGGGGGGCAAAGGAAGAGAGAGGAGGTGACTTGGGTAGCTTCCTAGAAGCAGTCCTCTCCATCAGGACCACCAGGGTCTCACAATGCAGATAATAAGGCAGCATAGTAACAGCTAAGAGAAAGGATCACGGGACCAATTGCTGGGTATAAATCCTGGCTGTGTGGCCCTAGGAAAGTTACTTAACTTCTCTGTGCCTTAATATCTTTCACGATAAAAGAAATATGAACAGTACCTACTTCACAGTATTGATGAATGAGTTCTTATTTCAGAGCACTCCAAATAGTAAAATAGTTTTCTGTTTAAAAGATTTAAAGCAAAACAAAACAAAAAACAGCCAGTGGTAGCAGTACACACCTTTAATTCCAGTACTTGAAAGGCAGAAACAAGCAGATCTCTGTGATTCTGAGCTCAGCCTGGTCTACAAAGTGAGTTCTAGGACAGCCAGAGCTGCTAAACAGAGAAACCCTGTCTGGAAACAGCAAATACATACTCCCATCCCCACAAATCCTCTTTGAATGCCTTCCTTCTGTGTCAATAACATGCAGGCCATTAATTAGAAGGGCTGTTGAGAGCGGCAAGACTTGTCAAAGACAGGAAGACTCAACAACAGCAGTCCTAGGAGGCCCTAACTTGTCCCTGCCCTGTTGCAGAGACGCCTAGAAGTCACAGCTACCAGCCTTCCTCTAACCTGGTGACCTCAAAGGCCCAGACCCCTGCTGCCCAGCAGGCTTGAACATTTAAGCCCTAAAAGGCAATGCCTGGTCCCTTAGATACCAAGCCCTGCAGCAAAGAAGCCCTTTGCATACTCACATGACTTTCAAGTCCCAGTCTCCGCAGGTGACAAAAATTGACTTGACGTTTGGATCTAAGAGGCCTTCCTTCGCCATCCACTCATCGACCCTCTGGAAAGTACACAAAAACAGATGAGATCGTCCTTCTGAGCCTATGAACAGCCCCAACAGTGACACGCAGATAAGCCGCTTGTTACCAGAGCAGGAGGAATGGGAATCTCATCCAGCTGGGCTGTGCTCTCAGCCCTGGCTTGGTTCTGGACTACAGAGGTTCTTCAAGGATGACCCCTTTGGGAAGACATCATGAGCCTGTGTGTGGTGAGAGAGGGAGCCCTCTACCCTTCGATGTGTGGTAGCCTACCCAGGATCCCAACTGGCAGTCCAAACACCCTACTCGGACTTGACCGTCTTTCCTTGCCTGTCACACAAAGGCAACAAGCACAGGATATCCTGGGCTATAAGATAAGGGCAGAAAGAAGCCATAAGCAGGATGTTACCTATAGCTTTGTTCACTCTGCTGCTATTTCACACTTACTGTGCTGATGAACCTAGTTATTCATCAAGTGAAGATGGAGCCCTTTCCCTCCAAAGGAGGTCCTACTGGCGGGCTGGAGACCCTCCCAGCAGTGAGGCAATGCTGTCTGCTCTAGTTGCTGAAAGTCTAGAAACAGGCTCTATTTTGCATTTCTCCTTTTCCAGTCAAGGGTTCAAATTCAGCAGAGTATTTTGAGGACTGTGCTCAAGTGCTATGCAGGGAAAGAAATCATTTCCTAAGCACACCTAAGTCCTTCTCCTCATGCCTCCAGCTGGTTTTACTGTTTGCACTCACACCGGAGTACAAACATGAGCATCGGTATATAACAAGAGAATTATCATAAAGAATTCATGAAGCATTGCCTATTTTTCAGACGATCCCAGGCACAGGGAGGAAGTGCAGCCAATCAGACCATGGCTTCTACTTGCATGGGAGGATTATTTTTTAAGTCTCTATCATACAGTAGTTAGAAATACAGAATTGAAAGTAACACACTTCTAGGTTCCAACCCTTGGAACCTGATTATGTTGCTAACTTGAAGTCATTTAAAAGTCATTTAACACCACTGAACCCCAGTTTCCTATAAAACAGACTAAGATGACAATCCTTACAGAGTTGTTCTGAGAATTAAATGTGATAATGTGTCAAATGCCCCCCTTACAATAGATAGGAGGCTGAGAGAAGAGAAGGGGAGATGGGAAAGTGGCCAGACTGCTGCAGGAAGAAGGAACACTCCTGGCAACAGTACGGGAGGTGTGACAACTGTGTATAGAAGTGACTGTCGGTTAACGTCTGTCTTCCTTAGCAGACTGGAGAAATGTAAGGAGGAGTGGGGCGGTGTCCGCTTCATTCACTGTCCTAATCCCAAACCCAGACCTGGGCTTAAAGTCATACAAATGTGTTGCCAGGAAAAATGGCACACATCTGTGATCCCAGCAGTCTGAGCTATACAGTAGACCCTATCTCAGAACAACAGATACTTGATTATGGAGGACACTAACAGATGGAAGTTTAGTGAGAGCAAAGCCTACAGTGCTGAAAAGGCTGGAAGCCTAGTTAGACCAGACTGCAGAGGGGCTGTGAGATAAGCAGTAACCAAGAGTACACATGGCTCCAATGAAGGCTACCCCACACCTAGCAGGTGTGGCTAGCTCCGTTGGCACTTCTGAGATGCTGAAGACCCCCGTGAGAAGACTAAAAAACCACTCACGTTCCATGGGAGGCCAGTACCCAGAGTGTGAGAGCAGCTCCCTGGTACTCACTGTGTAGATCACACAGTCTCTAAGCCCTCTTCATAATCTGTATCTCTGCCTACCAATCTTCCCCAGTCTGGGAACCTCCTAAACAGTGAGGCTGGGTATTCCACTGCCACAAGTCTCCCTCAGCAAACTGGCTTAATCCCTTATACACATGTACACACATGTGAAGACCCACACCATTACAATTTCACCCAAGGTCACCTAAAGAAAAGACATTTCATTCCAGAGAAGAGATAAGATCAATTCAGAGCTTCCAAAATCCCTAAAACCTTGCAATAGGTGGCTGACGCTACACTCAAGTAAGTGTCCCACACGGTAGGATGCTAACACCCCATCTCACACTGGAGAAAGAGAGGAGGACAGGACAGGACTGTCAGGACTCAGCCAGCATGACCACCTTTGCCCCAAGAGGTACTCACACTCCACCATGTGGCAGAAACTTAGTGAGCATCTTTCACTGTGAGTCTGCCCAGACACTCAGGCCTGGTCTCCCCTGTTCTGCCTAAATGAAGAGAAGCGATAGGAGCGATAAGACAACTCATCCGTCGGGCAGCCCCTCCCATCCCTGGCAGAGTAGTGAGCCCAGCCTGAGCTCTACTCCAAACAAATGAGTCAGGTGAGCATCTTGCTGGCTGCTTTGATGGGGACAAGAATTCACAGTTTAGTTCTGTAACTGACTCAAGACTAATAGGACCAGTATGGTGTCCTTGTCCTCCAGAAACTCTACTCAGGTTGATGCTGGAAATCTTCCCTTCTCAACTAAAAGTCCCAGGCGTGGATGACTGAGAACATCCTAAGCAGCCTACTCCAGGAAGGTGTCTTCTGAACACATCTTCCCTCAACTCAAACCATTAAACTTTAACGACCCTGATTTGGAGCTGACACAGAACACTCCGTCAGGACCCCAGCAACAGACATTCCTGAGGAACGCTGTCACTCCTCTATCCTCCCTTAGAGCAAGGTGGTTGGGGATGCTGTTGGCAAGGAGTGCACCCATCAGTCCTAGCAAAGGACTACCTCTCAAAAGGACCGTAAAGTAAGGAGGCAAATAGAAGTTACCTTCCCTTCCCTTCGGCCATCTACTGCAAGTGTCCTCATTATGGCCAAAACTGAGCTGACATGTCTGGACCTTTAGACTCCAGGGATGTGGAGTCCCCACTGCCACTGAGGTAAGCTGAGCCTGCCTTTGAGACCTGTTCTATCCCGATGGGTTCAGGATGTTCAGGGCACAATGCTCCCTGGGGGGACAGGATTCACGGCTAAGGGGAGATGTTTCCCTTTTGATGCCATAACTCCACTTTTTTGCTGTTCACCTCCCATGTCAACGAGACTTGCTATTCCTCCTGAACACTGATAAGGTCTAAGCTTTGGATTTATGAGTCTTACAAACAAATAAAGCACCCAGTGAAATCTACAGGCTTGCTACTGTCTGCCTCCTCTACAGAGCAGGGCTAGGAATGAACCTTTCTTCTTAGAAAATCCTGAGGCTGGAGGGGTTAAGGGGAGGGAGGCTGAGACCAAGCATAGCCTCTTCCTTATTCCCCCCAAGCTGGAGCATAGGAAGCAGTGCTTTAACCTTTCCCAATTCCCTGAGGAGAATACCCAAGAAGTGTGTGGTCTCTGCCAAGAGTTCTAAAGTCTTTAATTTGATTTCCCTCACATAGGCAATTGTTGTAATTATTCTGATTAGGAATCATTACCCAGTGCAGCCTCTGCACCCGACAGGCACATCGCATCCCGCAGCAAGCTGCAGTGGGNNGGCACGCAGCCGGCTGCAGCTCCTGGAGGAGCTGACAGCAAACAAAAGCCATCGATGGGAGTTCTGGGTGAGTTAATGAAGTGCTCACATGCCACAAGGAGCCAACACCAAAACTAAACAAAAACACCTCCAGTCCCTGGGGCTAATCCCATAAGGCTGCAAAGCAGCTCCCTGCCCCAGCCCACCCAGTGCAGGCCTCCTGCACAGGGCCATAGGCCAGGCGAAGAGGGGCTCTGCCTGACTCCTGGCAGCATTTGGACATCTTGTCAGTAACCCTGACGGGAACAGCTGGAGATGACAGATCAATGGTTCAATACTCTCAACAGCATGTCACTGATGTGACAGCAAATGTTATTCTAATCAAGCCATAATCATAGTCAAATTATACGGCTACATTCTCTGGAGGGGAGGGAAAGAAGACAGCAGGAAGAGATCAGAGGTCAGGAATTAAAGGTCATTCAACCTACCTCCAGCACTTGCTGCAGCCTTGGCTGGCCATCCACCATGGCTTGAATGATCCCGGTGAGCTGTAAGGAAAGAAAAACAGTCTTTGGATAGAAAACCAAGGTGCTGGATAGTCCATTCTGTTCCCTCTCTTCCTCCTCCCAATGTGAGGGTTGGGTCCTCACTGCTTCAAGGTCAGGGCCAGGCCAGGAGCTTGGGATCATGTCCAAGGATGCTGTATGAACATCCCAACAGTAGCCTCGCCTGAGATGGGCCTGCATACCCATGCTAACAGCAGGACAAGATCCATGCTTGTTTAAACTTTTATTTGGGAGGAATTTTTCTTTTAATTTTACATGTCTTTTGTATTCACCAGGTGCAATAAGTCTCCACAAATTAGTCTTAAGGCACATTAGACGCCAGCTTCACAAAAGTTCCCGTGGCACCTGGCACACTTGGGTTTGAGTCGTCCCTTTCTCTGAGCCTCTGTTAATCTAGCACTTCCCCAAACACAGTGAAGCTCCTCCAAAATCTGCACACCTCAGTCCTTAACGTCACCTAGCCAAGCTGGAAGGTCACTTATGAGCAGTGGGGAGACAGAGACGAAAAGGCCTATTGTATAGACTCTGGCCTAAGGACTGACTCACAGGTATAGGCCGCGCCCAGGTCAGGCCTAGCTTTAAGCAAGCTTGTTTTGCTTTATTATTTCTAGAGTAAAAATATCCCCCAAGCACAGAATAGGCATAGAGTTCCTTCCTATCAGTATCTGAGGCCTGAGGTCCTGTGTCAGGCACTAGCTAGAAATCACAAGGCCATCATGCCCCTGGCTAGTTTCACAAAGAGAAGTATGTCGGGCTGGCTTGGAAACAACTTTTTTGTTGAAGCGAGGGAAGGGGCCTAAAACTCCAATTAAACTATAATTACATTTAATGAATACCAAATACCCAACTCGCACAAAGTGCTAGCTCTAAGAGGGAAGGTTATTTTCTCATAGTGACTTACATGGAATGGTAATACACACCTTTTAGGGAAGAAATTTTCATTTTAAGAATGCTGAGTTCCTCTAGGTGGGTTTCTGTAGTTCATCAAGTCATTATTAGGTGGTATTTTAAGGAAGTGTAAGGACACAGCCACTCTATTTTATATTCCAGAAACTGTTTTTATATTAATCTGTATTTTAATTGGGTAACAGCTGCTGCCTACAGACTTCCCATGGTCTAAAAGGAAAATAAATTAGAAAGATTAACTACACTGTTGTTTCGCAAGGCTTTAACCCACAGCATGCCCACCCGGCTGGCACCTTCACACCCTTTCCTTGCTTGGGAGACCAGAGAACTGCCCAGCAGAGGGAGGGCCTGAGTCAAAAAGTAGAAAAAACTGGTCTCCTGCTACAGCGCAAGGGAGGTGAGGCAGCCTGCATGGGAGGGAGGTTTTAACAACAGAGCATTCCTCTTGTTCATTCTCCTGGCACCTACTATGTGCCAGAGCAGCAGGGGCCTGCACAGGAACATGAAAGCCCTGCCTTCTTGGAATTTGCCCTTGTCACCACAGTGCCCTCCTATGCCCAGCCCGGGTAGCAACCAGAGCAGGAAAAAAAATTGTTCTGCATTTTCTGTCTGACACACAGGGACTAAGACTCAGGGAGAAACTCCCAATCTCAACTTCAGGTCCACTTTCCAGAAGACAGACTGACAACCAGGGACTATAGCTGCTTACCAGAGCCTTGCTTGTTCCCACTAAATTCTTCCATGGTAGAGGGATGGGTTAGGTCAAGGCTGTGGTGGAAAGGCCCACAGCCACTCTCACTTCTGGAAGCCCCAGGGTCTAAGCACCAGTCTGCATCTAGTATGAGTGCCAGACCCTTTCTCTGGCTTTACCCACGGGAGTTCAGAGAAGCTCAACAATGGAGGCTTCAGAAAGCATTACATGTGCAGACAAAGGCACAGAGCAAGAACTGAGGCCCTGGGAAAATCAGATGTGCATAAGAAACACACTACACCCATAGTCTAGCAGCACAGCACTTGCTTAGCACACTCAAAGCTTTGGATTTAAACTTTAGCACCACACACACACACACACACACNCACACACACACACACACACACACACACACACACACGTCACCAAAATAGAAAACCTGGGGCCACACAGGTGTCCTACTAGAGGGCTGTAGGACTCCTCACTGCAAGCCAGGCCCACCTGTTCCCACACGGAGGTCAACTGTGCTCACCATGCTTCCTAGATGACAAGCATTTCCACTGGTGGCCAGGCAGTGTGAATCACCAATGAAGTCCTTTGGGACTAAAGTCAGCCTCAGAGACAAAGGCTACAACAATAGTTCAACTAGACACAGCCTCCTAGCCCTTAGGGGACTGAGACAGTTCTTGGAGGGATAGATTCATCACCCAAAGAATGAGCCACCTCTTACTAGCTCTGCCAGGGTACACTGGATGAAGGGGGCTAAAACTGAGAAAGTTAGTCCCTGTATTTGATAAAATTAACTGGGAAGTTCTATCTTAGGCCTACCTTAAATCTTTCCTGCTGTGGTTTTAAACCCATCCCTATTTAGATTAGTATATGTTTGCAAAAGGGCTTTCATATCCTTACAATGAAAGGTACTAGAGCAGAGCCAAGTATTTGTTAAGCTGAGAACCAGGGCTCGCAGGCTAGAGGGGGCTGGCTCAAAGGCCTTAACCACTTAAGGTAGGAGAGGTGGGGAGAAGAATTAATATGTGTTCTCTGGCTCCTTTCACTGAGGAATTACAGATTAATTCCCACTTCTCCAGACGGAAACCACAGGCGGGTCATACTACTGGTTCCAACACCCCCTACCTGCATGAGGGCTTTGTCCAGGGATGAGCTGGCTTTATCTGAAACAGTAGCAACTCCAGGTGGCAGCCCAGGAAACTTAGTGCCAACAGCAGTCAGCGCAGGGCCTTCTCCTTTCACAGTTTATCTCCAACACAATCGCATCCGACACCAAGCCGGTTTGTTGATTACATAAGCACTTGTCTTTGGTCTGCAATCTGATACCCAGACTCACTCTTTCTTCTCACACAAAGAGACCAATAAATCTCACCCTTTACAAGTACAAGTGCAAGACAAAGCCCTTTACTGGCATTTAGCAAAAAGGTTTTTCTCTCTCTTTTCTCATGACAACAACAAGAGACTGTACATGGCCAGGGACTACAGCCAGCTAGCTACTGGAGCACAAGCTGGGACAGATTCCAGAGGCCACAGGAGAGGAACATCACCCATCTACACCAGAGCCATATTCAGGGTGAGTGTCTATGGACTGAGGCGGTACCTCAGGAGGCTGAGCCCCTCCTCACTAAGCAACATGAGCATTGTGGGGCTACAGTCCTGCTCAGGCCAAAGCCATCTCTCTGTGGCCCAGCACTGTACAAGCATGTGCTCACACAAACATGCACATACACAGGTTAGAGGTTTTGTTTGGGTGGTTTTTTTGAGATAGCCCTGGACCTTCGTAATTACAGCCTTGAACTCACTAGGTTAACCCAGGCTGGCCTCCAACTCCCAGCCTCCTATCTCAGCCTCCTAGATTCAAGGATTACAGGCATGAGTGATCATGTATACTTATTTGTATGTCTGAGACAGTCTCATGTAGTCCAGGCTAGCACTGAACTCCTCATATTCCTGTTTCTGACTAAAGAGTACTGAGATTATAGGCACATTCCACTGCACCTTACCATACTAGGGTTCTAAAGAACTCTTGTGTATCTGAGAAATAAACTCTGCTAGAAAAGCTGCTTGGGTCCAATCTAGAAGTGTGAGACCACTGCTTGCACTTTTATTAGAGTCTCTGGGTAGGTTAACTCCACCCACTGCTATGTCAAAAGTGGCTTATTGCCAGGGCAGATGAGGCCTCACCCTGTACCCATACTTCTCTTCAAGACCTAATTACAGCTGGTATGGGGTCAGGGCAACACTGAGGTAATGTGAAGTTTTCCAAAGACTTTACTCATTCAAAAGGACAAGTCAGAGACCACCAAGATGGCTCATCCAACTTTGTTACCAAGCTTAAGAATCTGAATTCAATTCCTGGGAGTCACAATGAAAGAAAAACTGACTCCCACAAGTTGTCTTCTGCCCAATACACATCAAAGCATGTGTGCATTCCCTCCAAACACAGATAAATGGCTTTTGTTTTTTTTAAAAAAGGCCAAGTTGGCCAGGTGGTAGTGGCATAAGCCTTTAATCCCAGCACTCGGGAGGCAGAGGCAGGCAGATCTCTGTGAGTTTGAGGTCAGTCTGGTCTACAAAGCAAGTTCCAGGACAGGCTCCAAAGCCACACAGAGAAACCCTGTCTGGAAAAACCTAATAATAATAATAATAATAAAAATAATAAAAGGCCAAGTCAACAGTATTACAGTAACTTTAGAGGAAGCAGACACCTCCCTTGTTTTATGGAGCACACACGGTATTAACCCTCATAATGGATAGGCACTCTAGAAATGCATTATTGAGTAGCAAAACAGATAATCAAAATATAAGCTATGCAATCAATATGATTTTAGGATAAGCACAATCCAGGCTATGTACCAAGGAAGGACGCCACCTAAGCAGGTCTGGACACAACAACACAGAGTACACACTGCAACAAGTAGGGACAGAGCGGGAACTAGGAGTCTGGAGAGCACTGAGTTCTCACAACCAGATCTTTGTCTTCAAAACAGCTGCGCCCAACACCACTCCCATCACCCTCCAATCATGGATGTTCTTGGTAAAACTATCAAGAAGAAAAACAGGCTTTCCTTGTAGTCTCACAAAGCTGCACCAGAAACTGCACTGGAGGATGCTCTCTGGGAGCGTTCCATCCCCAGGTTCTGGAGCACCTACCCTTGTCAAAGGCCGGCACCAGCAGCATTCTGCCATTCCTGAACATGCAGCAACCGCTCCAAGATCTAGGCCTCTAGTTCACACCAGGCAATGTAGCCTCAGAGCACCACACCAGCCTAAACATCCCCTTACCATTTGTTCCCCGAAACTAAGCTAACCAGGTTGGCCTGTTTAGTACCCGGATAGAATAGGGCTTGGCATGGCTTGCAGGATGTTGGGTGGCTAGTGTAACCTTCCACTGTTGAAAGGTGACTTTTCTAAAAGGGAGCAAGGAGCCAATTAGCCACTCGCCCTGGTGGGAGAGGCAATTTCCAGGGGAAGGAAGAAAATGAGGGAAAGCTTCAACATCATGAGCCAGAATGAAAGAAAGGCTTAGGAGACTGGACACTGGACAGATGGCTGTATGCCATAAAAGGCCCACCTTGGCCAGATGGTAAACACTGGCTATGAGATCAGAAGCAGCTCTGGAGTATCTGGGCTAGTCAGCCTCAGGGCCCACTGAATTGCCTACTACAGCTAGCAGGCCGTTCCCCAGCCTCTTCCACAAAACCAACAAAACTGTTGGGATCCCCTAAGTACTTCTTTCCCCTATTTCACTTATGCGTAAAAAGTGGGTCTTTATATGAAGGCACAAAGGCTCAGTACATCTCAGCTCCAAATTAATGTTTTCTGTCACCTCTGCTCACATGCATGCCTGATCAGTGATTCCACCACAGAATGAATGGCATGGCACATTATAGGGAAAGCAGCCGCTGAAAGCTTCTCATTCTTTCTGATCATTCTGGGAGTCAGCCCTCCCAGGCTTCTCTCTCTGCTGAGAACTCTTCTAAACCTCAGGCAAGCATCAAAATCTCAGCTCCATTTTTGCAGTCTGCAAAATGGGGTCTGCTAAACTTCAGACAAGGTAGACTAGATAAGGACACTTGAGCCTTGGCCAACCTGTCTTCTCTGTCCTTGGTGGGAGAGCTGTGCTTTACTTTGCAGGACAGAGCAACATCACCATCTTAGGAAGTCAGACGCCTGAGTATAAGAATGTGGCTGAAATGCTCATGCTTCCCAACAGGCCCTACTGAAAATGGAACAGGAAAGAGCCTGAGTCCCATACTACTCAGAGATTCACTCCAAGGTCAAGTTGCCAGGAATGTTGGGGACAAGAAGAAAGGGAAATGTTGGAAAGTCTGGGGTAAACGGTATCATTGCTGTCCCTGGGGACATGTACTCAAGTAGTCACAGACTAAAGAAACCATTGCTGGGTTCTTGCCTTAACCGCTGGTCTGATCTAGCTTTCCCTGAGTGGCCTGCATGAACCAACAATCCCAGAGCTCCTCTCCCAGCAGCCCTTACCTCTGTACAGAAGGGAGTAAGCTGTGGGTGGACTACAGGCTGGACATACATGTGAAAGGTAGACTCGATTTCCATGGTACGGCCATTTAACTTCAGGATGGGGAACTCAATGATTTCCTAGAATGTCAAAGAGACAGAAGAGAAGGTAAGTCATTCTTATGATCAACCATTTCAAATAACTATGTCAGACCGAGAAAGAATAGCTCATTCCTCCTGCAGCCCACACTGAGCACTAGAAGAGGGGATGTCAACAAGCCTTCCCATGGTTTTTAGGAAGGAAGACAGTAGTATAATCTGCCTGACAATTTCCCTGACAGGGGCCCATCATTTGAGCCTCTAAGAGAAAGAAAGGCCTTCCCTCTCTTGCCTAGGCTGCTGTTCTAAAAGGTAAGTAAGCAGCCACCAGAACAGACACAGATTTTCTTGTATGAAGCTTAAACATTGATGGGGTGTTTGTGTGAAGGGTGTCTTCATTAGTTTTTGAGGAACAAAAAAGATAACAAGCCCCCCAAATAAAGCCAAAGGGGCTATCAGGGAGAAGGAGAAAATAGAACACAAGTGAACAGAGGCAAGCGTCTCCCACCTTTCCTTCAAGCTCTGCACACTCCCCTTCGCCTGCCCCTACCCGCCCAACCGCTTAGCAAGCCCTTCCCAGTCCGCTGGAAGGTAATGGAAGAGAAGGAGGAGGAGTGACAATTTGTTTGGTGTCTCTAAGATTAATTTGTCTCCGTTATTTAATAGAGATGCACAGCACCAAGGTCCTGGTGTGCAAACAGGCTTGCAGAATGCTGGCTGTGCAGCACGCCTCATACATCGTTCCTGGAAAGGGAGGGATGCTCCAGAGGGGGGAGAGGGCAGGAGAGAGCACGCGCACCAGAAAGAAGAGGGAAACCAAGGGGAGAGAATAAAAAAATATATTGCTTTTTAATATTCAAAAACAGTTTGCAAAATTTAATCAAAGCAGAGGAAAAGCTAACATTTTTACCACTTTGACATTTTTATTAGCGCTTTCATAAATTTTTAAAACATGAATGGAATTAGTTTACAGCACCCACACACACAAAAAACTGCCCTGAAAACATCTGGAAGAGACAAATAGGAAATAATAAAAAAATAAATAAAAGCAAAATCTTCCAAGTAAAATTAGCATGTGAAAAAAGCCTCCACTGCAGAGACAAGAAAGGAGTTTTGTCCGTACAAGGGCCCCAACCATCAGCTCCAGGGGCATACCTACCCCAGAACCCTAATTCCAGAGAACATCCTTTCAGCATCATCAAAACCAAGGCAAACTAGTTCTCTGCAGAGACTGTCTGGAGACATAATACAGAACTCACCACTGCTGAGTACTGACCCCACTCAGGGAATCAGTGGGTGGGAAAACAGAAAGTTGTCAATTGCCTGCACATTCCAAAAAATACAACTATCATCCTTGAGAAATAGATTCACTAATATTATGGTCTTCTGTGTAACCCGGGCTATCCTGGAACTCACTCTGTAGACCAGGCTGGCCTCGAACTCAGACATCTTGCTGGGATCAAAGGTGTATGCCAACAATGCCTGGCTGGACTTATTTTATTTTCAGTATTTATTTCAATTCAAAACGTAACAGTAAGGCTGAAAAACAAATTAAGGCAGTTAGTTTTCATAGCAGAGAAATTTAAAGGTCCTGATTGCCTAGTTCACCTAGGTCAGTGGTCCTCAACTTGCCTAATGCTATGACCCTTTAATACAGTTCCTCATGTTGTAGTGACCCCCAACCACAAAATTATTTACATTCTACTTCATAACTGTAATTTTGCTACTGTTACAAATCATAATGTAAATATCTGTGTTTTCCAACGGTCTTAGACTACCTCTGTGAAAGAGTCGTTAGACCCTCTGAGGGGTCATGACCCAGAGGTTGTAAACCATTGCCCTAGGCTGATGCCCAAAGATGGGGAAGCTGAAGGGAGCTTGCCTAGTCCCCTGGGCTGAGTACCAGAGATGAAGAAACTGAAGGGAACTTATTACCAAGACATGGGAAGAGCTTGATGGATGCAAGGCAAGGGCAAAAAGGCCTGGACTGCTGCTTAGGATAGATAAGAGACACTTCTCCCAGTGGAGTGAAGGGTTCATTCTCCAACTGGCTAGGCCTTTGTTCCCACAAAGGACCACAAAGCAGGTCAAGCAGAGGGGAGCTTTGCCCCAGAAACTAAGTTGAGTACATACACCATACATACTGCTGTTCCTAAAATTTCACATATCCACGATTCCCAAGAGTCAGCTCTGAGCTGTGGCTTATGAGTCAGGCCCTCTGTGACCCCCTGAATTTGTAGTAAATCCTCCTTCTCCTGCTAAGCAGGAAAAATACTCCCCCAATAGAAAGAGCTCCACAGCCTGGTGAGTTTGGCTGCCCTAGTATCTAAGAAAACAGAGAGTTAGCCCCTCACTAACAATGTTAGCTAGGCCCGCAATGAGATTTAACCTGTGACACAACTGTACTTTTCATTTAAACTTTCATTTGGAAAGAAACAGTGTTTGGAGACCTGCAGTTTGTCCTGCTTAATAAAGACAAGTGTTGGGACCTTTAAGGATGCCATTCATCTTTGGCTTTTATTAAATTCAATTTTCTTAAGCCTGTGATACATTATGAAATTAAGAGTTGACATTCCTCTGGAAACAAAAATATCTATCAAACATAAATGCGGGGGGGGGACCTCTATTACCAAGAATGTATGGCTTAAAGTTATCTCTTTCCACTTTTTTACAAGCACACAGTTAGTTTTAGATATCTGAAATGCTATTACAGATCTGGAATTTCATTAGTATTATAAAACAGAATGTGCTTCAGCTCTTGCTCTGACCAGAACTGAATAAGCTTTCTCAGCAGGCTCTGCAGCTCAGCATTCAAACTCTCCTGCTGCTAGTTCCTTCACTCACAGGGACATGGAGCTAGAGACCAAATTCAGTGACACCCTCCTGAGACCTGTCTCAGCTCCATGAGGGAAAAGAAAAGAAAGAAAGAAAATGTCTCAGACACTCAGGACACAGAGTGTCGGTCCATCAGCCAGGCTTAGTCCTCAAAAATCAAGGGGGATTCACAAGAGGAAATACACAACATGGCTCCTCTGGAGTCTTTCCTCAGCAGCATTAGGAGCTGTAACCACATGACTGCACATGACCTATTCTTTTGAATCACTGAAATGCAAAGAGGAGCTTGTGACAGAAGACTCTTTCAAAATCTTTTTAAAAAATAAGTTTTAAATGGAGCGAGAGAGATGACTCAGTTGTTAAAAGCATATGCTGCTCTTGCAAAAAAAACAAAAAAAAAACAAAAAAAAAACCAAAGTTTAGTTCCCAGCACCAATGTTAGGTGGCTCACATTCACCTATAACTAACTCCAGGGAATCCAAAGCCTCTAACCTATCAGGTGCCTGGACTTACACGTATACACCCAGACATACTCGCACATAATTACAAATAAAATTTACAAAAGAAGACACTCTGAGGGATCAGAGCAGAAAGACCTCACTAGATACTTCCATACTTCCCATACTATTCAGCAAGCCCACGCCCAACAGCACAGTCATGGAGAGGAGCCCTATGCTGCACAATGGTACAGCTACGTATCAGGTGTGCCTAAGCCATGCCAAATATTTTCTTGACTGTTAAAGCACAAAGTCAGCAGATGGTATCAACTCCAACCCAAGGGTCTATAAAGATGTGCCCGGGTGCTAGCTTCTACTCTAGCTGCTCTTAGACCATAACAACATTATCCCTGCCCCTCTTCCTTTCCTTTTGCCCAATTTCATTATTTTCCCAGAAAGAAGAGAGTTGTTTGTTTTATCTTTCTTTCAGGGACAGATGAGAGCTTCTGTCCTAGAGGAAGGAAGACCCAGTCTGTATTTATAAGCCCTCCTTCTGGCTCTTAAGAATAGCCCCATAATTCCTTTGTTTTCCTATGCCACTCAAATTCAATTAATCTTCTGGGGGGCTACTGTGTTAGACAAAGTGGGACTTAAGAGATAAGTAATTTGTGCCTTGGAGAAGTGCTTGACTAGTTAGTAAGTAGAAACAAACGACACCTGAGCAAACAATGGACAGTGGAGGGACATTATCAAGTGTTAAGCTTTTGTCCTTTCCATTCATTTTCTTATTTTATGCTTACTAATCCTGGAAGATAGGTCATGTCATCAATACCATCATCAGATCATAAGTCAATACTGCTAAGCACCTACTATTTAGCCAGCAGAGCCCAAGCACAGGCATAGCAGTGAAACGTGGACCTCTCCCTAGCATGCTCAAGACTGGGGAAAGGAACAAAGGAGATGGTCTCCAATACCCTCTGCCATGTGGAGAATGGAACCATCCTGTTCCCTGCACTTCTTGTTTCCTCTATGGAAGATTCTCTGCTAAGTGCTAGCAGAAATGATCTCAAGCCTCTAAACAATTTATTAGGTGGAAATCATTACTCTTGCTATTTCACAATAAATTAAGGTCCAAAGATGTTATGGTCACTAGCAACCATGCTCCTAGTAAGAGATGGAGCTGGGGCTTCCAAAAGGAAGGGGGACTGGCTGTTCTGTAGGGACTCAGTATACTCTCTCCTCAATGTCCCAAAAGCAGCAGGTGTGGGTGCCCAGGCAGAAGTCCTAGAGAAACATTCCTAAAGTGCCTCTTCCATGCTGTAGCCAGAGAGATGGCGCAAGACTGAGTTCAGGAAGGCAAGAAACCTGAGCCTTCAATCAGCATCTCTGGCACCTGGCTCTGGTCCTGGCACTTGGTCCTCCCTTTCTCAACATTATCTGCGTGCAGACAGGAAGGGGCTAACAAGTATGAGACAGTGCCAGTATCTGTCAAGCAGGAACCACTCTGCTTTCTGGGATTTCCCACAGGACCTGGGAAGTGATCTGCCTAAAACGACAATGGAGGTGGTGGAGTCAGGTTCAAGCCCAGAAACAGCATTCCAAAGCAGTGTCTACTAGCTTCATCCATTCTTACATCTCTAAATAGTTTCCATCCTCAATTGATACCAACCATTTAACCCCAGATTTACCCAAATTGTCTAGTTTGCCTGGGACCAGTGGTTTCTAGAACATGGGACTGTCAGTGCCACAACTGAACAGGTAGTTATCCTACACCGTTCACAAAGTGCCTACTCCATTCCGCTGTCTGAGGGCAGAGTGAAATAATCCAGCTGACCTGCTGATGGTGGCTGGAAACTGGCCACAGTTGACACCTAAGGACAAAGCCCTCAGAATCTGGATTGTTCAAAGGACCCGAGCTTCTAAAGCGGCTGCATTTATTTATTCTCTCTCTCAGGAAAACACTAGCTGCAATTTTTCCCCTGAAGGGAGAGAAAACAAAAAGGAAGCACCAAGCAAATGTTCATTGTTTTTACCTATATAAGTAAGCTGGAACACAGGTTTTGAGACCACTTGATTTAAAACTAATCAACTACGAACCCCAGTGTGTCCCTTAATAAACTGAAGACAAAACTGCACTGTGTCTCAAGTGAAAGTTCATGCCCACTATTGAAGATTACAGGAAAGACATTTGCAGGGTTTGTTTTTAGGGTATGAAAACTTCTTTCAACTAAATTATCCATAGAGATTAGGTTACACGGGAAGACAGTAAGGCAACAACAAAAGACATTAAGCAGAAAGGGCTTAGCTGACTGTTGGAATTGGTGGCAAGGGTTTTAATACAGTAGTAGTCCAGCCCGTTTTCCCAAAGCACAAATTCTTCTCTGCCTGAGCTGATGTTTCTACGGTCCCATCTGAAATAAGGGACTGAAAAGATCATTTTCATGCCTTGCCCAAATTAATCTAAGAAGAACAAACAGACATTTCCTTAATTTGGTGATAGTAAAAATAATCTATCCCTTCCTTCTATCTGATAAAACCTAAAGGCGATCTAACCATGAATGGCAAACATGGGGCTTAGCCAAATGCTTCAATCTGAATGAAGTCTGAGATAAAGGTAACCAACCCTTTCTCAAGAGGAAAAAAAAAAAAAGAAGCCTCCTGGTCATTGGGGAGAAGGCTGGGAGAAGCGAGGGCTACACTGAGCATGATTTGCTTAACAGTTGGGGGGGCATTTATGCACAAGGAGCTTATTTCTTAAACAAACACTCGTGGTTTTGATTTACACCACAGCCTGCTCCTAAATAATTTATGGCGGGTTAAATTTATTGCCGAGCCCTGGCTGGCTGCAAATTCGAATTGCCAAATAATTAGATTTTAGGGCAAAGCTTATAAATTACCCGTCGATTTGTCCGGACTTGTTTGTCAGTTGCTTTGTGCTGCGGGTCATCTTTGGCATTTGGCTGTTTGGGTTTTAATTGCTGATTTACACTTTGACAGATGAGAGCTGATGCTCAGAGTTTCAGGACAAGGAAGGGGAAAAACCCAGAGCTTTAAAAGGCTGATTTTCACCTCCATGCCCCCTCCACCCATCTCCACAGAGCCCCCAGAGCCACTAAAATGTAGAAACAAGGCTGAAAGTAGAAACTACTATTCTTTAAGGAGTGGGAGAACAGAGTGAGTTATAATTTACCTTTACTAAAATCTCAAATCAAAAACAAAAACGAACCCACAGTATCAGTAAGTAAAGGAGATCAAAGGTGTTAAAAAACACATCCTCACCCTGGAGTACACACATCTGTGTCTCTCTACATATGCATACAACTCGGAAACAGCCTCAGTTCGAATATTTTTATATACTCTGAGTAACTTCAAGTAATAGGCCCTTGTGAAGTTAAAAGTTGGGGCAGCAAACAACACAAACACTTCTTTGAAGCCACATACATACGTACATACATATGTCTGTTGTGTAATTAATAAAAACCAATCTCAGGTTATATAAAGGAGGAGTTCCTTTAAGGTAGTTTTAAGTTTGTCATGCAAATAGCCAATCTCCACTTACCATTTCAGTGTGGGTGTGTGCACGTGGGGAGATCTCTCTAGGTAGAGGCCTGCCTCTATCCACTACTTGAATGGAAGGCCTGAAGACTCTCCATGAACCAGAGAAGTAAGGGTGGCTTCCCATCACCTGTTATACTCCTATACAGACACCAGAACTGATTCTTCTAAGTGCTGCTGACCTATACAGTCATTACATGATAAGCACTGTTTGGAGCACTCCCATGTATGTTTAGTTCATTGTATCCTCCCACAAGTCCTATAAACTCAGAGCTATTACTAATTGCACTTGTTCAATAAACAACTGAAGTACAAGAGGTGACAGTCACTTAACTTAGCCCAGGCCATGCTGCTCACTGGTGGTGGAAACAAAACTCAAGCCTGACAGTCCAGTTCTGAAGCCCATGCTCTCAGCCATTATGCTATCATGCCCCTGGGCAGAACAGCCTCTTCATTCTAGAGGCCCAGAGTCCTCACTTTGGGACTTGAACACATGCAGCCAAATCCTATTCAGTTAGTCTGATAAACTGTGTGTGTATGTGTGTGTGGAGGGGGGGTCATGTAGCTTGCAAGATATATTACAGTTTGGTTGCACAAAGACCACTTTTTCCAATCAATCATAAACTTCCCTAAAGATTCACAAGCTGGGGGTGAAGAAAGGAAGGGCAACAGGCAACTGAGGCAGAACCAGGCCCACTTAGGTAACTTGGCTCAGTAATTCTGTCCACAGCCCCAGGCACCAGTAATGTCTGCCCAGACGACTTCATCTTCTAAGGAGTAGCTCATGGGGTTCCTGCTCTCTGCCCACATGTGACAGGGTGCAGTTGTACTAGCACAACATACCTAAAAACTCAAGACAACTAGCAAGCAAAACATAAGCTGACATATTGCCCATCATGCCCTGAATCCTTTCTCCCTGGATAGGTGATGAAGTTACATCTCCCTAAGATAACAGTAATTACTCCCTAGTACCCCAGATAACATCCATCACTTGGGAACTTGTTAAAAATGCAAACTACTGGGTTAGCAACGTAGCTTGGTGGTGGGGCACTCAGCTAGCTGAGGCCCTGAATTCAAGCCCCAGTACTGAAAAACTGGCTTCGCTGTGCCTTGCAAAGAGTCAGTTTCATTACCCAACAGCAGTATGCTGTTTTCCCTCTTGCTTTGCTCTCCATCTTGTTTTGTTAGAGTTGTTTTTTTTTCTGTTATTTCTTCAAGGGAAACAAAATGATTCAGAGTAGTGGTTCTCAACCTTCCCAATGCTGGGATCCTTTAATATAATTCCTCCTGTTGTGGTGACCCCCCCCGGCACAAAATTATTTTCATTGCTGTTTCATAACTGTAATTTTGCTGCTATTATGAATTGTAATTAAATACCTGTGTTTTCTGATGATCTCAGGTGATCCTTGTGAAAGGGTCGTTTGACACACACCCTCCATCACCAAAGTGGCTGTGACCCACAGGTTCAGAACCACCAATTTAGAAGAGCAAATTTCTAGCTTTCACCATATATTTGGTGAACCCAAAGCCCTGATGACGAGGCAAGCAATCCTGGTTTTAAGCAGTCACCCAACTGATTCTGACCCTCACTGAAGTTTGACTACTTTAGCCCAGACTACTTTGGCCTTCTTGGACGAAACTGTCTGAAGATCTGTCAAAATGCAGACTACTTAGCTCTGGTGTGGCCTGACACACCATTTCCAACAAGCCCACAGGTGATGGCGATGCTGCTGGTTCTCAGATCATGAACTACACTACTTTCGCAGGGAAAGACTTTGCCCAAATGACCCTTGCTTGCCACTACACTATCAATCCCTTTCAGTTGACCAGTTGCCCTTTCAATGCTGCTGGTGTTCAATGAATATCCCTGGGAATAAACAAAACTTGTCCCTGAACTAAGAAGGGGTGAGCTCGAGTCAGAGCTCTAAGTGTTACAATGATTTTGGGGAGCAGGATTCCCAGTTATCATCACTAGCTACCTTTTCTAGTTCATTGGCAAACAGCACCTCTAATATATCTCAGAGGGACAGCTATCTACCTTACTTCAGAGAAACTTATCTGTAGCTGTTGTCCCTGCACGTTCTCCTTGGTGTGGATTTTTAAATCAATTATGACACCTAAGATTTAATACTCTGTTTCTTACCAAATCACTTAATCCCCAGGGAACTAGAATTCAATGGAGCTGGGAGCTTTGAAAGAGCATGGTTCTCAGGCTTGTGTCTTACCCAGCACACGTAAAGGCTGTAACAGTAACTTCTCTCTGTTTCAACCATCACCACCTTAACCCAGCCCATTGACACCCCTCTTAAGTAATGTACTTAATAGTTTCTCCACATCTACTTTTAGACCCTTGGTCATCTTTCTTTTGTTCTCAAGGACTGGAGTTGTTCACTCTGTTTTGTCCTTTCATTACACAATACATTAAACTTCATTTCTGATTTACAAACTTTGCTGTCAACCTCCCCATGCACACTGCACTATGGACTTTTTGTTTTTATTTTATTTAATTTTTTTCAGATAGGGTTTTACTGTGTGGCTATAGCTGTCCTGGAAGCTCTAGACCAGCTGGCCTTGAACTCACAGAGATCTGCTTGCCTCTGCCTCTTGAGTGCTGGGATTAAAATTTTATGCTACTATGTTCAGCTTGTACTATGGACTCTTTACCTGTAGCAATATGGGCATTTCCAAATAAAAGTCCCTGCCATAATTTAGCCCTCAGATGAGTGCTTGGGTGGGACAGTTCCCCAGGACTAGACACTAACCCACAGCCCTCAGAAGAAAAGCAGAGCCATCCATGTAATGGTGCTGCTGTTCTGCTAGTCAAAATATGCACACCTCCCATTGAGCAACTCTATCACCTGGAAACTGAAACACAGCAGACTATTTCAAGGAACCTCTTCTTCACTACCAAAGATTCCCTGAAGTTTGTCTCTCCCTCCAGAGACTCTTTTCTATTTTCTCAGTGCCTGGTCGCCATTTTGCTGTAGGCTGCCAGGCTTGGGGGAGGGGAAGCACTAATGTCAATCTAGGAACACTCTTGTCATAGCTTTTAGGCTATGGCTCAATTTTTACAGCTGAAGCTCAGAACTCATCACATAAATGTAATGCTGTGGGGGGCTTTTTAGTACTGTGAACATCCAGGATAAGAGGATAAAAAATAATCATCCCAATGGCATCTTAATCAAAATGATGCAGAATCCTTTTTCCCAACAAGACACAGTAATGGAGAAAACATCTCCTAGTATCAGTTTCCTCACGTCAAACCACTGAGATGAGTCTGGAGAAGAAATGTAATCAATACAGGGGAGAAGAAAAAAACAGGACAGAGCAAGGGGATGAGAAGCCTACACACTCACTCTCAACATTCCCCTAGCTGACACTCTCAACACCCCCCCTTTCTCCTTCTGCCTGCCAGTTTTCTAGTCACCCTGGCTACCTGGCTTCTTCATTACATTCTTTTACAATCCTCTCAATGTTAACCAATTAACCATTTTTCTGTTAACTTATTAATTTCTGAAGTGCCTAAACCTCCCTGGTCCATTTAAGGTGTGTCCTAGCAGATCCAAATCCAAATCCCCAGAATTTGAAGTGAAAAGATGTTCTGTCAGTCTCCAGATACTGCCTTTCCCCTGAGATCTAGCATTCCACCCAACTGCCACCTTCAGTGACAGCTGACATACCAGCTTAGCCTCCCAGACAATGCCTCGGAGCCTCAGCCTGAGTTCCCACCACCTCACCACCATTCCCTGCTGACTTAGTTGATTTCATCACATTCAACAAAAACTCTTATTTTTCCCACTTTGACCCTCAGTCTTTGTGCCCAGACCTTACTGGTTCATATTCCTAAACCTCTTCCACACTTCACACTCTCACAGGCATCCCAATAGGACCCTCCAACTTAAACGTGAGAAGTAATATGTCGCTGATAAAAATAACCCGATTTGTGAACTAGTGAACTCACATAGTGAACTAGTCACTGGACTTGGCACCTTTTTTCACACATTTTCAACACTCTGGCAAATTAGCCCAAAAACCAGACCCCCACCCCGACCCAGAACTAAGTCAATCTACCCAATTTTCCTCTGTTAAACCCCTCAGGGTTTTTTGCTTTGTTTTGTTTTAAATCCCTGCTATAACAGTTGTGAGGGCTCAGGCCTTCATATGTCTCTGGTCTCCTAAATTTCTCAGAACATTAAGCCTGTTTGCCCCTCCTGCACATTATGAGTATGCAGATGGCTCCCATCCGTTGTCCCCCACGACACCATGCTTTCCTGGAATGACAGTGCAGTGCCTGTTGGTGGTCACACATACATGCACTCTCCTAGACTCTGAGCTCCTTGAGGGTAGGCTCTAGGTCTTATTCCAGCAGTTGCTATCCAAAGAGGAAAAAGAGGCTTTTTCATTGCCTCTAAGGAGGTTAAAATGAGCTCCTCCCCATTCCTTTGCTGACTTAGTTGGATCTCTCACATCCAACAAAAACTCTAAATGGCAGCTCAGCATCACTGTTATTTACTGACCCTAATTTCATTCACCATGTATCAATGCTCCTATTCTTTGGAGCTCTTTCCTACTACCAAACTTACAAACCTGCATTCCAACAGCTGTCTCAGCCCTGGGGAGACCACCAGGATAATAAAAGGCTAGGGGGGATGTTTCCTGATTTGCACTAAATTATGTGGTGATTTTGTTACCAATGACCCAGTGCTCTCCAAGGAAAATTCCTGGCTCCACCCCCAGGCAACTCCACAGCCTAACTACACATCATGGCAGCTTAAAGGTATAAACCCTGGGGAAGGTAGAGAAGCAATCTGAATAGAGCAAATAAACCCACTTCGATCTTGTCCCTGCTGTGCCAAACACACACGGCAGCACCACCATGCATCAGTGCTTCATTCCTGAAATGTATATTTTACTTCTGCATTGCTATGTCTGTTCTAACTAAAAAGGGGCCTCTTGGCTTTCACATGGAGTTACAGACACAGTGAAGGTTGTTCCTATTCAGGGAACACTAGTGAGGAGCCACGATGAGGCCCATCCCTTTAGGGAACCACAAGGAAACAACAGCCTGACGGGGATGGGGTGTGTATGAGCCACTTTTATGGAAGCAGTGACAAAAGGACAAAAGGGTCTAGTGGACCACCCCATTCTTCCTACAATTACTGGCCACCAATAGTGGAATTCACTCATAGTGACCCTGGAAGAGGAGATGTGTTAAAGCAAATTATAATTGGTCTGATGGGCAGGAAAAAAAAATTATTCTAGGAGTCAGGAGCCTGCGCAAGAACACTTACAGCTCACATGGTCGTCATAACTCAGCCCCCTCAAGCATTTTGTGCTCTGCTTATGGTGTTAACTTTAATGTCTTAACATATAACACCATCCACACTCACAAAATACGGCACACGCCAGAGGAGGCTGAGTTACAATTGCTGGAGGAAGCATAACTTTGAATTTCCTGATTTTGGTGCATTTAATCTCAACCATAATGTTACATTAACGTCGGTTTTGCATTTCATTTCCCAGTTTAGAATAGCATCAGCATCTTCGTTTATTTGTACAGGGGGAAAAAAAGGCAGGCTGACTGAAGCTGAAGACAGAGGGAACAAAACCTAGTAAGTGAGCTCGCTAAAAAGTGGGGCCTAGTCCCTCCCACTTGGAGAAGCTGTAAACAGGACAAACTAATAGGAAGTAGGGAAGAGAGCGGATCTTTTTCTATAGGGTACTTCCTTTTGACCACTTAGAGACTGAAGGAACCAAAAACAGAAAACAAGAAGGCAGTTATGTAGCAAAGAGCAATACTTAGGGTGTGGGGAGCAGGGGATCTTTTAGCCTTGAAGGGAGGAGAAAGGGAATCAAAATAGCTTGATTTATAGTGATCTTAACTAAATTCCTGCAAACTTCTCCAAAACATCTTTCACAAAAAGAAAAAAAAAGTAATGGTGCCAGTTCTAGGTTATGCTGAAATCCTCCAAATGATGCTCCTGTATTAATTAGTCTTAGTCCTCTGTCACTATCAAACCTGTCCCCCACCCCGCTCTTCAGCACCTGCACCTGCACAATTTTCTATAAAAGAGAACTCCTTTAATCATAATTCTAACTCAAAATGCAGATGGGATCTGTCCAAGGTTTCTGAAGGGGGGCAGCAAAGGACCAAACAGTAGAAAACCTTACCCGCTAACACTATGGGCACTTAAATACAGATGGAAGGAAAACAGTAGGCAGGACTGCTTGAAGTAGTGAGAAAGACTACCCAGAAGGCCAAGGGAAGGATGGAGGCAGCAGTCAGGACTTCAACTCCCCACTTACAGAGAGCTGAAGCAGCTCTCCCTCCCAAGCCACACAGGCAGCTGAGGTTACTTCATCCTTCCCACAAGCTGTGGCCTACACCTCATTTTCCTCACTTACATTTGCTTTGGTCTCCTCTGAACACTGAGGTGGTGAGAGAACTTGCCCCGAGGTTAAACATGTACAATTAAAGAGCCACCAAAGCTTTCAGGCTGCTCTCTGGGCCCCAGGGTCACAACAACTATCACATCATGCACATCCACACCAAAATGAGCAAAGCAAGCTCCTGCCAGTGAGGACAAAGGAGCCACTGTTCCTGCAAACAGATAAAAATCTACTTCTGTATCAGAAGACAATTCCTAATCAGAAGACAGAAAGGAACCACACTGCTGAAATTCAGAGTCTCTAAAATACTTGAAATCATCTAAATGAACATTTAAGTAAAAAGGTGTTCCTCAGGGACAAAGTTTCAAATTGAACGAACACTTATCACTTGAATCTGAATGAAAATATGTAAAACAAATACGATGAGCACAGAGTCAGAACACCAAGGCCTATTACTAGCAAACCAACCACTCCAGGTTCACTTAGCTGAACAAAGTACAAAGTAAACAGCAAAAATGATGACAAATGGAACAGACCAGATGTTTTACTATATTTATAACCAACACTGTTATGCACCCAGGTCCAAGAGAACACACCCCTATTAGTTTTTCATGAAACCATTCCTTTAAGATACTCTCAATAAGCTGACTCAAAGACTTTTGAAAATGAGAGACAGATGAGAGAAATGAGCTCCACAGCAAGCCTTCAACAACAGGGCTTTCCTGGGCTAGAGCCTGTGTCACATACCTGAAAGGTATGGCATGCTCTAAATTTTAAAGTCTAAAAGATCTAGAAGTCAGCTGGGCAGATACCGAAAGCACGAGAGCCAATCAGTAGACTGGAGAGGAGCTAGGGTGGTTCTCTCTCCTTCTAGCCCAGGCCCAGCAACACACAGAATTTCTCCATAAAAGCTTGTCCTAGAACAACTATCTGTCACTCTGAAAGACGGCACATTATATTCTAATGCTTTCCCTGCTTCTTCTGGAAGGTCCTTCCTACCACAATCTCAAGCTTTCTTCCTTCCATTTAAATCTGTGTAGGTTTTTTTTTTGGCTTTTATTAAAATACAGAGCAAAATATTATTGAACTTAGTAAGAATAAGAAATCAGTGGTCAAAACTATCTTCCATTCATTCTCTTTCTTATTAGGCTTGCTTTTTTGCCTGTAGTCATTTGTTCCTCCACTATGAGTTTTTCCAGCTCCTCACATCCCTTGCTGACCGGAATACCTAGCAGGCAGGGGCTCTGATGAGACCCTGACCCACAGCAATCTCACTAGAAGGTACTATCCTATCTGGGATTGAAATTTTCTCTCATTCATCTTCCAAGTTTCCTCTGAATTCTATCAGGATCTAGGTATCTAGAAACCTTTCAGATCTTCCTTCTGCCCAAGAGGTAGAACTTTAAGTTGCAATTAATAACAGGTCTTGGGCTCTCCCTCTTTTTCTTGTGGGTGTCCAGAGGATAAGATGTGTGGCCCTGATGTGCCTTCCCCGTATGCCCGCACCTGTGCCCACAGCCTCGCAGAGCCCTAATGACATTGAGCTGGGTGCCATTTGTCACCTCCTCTAGATCCACTCAAATCCATCACTTGTCACAGCAAGGGTTAGATTGATCTGACAGGATTTGCTCTTCTTCACAACCCATGTAAGTTATTACTGAGAATCCCACATTCTTCTAGCTGTTTGCTGATTGATTATCTGGCGATCAGGTCAAGTATCTTCTCTGGAATCACAATAAACCAACAGGTCTAAAATTTCCAAGATCATTCGTATCCCCTCTTAAAGATAAGCAAGACAGCAATGCCGCCTCTCTCCAAGATCTCTAAAGCAACAGCTAATGCTTAGCTAATAATGCATCTTAAATGCCCTGGAATCATCAGGGTTCATTGATTCTGGAGATAGCCTTTACTCAGGTGCAGATCCTGGAAAACAGCATCAAGCTCTAACTCAGTGTGGGTCATGAACCTTCATGCCAGACCAGCGGTGGTGGTGCACACCTTTAATCCCAGCACTCAGGAGGCAGAGGCAAGCAAATCTCTGAGTCTGAGGCCAACCTGGTCTATAAACCGAGTCCCAGGACTGCCAGAGCTACACAGAGAAACCCTGTCTCAGGAAAAAGAAGGAGGGTGGGGGGTGGGTACCTTTGAGCCTAAGTCTGGGAGGCAAGTTGGTAACATAGGTGATTTAAAACCCAACTATAATATCTTCAACATGATGATAGACAGACAGCTGAACTTGCCCTTGAAAGAGGTAAAAGATGACACTGACCAAGCAAACTGAGACATAAATCAGATTCCACATGCAAAAACACTGGCAAGACCTTCTGTAGGATAAGTGAACAGAGCTATGTAACTATCTGAGATCACAATCCAGTGGAAAGCTAAGAAACACATACACATAAGCATGTTCCAGGAAGCAGTAAATGCAGAGATGATGGAGATTCGGGAGAGATAAAGATGAATCTCATGCAATAGAGGTGTGCTGGATTTAGAGTCATGTGCACTAAGGCATACCCAGGAACTGAAATTTTGTAAGAAAAGAGAATATGGAACATTAAAATGTGGATCCTGGATTCTCAACTCAGAAGCCAACCACCCACCCCGCAGCCCCACTGGCAGGAGCAGGAGGTAGAATGGAAGTGTAGCCTGGGCAACTCCCAAGCAACAATCCCTTTCACCTAAAGTTTCTTCTCTTAGGGCACAGTCCTTGTCTAAGCTGGCCTGATTCCAATGCTCCAGAGGCAAGCCATGAACAGGCAGGAGGAACAGAGGAAAGGAAAGGGGTGTAGTGTCTTCGACAGGTAAAATCATCTGACATTCTACAGACACACCCCTCTAGAAAAAGCTGACCACAGAAATGCAGCCAGTTTATTTTTCTGTGGTTTCCAGTGGTCTTGTCTCCCAAGTTTCAATGGTCTCCTAATGAAAGCTACTCTCACCAAATCAACAGGTCTGTATGTCCCAAAATTAGACATTGTAACATTGTAAGCACTGCAGGAGGAGCTGCCATCCTAGAGCTACCCACACCTGAGTCTCCACAACACAATGAACTCCCCCCACCGGCATCCAACTGTTCCAAACTTCCTGGCAACACAGCTTGAAAAGATAAAAGGTCTTTGTATACAGTTGGTAGTAAGAAAGAAAAGCAAAGATATTTTCCTTTCCAATAGACTAGCAATGGCACCTGTTCAGGCTATATAATGCTACATAACAAATTATACTAAACCAGGTAATCCCACCACTTGATGGACTGAGACAAAAGGATAATAAGTTCAAAGCCAGCATGGGCTATGAAATGAGTTCAAGGACACCCTGAACAACACAGTGAGATACTTTATAAAGGAAAAGCAAACAAAAAAAATTCCAAAATGTGTGACTTAAAGCATTAAGAATCAATTGTTCAAGCTGGGCAGTGGTGGTGGCACATGTCTTTAGTCCCAGCATTCAGGAGGCAGAGGCAGATGGATCTCCAAGTTTGAGGCCAGCCTGATCTACACAGCAAGTTCAAGGGTAGAAAGAGCTACACAGAGAAACCATGTCTTGAAACACCAGAAA
>LOEQ01001596.1:180329-191376 GCA_001685075.1 Bramus lutescens
CCAGGCAGTGCTTAAATGAATACAATTTGTGTGTTGTTATTTCTGGGTATAACCAAGCCGTGCAGGAGCCGGGCAGGATGAAAAGCAGGCCCGCTCGCCTCATCACTACATCTGGGGACGATGATACCCTGAAAAAACAGAAATGTTGGCCATGTCCTGAANAAAAAAAAAAAAAACAGCTGCAACATTTGTTGTCCAGTCTTTGTTTAATAGGAAAATGCAAAGCTTCTCAAAGCCTGGCTAAAGTTATCCTATGAGACTGGACCCTCTTAGCAAGCAACTTAGAGTTGTCCTGAGCAGTTTGTAGTTCTATACTGATCATTGGGTGGTGTTTATTGGCTTAATGGCATTATTGTGATATAGGAAGAAGTTGTTGTGGAGTCCCATCATCCCTTTGAAGACATCAGAGACTGCTGTTAGGAAAACTTATTGTTCACTGTGGAAAACTTAAATATTATTAATGTCAAAATGGAAAGTTTAAATTTTAAAAGTAATATACCTAAAGAAAAGTTTTAAAGAATCAAAATAAATTTGAGGAGAAAGAAATTTATGACAACATTAGACCCTAGATTATAGTTTTCTTCTGTCCCATACCAAGTGGCTTTTTAAAATTTATTTAAGTTTTCTTTCATTTTTACATATCAACCATAGTTCCCCACCCCTCCTCTCACTCCCTCCCTACCTTTACCCCACATAACCCCCCATCCACTCCTCAGAAAGGGTAAGACCTCCCATAGGAAGTCAACAAAGTCTGGCATATCAAGCTGAGACAGGACCAAGTCCCTCCCCGGTGTATCAAGGCTGAGCAAGGTATCCCTCCATAGGGAATGGATTCCAAAAAGCTAGTTCATGTACTGGGGATAAATCCTGGTCCTACTGCCAGTGGCTTCACAGACTGACCAAGCCCAGGAGCCTCTTCTGATATGAGACAGAGATTCTGAATTTTCTTTTAACAATATATTTGGGTTTAGAGACAGAGAGAGCCACACTCCAACTCCAAAGTTTAGAGACAGAGAGAGCCACACTCCAACTCCAAAGCCAGCTTTGCTTTATCATTGAGTCAGGACAACAAATATTTCAAAAAGTAAAGGGATTTTACTGTGTGGAATGTAATTGTACCATCATGCCAGATTGTTTCTTTTCTTGGTAATTTTTTTTCTGAACTGTTCTCCCTTCTTCTTTAGATGGCTATGTGTTCAAAGGTTCTTAAAGTCTTCAAGATGGATATTTTTATTTTCCTGTAAATACAAAAACAAAAGCTTGCCCCAACCCTAATTTGATGCATTTTTCCTTTTGACATGTTAAATTGCCACCTCGGTTGATGAACTATCAATTCTCCTATCAAGAGGTCTCCTATTTGAGTTGAATCTTTATTAATTTTGATGATATCCATATCTTTTCCCCCCATGGAAACAAAAGCAAAACCCCATCCCCAACATAGCAATATCCTGGTTTCCATTCTGAGGTCAACACATCCCTTAAAGTCCTAATCACCCTTTTACATTCTACATTAGCATTTTCAAAAGCCAAAGTTTCAATTAAAATTTGTCTAGCATCTGGATCAGGTATCATTCTATTTACAGATGATGTTAATTTGTGTAAAAAAGTTAGTGAAAGCATCTTTCAGGCCTTTTATTTAGTAAATGATTCAGTCCTTTTTCCTGATTCTTCAACCCTGTCCCAAGCAGTCAAAGTTGCTATATGACATAGAATCAGGGTGTTATCATCCAACATATACTGTCTTTGCAAATCAGCATACTGACCCTCACCAAGAATTTGGTCCTGGAAAATCTCATGACCTCTAACCCTACCTCATTATTCCAGGGACCTGGCTTCTTCTCTCCACCAAGTTCTCCATTGTAATTGAGGACTTGCTTCTAATACTACTGAAAGTAAATCCTTCCAGTCTTGTAGAATAATTCTATTCTTAGTTGCCCATGAAGTTAACATCTGTCTTATAAAGGGTGAATATATACCATATGAAACTACTGCTTCCTTAAATCTCTTTAAAAGTGTAACATATGCAGAATTCCAATTAACTTCTGTGTAACCTTGGGGATGCATATTATCTAGTGGTTTCTGTTGAACAGTAACAAGATATATTAAAGTTGGTGTTCTAATAACCTTAGGCCATTCCTCTCCAGTTTCATAATGCAATGATGTGGCAAATTCTGCTCTGAATTCTTCTGTCTGTATCTGAGCATTCTTGTGTTTTTCATTAGTATATATTTCCAAGACTTACATACTATTAATCCACTTGTCATATTTATCACAAAAAACCCAAGGCTATTATTGATATTAATTACCATACTAATAGTATGTATTATCAGTATTATATCAGTGTCAGTTAAATAATTAATCTTCCCGTAGTCTGATTCTAACATCAAGCCTTCTAAGGTAACAGTATAGAGAATCCTGGCACCCTGCATTGTTATGTCTCCCATTCTTAACATAGAAAAAAATTCTTGTCAATATTATTTAATTTTTTCTTACTCTCCTAAAGGATTTCCAAAATCTCTCACCAATTCTTTTGACTTATCTGGGCAAGAAGCAGCCAACTACTAGTGTGGAGCAGAGCCAGCAGTTGAGAGCTCCAGATGGCAAATACAACAGGGACAACTGGTGTGACTCCTCCTTCCATGTGGTTCCGCCTGTTGGTGTGCCAATTGTTGTACTATTTTTAATTTGTTGCTGCCTTTTAAGCCATGGCTGTCCTAATCAGTAACTGCAACTCTACCTGCTACCAACAGCAGTTAGGCCCCAAGAGTCACAATCTGAGGGAATTCTGTTCCCTCAGGCACCAACTCTTTCTTTCTTTCTTTTTCTTTGAAGATTTATTTATTATGTATACAGTATTTTCAGTATTCTGTCTGCATTTGTGCCTACAGGCCAGAAGAGGGCACCAGATCTCTTTACAGATGGTTGTGAGCCACCACGTGGTTGCTGGGAATTGGACTCAGGACCTTTGGAAGAACAGGCAGTGAGTGCTCTTAACCGCTGAGCCACCTCTCCAGCCCCAGGCACCAAGTCTTTCAAAGCTACCAGGGAACTTATCTAAATCTCTGTCCCTCTAAAAGAACTCAAGATTCAAAGGTTGAGGTGGAACTCTGCTCCTCAGAGAGGCAGAATAACAAGTATCTTACCTCCTCTCCTCATATCTCCCCAAAAGCCCTCGTTCTTATTTTTTAAATATTTATTTATTTATTACTTATACAATATTCTGTCTGTGTGTATGCCTGCAGGCCAGAAGCGGGCACCAGACCTCATTACAAATGGTTGTGAGCCACCATGTGGTTGCTGGGAATTGAACTCAGGTCCTTTGGAAGAGTAGGCAATGCTCTCAACCTCTGAGCCATCTCTCCAGCCCTCATTCTTCTTCTTGACCCTACTTAAAACTCTCTCCCCACCTGGTTCTTCCCTACCACTCCCTGCTAGCTAGTTGCTGACTCTACCTCCTTACCACAGAGAAATTTTATTTAATCAAACATCTTTGTGTCATTAAACAAATGTTCCACAGAATAAACAAAAGTAATGCACCTTAAAATAATATTCCGCAACAGAGATCTTTGAGTTTGAGGCCAGCCTGGTCTACAGAGCAAGTTCCAGGACAGCCAGGGCTACACAGAAAAATCCTGTCTCTAAAAAACTGAAGAAAGAAACAGGGGGATAAAGAAAAAGTTTGGTGATGTGGGATTCCCCTCTGTATTCTGTGATCACAATTGACTAACAAAGAAACTACTTTGGACCTATAGTAGGGCAGAACAGAGGTAGGTGGGGGAAACTAAACTGAATGCTGGGAGAAAGAAGGCGGAGTCAGAAGATGCCATGTAGCTGCCAACAGACCAGCCAGAACCTTGCTGGTAGGCCATGAGCCCCATGGTAAAATATAAAATAATGGAGATGGGTTAAATTAATATGTAATAGCTAGCCAATAAGAAGCTAGAGCTAATAGGCCAAGAAGTGATTTAATTAATATAGTTTCTGTGTGGTTATTTCAAGTCTAGATGGCTGGGAACGAATGATTGGTCTCCTACAAAAGATCGGTACCCAACATGGGGCTGACTAAATCAACATAAAACCTGAGAGGGCTTGGAAAGAATTCTTGACACTAAAAAACAAACTTTAGCTGCATTTTTTTTTTTGGATAGGCTCTGCTTGCTGATGGCAGGTTGCAACTTCTTTAAGAGAGGTCTTCCTGATTCAGTGGTAGAAACCCCCCTTCACTCAATTTCAAGACATGGCATCCTGGTTCACCAGCACAAATGGCTCTGACTCTTTTGGGAGGTCTGGCTACTTAGCATTTAAATGGGGTTTGTAATGTGTTACAAACTGCTTAATGACTCAACATAGACCCACTGCATACTTAGAACTGGTTGGTATGTGTGGCTCAGAGGCAATGAACAGACTTCTGCCATGTTGGACTGGGCAGAGCCAAAAGGCAAAGCAGCCTTAGTACTTACTGTCCAAGTCGTTAACAATTTAAGAAATGGTCCTGCTCCAAAAAGGATTACAGATACACAGTAAAGACAGATTCAGATAAAAAAAAAGACCTCTAAATGGGTCACAGTGTTGGATAAATGTACATAGGCTTGTGATGGAAAAGAAAAGGAGTATAGAGAGTTATAAAAAGAAGTAAATTTTTTTTAAAAATAAAACAAAGTCTTTAAAGAGACAAAGTACAGACAGTCAGAGATTAAAGAAGTAAAGATAATAAAATAAATATTAAATTTGCAAAAAAATAATAGAGTAAGAAAAATAAGTCACATAAAGATGGAAAATTCACAAAGAGTCTGGATTTTATATATATTATTGTGTTTTCTTTGAATTTTTTGACTGTTAAAGAGCTACATAACAAGAGACATTTCATTGTATGGTCTGCTAAGTTAAACCAACATTGAGGTATCTTGATTTCAGAATTTGAGTCTAAGAATATGTCGCTTTGGAAAAGAGGTTCTGCTTTTGTTTCCACAGAAGATGAGAACCTGTGGATTAATGGTATGATGGACCAATGTGGTTTTATAGACCAAGACCACCCATAAGGTCGCTGTGAACACCCCCCAAAATACTCCATCCAACAAAAAGCAGGAAGTAATTTGGAGAGAACTACACCCAAATCCCCAAATATTGTTTATAAATGTTTGTTTACATTTAAAGGGGGATACACTATAGAGTTGGATGCTTTGCATTGGTATTAATTTTGTTTTATTGATACAAATTTAAGGTCAATTTTGTTATACTGTGTACTGTGTATTTCTGATCTTGATTAAGGTATTGTGTTTGTCCAGTTCATTTAAAAATGTAATGCATAATTAAGAAATACAGGTTAAAAGCTTGTAGTCATGCTAGAAAGATTTTCTAGATGTACAGAAATGTATTTCAGGTGCATAAGCATTCTTCAATCATTTCAAAGATGACAGAATATGGCATTTAAAATGTTTAAGAACTTAGGACTTTTCATGACAATGAGACACATCACTCCTGGCAGCACCAATTACTTCAAGAGGAAGATTGGCATTGAAGAGGCTAAAGTTGGTTAGCCATTTGGGCAAGGAACCGCTCTTTCCTGGACTGCTTGATGTTATGGTGTATGAACTGGACATGCAGGATACATAGTAAAATGACTGCTGAAGTTGCCTAAAGAAGGTGAGACAGTCCTTCAGGGTTCCTGCTTCATGAAAGAGTCTACCAGGCATTCTGCAGGACACAGAAGAAAGTGACTGACAAACTGCCAATATAGACGGAACTGTCTTTGAAATGTCCTGCTTCATGGAAAACTCTACTGGATACTATGGGCCAGTAAGCTGAAGATGAGTGCCTGCAATGTTACAGAAGAACTTTGGATGACTGTCAAGGCAATGAGATGTCTCTGTCAGTTCTGGAGTTTTGGAAGTTGCTTACATTGCACTTCCTGTTAACTTAAGTAATATTATATTCTTCTGCAGTCTTTGATGGAGTTGAAGAATAGATAGTTATAATTATAGATTTCCTTAGTTATGATAAAAGATAAAGTAGATATAAATATTGTAACTATAATTCTTGCTTGATACCTGTTTTGTATATGTAATTGTACTATGTTAAAATTAAAACCTTCCTTTTCAATTAGACAGAAAAGGGGAAGTAATGTGGGATTCCCCTCTGCATGCTGTGATTATTATTTATTAACAAAGAAACTGCTTTGGACCTATAGCAGGGCAGAACAGAGGTAGACAGGGAAAACTAAACTGAATGCTGGGAGAAAGAAGGCAGAGTCAGAGAGATACCATGTAGCCACCAACAGACCAGCTGGAACCTTGCTGGTAGGCCACGAGCTCTGTGCTAAAACATAAAATAATGGATGTGTTAAATTAATATGTAAGAGATAGCCAATAAGAAGTTAGAGCTAATAGGCCAAGCAGTGATTTAATTAATACAGTTTTTGTGTTGTTATTTCGAGTCTGGGTGGCCAGGAAAAAAAACAATTGGTCTCCTACAAGGGGTTGTACTCCTCACTGTTCCAGTAGCTACACCATAGAGAACAGCTACTCATCTGAGACTAAAAACTGTTCAAAGCCTCCGGTTTGATCACTTGGGCCCACTGCAACCCCAACGCAGTGGGCACATGGAAACTGTGTCAACACCTAGCCCTTGCTCCCAAAGGAAGGTAAATTAGTCAGATGAGGTGCTAAGAATGGCATAGGGGCTATCTAATAACAGGGGGCCAAGGCCCTGGGTCAAGGTTTAGATAGAGCAGCAGATGAACTAAGTTGGGTACATCCTGGACAGTCTCTTGACTTCTGGATCAATGAACTAAAGCGACAAATGAAAACAAATTCCCAAGACAGGACAAGGCAGCCACCAAGAAAAAACAAGCAAGGTGGCCATCAAAGCTGAGACCTTGTGTGGCTATTGCCTCCAGGCTGACTTCTTGAATCAGGGCTGCTGGACCAAGGCATCGATCTGGGCTTCTTAACATTCCCACTGGAAAGATGGGGGTGGACTCACCTGGGCCCGCCCCTTCCCAGGGCTAGAAAAGCAGTGAGCAGTTGTTGAGAGGAAGTCCAGTCTGGCTGTGTAGCTCCCCCTAAGTTGCCCAAGGGGAACTAGAGTGACATAGCTTTCCTAAGTTGTGACCCACGCTGGGGGAAGGTGTTTGGTAAGGCAGGTGCCCAAGTCATTCACATTACTCCAAGTTAACCCTTCATTCATGCCCTTGTGTCTAACCCAATCAGCTACCGGTACATTAGCAGGACTTGGATGGAACTGTTTCTTTGGTGTGTCATTGCCCTCCGTATCTGGGGTGAACAAAATCAGATTCTTCACACAGTAGACTTTAAACAATCATTAAAAGGGTAGAGAATGCTGTCCCCAAGGACAGTGTGTGGCAGCCCCCAACTTTGGCACATATAGGAGAACTCAGACTAGATCTGAGATCACTTTATTCAGTGGATGGAAAAACTGCTGCCGCCTACTTCAGTGGTTCTCAACCTGTGGGTTGTGAGCCCTTTGGGGGTTGCATATCACATATTTACACTATGATTCATAACAGTAGCAGAATTGTGGTTATGAAGTAGAAATGAAATAATTTTATGGCTGGGGTGGAGTCACCACAACATGAGGAACTGTATTAAAGGGTCGCAGCATTAGGAAGGTTGAGAACCACCCTGCTCTAGTCCCTATAATCTGCACAGGACAGTTTGGTACAGTTATAAGGACTATGGGTTCCTAGAGAGCCAGGCCTTGAGCCTCATAGCCCTAAGGCTATGACCTTAGACAAATCAGATACCTCTCCTGGTTTCTGTGTTTTCATCTCCACAATGGAGATAGCACTAACATCTGTTGCTAGAATTAAATCCGAGATGCACAGTTCATGGCTTTGAAATGTTCCATAAATGGGTACTGTTAGGACTAGTCTTGCCTCTCCCACCACTTTCTCCAACTCCTCTTCCCATTCGACAGCTCCTCCTTGCTCCTTCCTCTTCCTTAATGGCTGTCTTCCACAGGATCATCAGTGGGCCTGAACCTGGCCATTCCCTCTTCTCCCTGCTCTCCCCAGGCTTGTTCCCCATGAGCCTGTACCATTCATCTCCCTAGTGACCCGAATCTGAACTAAGAGATGGATGTGGGGTGGTGGAGGCCAGGGTGGTAATGTGCTCCCTTATCTCTGTGCCCCTCGCTGGGGCCCAGTTAATTTTCTCTTTGATTTTAATATAGATTTATTGAAAGTTTCAGTTATCGAAACAAACTACAGCAGCAAATTGGTGTTCTTTGCCGGCCTACAAGTGCCTATAAAGCTGCCATGCTTGGGAACGAATGGCGCTTTCCAGGAGGTCAGTCATGGCAACAGGAAGCCCCTGGGGACACACACACTGCAGTTTAATATTTTTCTTATTAGCCTTTTTCTTCTTGGCTATCTAAGCCTCCCCCTTTAAATGGGAAACTGAATGGAGCCACCTGCCTAGGGAGACTGTTCCCCGAGCTGCCCCACGCTCTATGCAATCTGCCTGAGCCTCCTTGTGACTCTGATCTCCCCTTCTTCCCCACTGACCTAGGAAGAATCATGATGCACATGCTCTACAGATGTGGCTCCCCAGTGTCATGCATCTCACAGCCCATCCCTACCTATCCTACGCCTAGGCTACCAAGTCACTGGTCAGAAGCAGAGGACCCCTAGAGGGTCCCAAGCTCCTTCCAGATCTGGTACTCTAGGCAGAAAAGAGCAAAGTTCAAAAGCAAAGGAGATACAAGCGAGATCATCCTGCCCTGCCAACATCTACTGGACTAAACTGAAGCAAAAGGAGATGACAGAGCTGGAGAAATGGCTCAGTCAATAAAAGCTTGCTGTGTAAACATGAGAACTTGTGTTTCAGTTGCCAGCACCCACTTAAAAAGCTGGGGTTGGTGGTACACATCTACAATGCTAGAGCTGAGGAGGCAGAGACAGGAGGATTGCTGGGGCTTCCTGGTCAGCTAATCCAGTCAAATTGATAAGTTCCAGGTTCGGCCAGAGACCCTGTTTCAAAATGTAATGTAGCTATGCTGTGGAAGAAGACACCCAGTGTTGACCTCTGCCCTTCACACCCACATACATACATATCCCTACACATACATACACATCCCTACACATACGTACATATCCCTACACATACATACATATCCCTACACAAACATGCGTCACTCCAGACATGCACATACAGGAGATGATAGATTCTAGAAAGCAGGCAAGTGTTGTGGAATATTACTTTAACCAGACAAAGCTGTGTTACATTTGTTTATGCTGCATTTCTTTAGCGATGTAAAGATGTGTTGTTTTGCCTGCCTAGGCACCAATTAGTCTAATTAAAAAGCTGAATGGCCAATAGCTAGGCAGTAGAGGACTAGGCAGGACTGATGGGAAGAGAGAATAAGTAGGACAAGGAATCTAGGCTTCAGAACAAGAGGAGAGAATGAGGAAGAAAGAGAGGGAAACGCCTAGGACCAGTCAGCCAGGCATCCTCTGGTCAACCAGACACAGAGTAGGACATACAGAGTGAAAGAAAGGTAAAAAGCCCTAAGGCAAATATAGATGAAGAGAAACAGGTTAATTTCAGTTAAAAGAGCTAGTGGGACAAGTCTCCGTGTCATGATTTGGGAGCTGATTGGTGGCCCAAAAAGAAAGCCTGCTACAGGCAAATTCTTATATCTGCAAAGGATTTCATTCTAGTATGCTCACCGCCGTTTTCAGCATGACCTCTTCTCTCAGTCCCAATGTGATTCTTGATTCTCTGTTTTCAATCCATCCCTAAAGAGCAACCTGGTTTTCCTACCCCCTGTGGCTTTGAGACTCACACTGTAGTGCAAACACTTACTGGTATCTCCCGGCTGTGGAACCAGTTGTGTCCCAGCCTGGGTCTTCTTGGCCCAATCAGCTTGAGAGTACCAGCATTCATCGTCTATAGGTTTGTGGGACTGCTGAGCTGCCATCCCACATCCCAATTCTCAGTGTTCTTTCCGTGTTCTTAAACAGCACCTGCCAGCATGCCTTGCCTCAGGACTATGACCATGACTAGGGCTCCTGGCCACGACAGCTATACAGGCTTGAATTCTGGCTCCAGTGCTTTTTGATTCTGGGTCTTTAGAGAACCTCTTTGTGATCTCATGGTACCTTGTATTTATATGTCCTTTTGTTTCTCTTCAAAATAAATGACTTGCCTGGGTGACTTCCTCCTGAGATCCTCAAGGAAAAGGACTGTGTCTTCATCCTCTCATCCCCTGGTGTATATAGTTGATGACTAAGTAAGGACAGCCCCTCTAGCCTGCTTCCTCAGTTATAGGATGGAGGTAATAATACCTGCATCACCAGTGCAGTGAAGAGAGTACCTCTCCCACTGGCAATCAGGGTGGTATAGGGACTTGGTGAATGAAGTTGCTGTTATCTGCTTTGCTGTGATGTTGGTATTCAGCCTCCGCCCTCATCCTTCCACTTTTACTTCCTTCCTCTCTCAGCTTCAAGCTCAGCTTTCCAGCTACCTACTATAGGTTTCCCCTCACTGCCAACCTTCCCTGCCTTTCCAAACCCACTCACGAATGGCTGCGTCCTCATGGCTCTATTTCCTGTTGAAGTCCAATTCCCTGGCTCCCTGGTAGTTCATCTTCAATGTGAATGTTCCCAGGCTTGCCATCCACGCTAGCTTGCAGTCCAAGTGAGTTAATGCTCACAATCTTTCTAGTTCTAGGCTCCTACCTGCTCCTGGAGAAAGACCTCCCTGGTGAGGTGCTCCCACCCCAAACCTCAATTGTGCCCATCAGCCCAAGCTGTTGTGTGCCACTGATATCTATCACCTAGGCTGTCACAGAATTGACCTTGAATCCTTGTGATTGGTGTGCTCAGTCTTTACCCTGCCATGTGGGTGTGACCTTCTCCTGGAGTGTGGGAGAATGACTTGTGCATTTCCCACTCAGCTAGGGCAACGTGGCACCCGGAGCAACATTGTTTGAGGTTTTTCTACTTATTCAAAGAATGCTTTTTCTTTTTCTTTTTTTAAATATTTATTTATTTATTTATTATGTATACAATATTTTTGTCTGTGTG
>LOEQ01001596.1:192394-211603 GCA_001685075.1 Bramus lutescens
ACCTTTGGAAGAGCAGGCAATGCTCTTAACCTCTGAGCCATCTCTCCAACCCTCTAAGCTATTCTTGACTTTCCATCATCTCCACAGGCATTGAGCTTATGCTTCTCCTGCCTGTGCCTCTTGGGTAGGGGCTTTATAGCCCTGGGCTACCATGTGCTACCACACAGTTCCCCCTTGTTTCTTCCATTTCTCTTCTAGCTGAACAGCTAGTCACTGTTCACAAAGGTACTTTGCATGCTGGGCCTCCAAGCCTTTGGTGACAGCGGTCTCTCCACTGGAAGTTCTCTCCCCATGCAGATGCCTACCTGTCTGTCCCACCTTGCACAGCCCTCGCTACTCCACAGGGCAGAGGCCTGCTCAGCAGTCTTACCTCTGAGCAGTGGACCAGAGGAAGGATTTTAGGAGGGACATCCTCAAACGTCTTCTCCAGGAACTCCAGCTAAGTGTATATCCCAAGCCATTTTTCAAGATTCATCAATCATTTTAAAAAACAAAACAAAACAAAACAAAAAAAAAACAGCAACAAAAAGACCCTCTGCTTTGTGTTAGGCTCTTTGAAAGCACAGGACAAAGACATGAACAATAGAGACTGTTCCTGCCTTCACAAAGCTTAAATGTATCAAGGAAAATTGTTATATTGAGAGTTTTAAGATGAGGCACCTAATTAAGCCTGGAAAGGTTTCCAGGGCAGATGGTGTCTCATCATTTTTTTTTTTTTAGGTTTTTCAAGACAGGACTTCTTTGTATAGCCCTGGATGTCCTGAAAACTTGCTCTGTACACCAGGATGGCCTTGAACTCACAGAGATCTGCAAGCCTTTGCCTCCCTAGTGCTGGGATTAAAGGTGCGTGCCACCACCCGGCTTCTCTTAAGGGTTGAGTCGGAATTTCCCAGAGCAATGAGGGGGAAGACAGGAGTGAAGAGGCTGGGAGTTCTAAGCAAGGAGAATGACTTGAACTAAGTGTAGCAGAGCACACCTGTAGTCCCACCACTTGGGAGGCTGAGGCAGGAGGATCACAAATTCAGGCCCAGCCTAGCCAGCACAGCAAGTTCAAGGACAGTTTATACAACTTAGTGAGACCCTGACTTGAAATGGAGATTGGAAAGGAGTGGGGATGCCAATCAGTTGCTCTGAGTAACAGCCAGAGTGCTTGATCAGTATATTCAAGCCCCTGGGTTCAAGGCCAGGGCTGCAAAACGTAACAGTTTAAAAGCCAGGCTTGGTACACACTGGTAATCCCAGAGCTTAGGAGGCTAAGGCAGGAGGATGGCCATGCTGTGAGGCTACATACATACATGAGTTCTGACCAGGGGGGCGACAGAGTGAGGCCAGAAAACTAACAAACAAAGGCATTAGGCAAGACTATGGCTTATGTGGGGTTGACAAGAATGGTACACCTGGAGCAGAGAGTGACAGAGGGGACAGAGGACTCTAACTCTGTTGACAAGAGTTAGCTGAAGTAGACTCTCACAAAACCTTCTTTATGATTTTTAAAAATTTGAGTTAGGGTTTTGCTATATGACCCAAGCTGGTGCTCAACTTATGACTCCAGGGCACAAGTGATCCTCCTGCCTCTAGCCTCCTCTGTAGCTGGGACATAAAACCTTAAGGTTTTTGGATTTGATCTTGAGGGTAATAGCCCCGGAGGGCCAAAGGTCACTCCTGTGTTAGACCTGAGTGGGCATTCGTTCCAGTCACTTGTTAAAATGCTAATGATGATCAGTGAGTCTGCATTTCTAACACGCTCCCTGGCGAAGTCAGTGCCGGTGGCCCTTAGTCCACACCTGGAGGAACAGGCAGCGGCTCTCAACCTCCTTATTGCTATTGCTGTGACCGTTTAATACAGTTCCTCATGTTGTGGTGACCCCCCCCACCATAAAATTATTTCGTTGCTGCTTTAAAACTGTAATTTTGCTACTGGTATGAATCCTAATGTAAATATCTGATACACAGGATATCTGATATGTAACCCCTGTGAAAGGGTCAGTTGATCCCAAGGGGGTCGCGACCTACAGGTTGAGAACCACTGCTTTAGCTGGTGCTGTGGCTCTGGCCCACTCATATCAAAGGGCACAGCACCTTTTCCTTTCTGTATAGCCTGGTCTAAGGCTGTAGAGGAGCTTCGGCTTCATTTAGCATCTCAATCTTATAAGTCGTTTATTAAATACTCTTCATCTCCAGTGAAGGGCCAGGTAAGAGCTTGGAGGAATACAAAAACATATTCTCCTGCCAGAGAGTGTTTAGTGTCATCTCACAGGGAGCTGCTTCTCCTGCTCTGCCCTCTGCCAGGCCTGTCATAAACACGCTAAATGAGGCCTGTCTCAGGCAGGCTTCCTGGGGCCCGTCAGCCTCTGTAGCCCTATCCAGAGATGAGCCTGTTTATCCCTAACTGTTGTCTCTGACCTCTAAATCAATCCCCTGACTCAAAGCCTCAGTCTTCTCCTACCCTCCTCCAAGTTCCAGGCTAGGTTAGTTTGTAGCCCAGGAGCCAGTGAGCTGTGACAGTGTTAGGAGCACAGGTTCTGAAGTCAGGCCACCTGGGTTCATAGCCCATTTGTAGGTGCTCGTGGGGTCACCTTGGGTGAGTGACTTCACTTCTCCACCTTCAGTTTTCTCCTCTGGAACTGGGCCAGTCACCTTGGCCCGTTTTGAGGTTCAAATATGACCACACATACAGTACGTTTGTTTGATTTTGATTTGATTTTTAATTTAATTGCTTTTGATACCAGTTTTAAACCTATGACCTTCCTGCTCCTTGGTCTCTCAAGTATGTACCACCACACCCAACTTACAGATAGTACTAAACACTCTTTGAGATATATGAACACTGGATTATTATTGTCTGTTGTTGTTTATTTGTTTGTGACAGGGTCTCATTATGTAGCCCTGGATGGCCTGAAATGTGCTGTGTAGATCAGGTGGACCTCCAATTTACAGAGATCTGTCTGGCTCTGCCTCCTGAGTACTGGGAATAAAGGTATGTACCCACCTTGCCTGGCTATGCATTGGTTTTATAAATAGGAAAATCTGTGAGTACCAAAGCCCTTGGAAGCCCTGTTCAAGTCAAATGCACTGTCATTGCCTATATAATCACCATATATCTTGTTTGATGGTCCCTTCCCTGATGCTTAGGAGACAGCATGAGGCTGGAGATGCTCAGTAGAGGAACCTGCTGGAAGAGACAGCAGCCAGGGAGCACTCAGGGAGCAGGTTTCAACCTTCCAGGGCTGAGACTCAGTGTGGGAGGGGGGATACATCCCCTCCCACCTTAACCCCACCCCACTGTGTCCCCTCTGCCCAGGGTCACCCAGGCTGCCCCTCCTTCCGGCTGCAGTGAGAGGCAGCCTCAATCATTCATCTTAATGTCTCTATTAAGCAGGGTTATGACCAGGACGAGACAAGAAACAAGGTCTTTTAGTGTAAAAACACGGTTCCTAGGGCTCAGCCCCAAGGGACTCCTCCTTAGCTTTCTGCTTTCACCAGGGCTACTGCTTGTGGGAGGAGACTGGGAGACCAGGTTGGGCAGGATGATTCTGCCCTGAGTTCCCTCTCTTCTCTCTTTCTCCAAACCTTATAAGGCCCATCAGCTTTCATTTTCAGTGAGAAGAGCAGAGGTTCGGCATCTAGGAACAGCTGTGGGGTCATTGAGGCTGTCCCTGTGTTAGGCTGGTACCCAGACTGGGCATCCCTGAGCTCATCATACCCAGCAATGTGTAGGCAGTTACAACTTTGTCTTCTCATCCATGAGCTCCATGGGGTCTCATGGAGAGTCTACTCAGAACTGAGGGGGTAAGGAGGGTATTTCTAGTAAGCCCCACCTTCCAAGTTTAGTGTAGTCAATGCCTAATCAGTTCAGACCTGGCTTCTAAGTGAGTAGCTGTTGGTTGTGGCCTGTGCTAACTGATACCTGTATCCCTATACGATAAGGTCTGTGGGTGGCAGCAGGGCAAGCCCCCTCTCTTGGAGAAAGGGCTGAGGTTCCTGGGGAATCATATTCTAAAAAGGCAACAATACAGAACACATTAGGAAGGCATCAAAAGGAGTCATGTACACAGGCTTGTCCTTCAGAGGTATGGGAGGAATGCCAAGATAACTAACTGCCGTTAATAAGATAACATGTCAGTAGCGTCACCATTAAATAGACCTTTGACTAATGGTTTGGGAGGATAAGGACGGGGTACACAGGGGCACAGATATTGAAGGTCACTCAACAGTTTGCTGCTCACTTCCACTAATCCTCAGGTAGCTTCTATTTCCCACTGCTCTGCTGCCTTCTTAGGATTCCTGGTTTTCCCCTCTATCTCAAGAGTTATCCTAGTGGCCAGGCAAGGTGGTCCATGCCAGTAGCTCCTAGCACTTGGCAAGGCGTTAGGGCTGGAGGATATGAGTGCCAGGCTAGCAGGACCACACAGCAAGACCCTGTCCCCACTATAGTACTTGGAGTAGGCTGGCATGGAGGAATACCTAAGCTGTGGAACCAGGGAAAACAGGGTTTACATCCTGGCTATCCCTCTTTTAGTCAAAGTGACCTTAGGCAAATCATTGCTGTTTCCTGGGCCTCAGTTTCCCTGACATCTTAAGGAATGAATGAAACATGTGTCAACTAAATGTTAAGACTACGCACACTGGAAGGAGGAGAGTACTGGGGAAGGAAGTTTCTAGGCCAAGGATATATGAGGAGCTCTCTGCTACTCTCTTTGTAAGCTGTAAATGGAGGACCCTTGACCAAGAGAGCTTCAAAGAGCAGAGAGACATGGGACAGGGTGAGGGGAGTGGGAGGAGTCCAGAGCCGCTGAGGGCAGCACAAAGTCAGAGTGAGTTAGCACTGGTCCCAGGGGCTGTATGAGCAAGACAGGGTTTTACATAGATATCTAGGGAACAAAAGATACCAGCAAGGAAGTCATTCTATTAATAAATAAAAAGACAGAAAATTAACAATGGTCTGGAAATGGCTGAGCTACTGAACTTTGTTTCTTTAAATCTGTCTTTAACAAGAAAAATAAAGAGAAGAGATCTGGCCAATTAGGGGGTAATGAAGACATTGTAGAAATAATACCTGACAAAAATGCACAGTGGGGTGAGTAGCAGAATGAGCCTCCCGTGGCCTTGACCTCCTTGAGACAGGAGAAGGGTGCTTGTGGAAGGAGCCTCCTAACCCCAGTGAGTGGAGGGTCATCCAGTATTGGGAATGGATAGGGACAAAATAAGTGTAGGGAAAACCCAAATGGTGCCTAACTGATGTTTTAACATTTTTACGTGTGTGTGTGTGTGTGTGTGTCTCTCTCTCTCTCTCTCTCTCTCTCTCTGAGAGAGAGAGAGAGAGAACAACCTACTTCTCTCCTTCCACTATAAGAATTAAACATCAAGCTTGGCAGCAGGCTCTTTACCTACTGAGCCATCTTGCAGCCCCATGGCTGCTGCTTTTCCAAGCCTTCTGTGAACAGGTAGTGTTCTGATGCCAGCACTGTCTCTGATGAAGGCTGAGTGTAAAGGCAAGGAAGAGGAGTATAACAATAGTAGACTGTGAGCAGAAAAGGTGAAGAACCAGGGCCGGCAAGGTGATAAGGGAAATGGCGAGAAACCTGCTCGTAACTACAGAAAGCTTAAACTTCTGATGGATTTGATGGTGTCCATTCTAGGGATTTATGCCTTTAATCTTAGCACTCAGGAGGCAGAGGCAGGGATCTCCGAGTTTATGGTCAGCCTGGTCTACTTAGTGAGTTCCAGGAAAGCCAGGGCTACTCAGAAAAACCCTGTCTCAAAAAACAAAAAAACAAACGAACAAACAAACAAACAAAAAAACAAAATAAAAAAAGAAAAAGAAAGAAAAGAAAAGCACAGGAGAGGAGACAGGGCTGAGAAAGAAGCTAAAAGGGGGGACCTCAGACCTAGAGAAGGGGAAGATAGGGAAGAAAGAAAATTTCAAGGACAAGAAGGCGATCTTTAGGTAGGGCTTACAAGTGGAGCAGGAGCAGAAGAAAGGAGGAAGAGGATCATAGCCTACCATCCTGGCTTAGCCCTGGCACACTACAGAGGCCCAGAAGATCCAAAAAAGAAAACAGAAGAGTGGCTTTGGGACATCTTGAGGAGCATCTCAAGGGAGTGAGAATACAGGTCCAGTTGAGGCCCAGCCCTGTACACTTGACCTGCTGGCCTGCTAGGCAGGAACTCTGGACTCAATTAGCCTTTTTCATTCTTTCCCAGGCCATAGCTGATCGTCACCTCTATCCCCTAGCACTGTCTTTGGGCTAGCCTACTCTGAGGGAAAGCCAAGGCCCGTAGCCTGCCAGGGTCAAAGGGGACTAGTCCAGGAAGCTCATCAGCTCTAGGCACTGTCTCTAAATATGGTTCCAGGGTTCAGTCCAAAGTGGTTGAGCCGTGCTAACACTGACAGTGTCTGTGTGGGGGGCCTGGAGGTGCAGGAGAGGGAAAGGGCAGCCGGTGATGAATGGGGCAGCCAGAGCCTTGTTAGAGGGGATCTGGAGGGGGGGGGCTGCTGCAGGGATTAGCCCAGGGTCTGATTTATCATCTTCAGAGCTGATCTGAGTGAGAGGGGTTAAGTAGCAAGTTAATGAAATCTGCAGATGGCGCTAAATGGGAAAGAGCTGGGAGCAACCGAGAGCGGAGAGAATAGCAGGCAGGAGACAGGTGGACCGCTGAAGAAGGAGCGTTCATCGTAAACTCTAGCTGAGGTGAAATCCAGTTTGGGCAAGCAGGCTAAGGACTGAGTTCCTGTCTCATTGAGGACATCAATGGTCAAACCTCTCAGCTCCTCTACTCTAACCTCCATGGATTTTTTTTTCAGTCACTAGGCTCCTGAACCCCAAGGGCAAGGAGAAAAGGAGACCAGACCCTGGTGCCTCTTCTCTTCCGGACTGAGCAGCCAAAGGAGTGACTGCAGCTCCCTGCCATGAGCCAGCGCTGTTGAGCAACACAATCTGAGCAATCATTTCTGACAGGGAAGGGCAAGGGAGGACAACATGGCATTAAAGCGAGGTTTGGAAACTAAGAATTTTTGCAGGCAGGAAAGGGGAAGTGTAGACTCTGGATAGAAGAAGCAGCATGTGCCAAGGCTGCGGAAGGCTCAAAGGAAGAGGGGACAGAGCTGGCAGGAGACATCTGTTCCAGGGAGACAATGGTTAAGTAGAAACCAGGCAAAAGTCAGAGGTCAGCCAGAGCAGGTACAGGTCCACAAAGCACTGCAGGCTCAGACTAGGGAAGGGAGACCACCAGTCCTCAACAGACCTGCCTCACCTCCCTCCAGCATTAGCTTAGGACTCAGTGAGAGGGTTGCCATGAGAACAAAAGAAAATCATTCCTGCACTGTGCTGTGTTTGACGCTTGGTCTGGCACACAGTGGGTGCTTCCAAGACGCGAATTATTGATCTTTCTGGGGCGAGCTGAAAATCGTATACCAGTGCTGGAGAAATGACTCAGGGGGTAATGACTCCTGCCTCGAAAGCATGGTAACCTGAGTTCAATCCCCAGAACTTACATAGGAGGAGAGAACTTACTCTTAAAAGTTGTCATTTGACCTCCACAAGTGCACTGTGGCATAGGCACACTGGCACTCACACCTACACAGACTAATAATAATAATACATTTAATTTAATAAATCCAAGGCCATAGCCAACTATGCATGGCTGGAATGGTCACAGATCCAACCCTAGAGAAGAACCAGCAACTTTCATTTTCCTGAACCAATATAATTTCTAATTATATTCTAAATATGTATCCTCAGACCCGCAGAGAAGTGCTGTTCTTATCCTTCACCTTGCAGCAGACAAAGGCTACTATAGAGGTGACCAACTTATTAAAAGGCAAGAACTACAGGGTGCCCAGCCCTAATTGGTACATCTACACTAATTGCAACATCTACACTAAGACTGGGGGGACATTGAGAAAGAATGGCTGATGATGTGGGATGCCCTTCTGTAGGCTGTGAATATGTTTTATTACTATTGGTTAATGAGGAAGATGCTTTGGCCTATGGCAGGGCAGAATATAGCTAGGTGGGAAATCCAAGCAGAGATTGGGAGAAAGAAGGTGGAGGTGGGAAGATGCCAGCAGCTGCCAGGAAAGCAAGATATAAGGTAACAAGCCATGAGCCTTGTGGTAAAATATAGACTAATATAAATGGGTTAATTTAAGATGTAAGAGCTAGTTAATACTAAACTGGAGCTAATAGGCCAATCAGTTTGTAATTAATATTAAGCCTCAGAGTGGATATTCGGGAACTGGTAGGCAGGACAGAAACTTCCAGTTACAAGTCAAAAGATTGTAAAAGCCAGAGGACTGGGATACTTGCTGTTAAATAATATCTTCTAGATCTGACTAAGAAGCCACATCCATAAAATCTCAACAATATGGTTGCCTAAATAAGACCAGCTTAAGGACAACAACAGGTGACAGGACAATGCTGATAAGCCTGTCAGTCCAAACCCACACCAAGATGAAGAGCTACAGGCAATCAGTAGTTGCTGAGCAAAAAAATCTTCTTCAGAGATAGTTTACCCAATCCCAAGTGGTCAGCCCTAAACCCGTGTGCATATTGTGCAATACTAAATGTGTTCAGTTAGACGTACACACATACACACACATGCACACACACACTATGTGTAACAGTATTAATTATTACAGAAAAGGCAATGAATACGAGAGAGTGTAAATGGGAGGAGTTGAATGGGGAGAGGCAAGCGTAGAAATGGTGCGAATATGAGTATGAATTCTCCGAACCGTTTTTTAATTTAAAAGAACCCTAAGGCCAAGGATCTGATAACTGCAGCTCCATGTGTAGCCAGGAGATGGCAAGGGGTCAAGTGTGCAGGTGCAACTTGATCAGTATGCACTTGGGCTCATGAGGCAGGAAGTGATCATGGTCCTGGGACCAGGGACCTCTGAGAAGGAAGACCAGAAAATCCACACCTCCGCCCAGACCTCACAGAAGGGGAGGGGGTTCCTGGGGGTGGAGGGCAGCTCTCGAAAGCAAGGAAGGAAAGCAGTTTGCATCTGAGAGCCCGACAGCAGCACCTTAGCCTTCCTCTGGGTCTCAGGGCTATTCTGGACAGTCATGCATCCTCCTCTACAAAGCGCTATGTCTTCTTAGACTCTGAGCAGCAGCTTCCTCCTTACAGGAGACTCTCCCCTGAGGTAGGTTGTAAAGGTGAAGTGGGGAAGACACAGTCTGTGTCAACTAGATATTTAGTGAATTGAGCTGAGGGATAATTGACTGGAAAAAGCCCTGATCCTCCTTAGCCCAGCACAACACGCCATAGCCCAAAAAGTCGCCTCTACTGTCTGTCCTAGACACGTCTGTCTCTCCTCTCTAGTTCAGGGGAAACTGGCATGAAGAAACGGATAACAGTAAGGCTCTCTGGGTCAGGCAGTCCCAGAATGAAGTCTGTGCTTCTCCCCTTAGGAGGTCCGTGCTTGCCAGGATGGTGCCTCACCTCCCTCTGTACTTTTTCCTTCTGATGACGGGTACACTTAGTAGCTCAGTGAATTAGGGCAATAGCACATGTGAAAGGGTTAGAGCAGTGTCTGGTACACAGACAGTCACTGCTATTGCAGGTCGCAAGGATTTCAGAAAATTAGAATAGAAGCATATCAATTTCCCCAACTCCACTATGTTCTTTCAAAGCTGTGCTTTCCCGACTCCTACAAGATTTTCTTTTAGATCTATTTACTTTATCTGTATGAGTGTTTGGCTCACATGTATATCTGTGCACCCCATGTGTACGTGGTACCTGAGGAGGTCAGAAGATGGTGTCAAATCCTCTGGAACTGCAGTTCTGGATATCAGGAGCTACCATGTGGGTGCTGAGAGAACCGGAACCGGAACCTCTGCAAGAACAAGCGCTCTTAACCTCTGAGTCATCTTTCCAGGCCTTTACATGATTTTTAAAGACAGACTATTTATTTTATTGACATTTATGTATTTATTTATTTGTATGATTTGGGGCCTAAAGAGGTCATGGTTCCCATGTGGAGGTCAGAGGACAACTTCTAGGAGTCTGTATTCTCCTTCTCCCACGTGAGTCCCAGGGATTGAACTCTGGTCATCAGGCTTCAAGGCCTTTACCCACTGAGCCATCTCACTAGCCTTTAAGACAGAGTTTTTAAGTTTGTTCTTTAATTAAAAACTAAGTTCTTACCATATGGTGGTTGTATACCTCTTTAAGCCCAGCACTCGAGAGGCAGAGGCAGGGGAATCTGTGAGTTTGAGATCAGCTTGGTCTACAGGGTGAATTCCAAGATAGCCAGGGATACACAGGAAAGCCCTGTCTCAACTGAAACAAACAAACAAACAAAACTGAGTTCTTTAACCAGGTCAGAACATGGCAAGAGTGGGCAGGCCCAGCAACGCCCATCTTGAGACGGTGTGGGGGGGGATACAGAAGAGAATAGGCGTGCAAGATCGGAGGACGAAACAAGCCAAGCCACTGTGGCACTAGTGCCTCTTCACTGCTCACACACAGGTTATTTGGAGGCACCCTTATGATCTGGAGAGGAGGCAAAAGCCCTGCTTTGCCTCTCAGGTGGACTGACTCAATGTGGTATAAAGTCAAAGTGGGTAGAGGTTTAGGCTTCAGTGAAAGACAGCAGCAAGGCAGAAGTCCTCCCAGCAAGCTCTATGAGCTGAGAATAGACATAGACCAATGAGCGGTGGTCAATGACTGAGCTAACTGGCAAGGGGGCCTGAAAGGAGCAAGATTAGAAGGTCACAGACAAGGAGTTCAGGGTAGTGATAGGTGAATGGATCAATGAACATGAGCACAAAGTATGACGGTCACTGTAAACTATGTTAATGACCATCAGACAGCAGTCACCCTGGAACAGGAGCTGGATCATCACCACACAGACAAAATGAGTTATTCAGTTGTTGGTAAAATGAATGCATAGATGAAGCAACCGTTATGGTGGGGATGGATGGATGGATGAAGCAAGCAAGCTAGTAAGGGGCATATCTGCACGGGTTACATTCATCAGGGTTGATTCTACTTCTGCAAACTGTTGAGTCTATCAGTAACAGAAGCACCCCCAGGATGGTTTCATGCTCTTGGAAGGCAAGTTGATTGTTTGGGGCTCTAGCCATTCTGAAGGGAACAGGCATATTCTGGTTATGGGGTTGCCTTTTCTCCCTACACCATTAGATGGTACCATTGATTGGAGACTCACACAGAGTTTTTGGCCCGCCAATGCGGAATGTTATATAGTATTCATCATGTCCCACCAATGGACCTGATCTACAGCAAAGGAGATGCAGGAGTGAGCCCATGACACAGAACTCATTGATCAGATCACACACTCTACCACCAGCAACTGCCAGCCCTAATAGAACAATAGATGGCCTGTGGCAGGCACAACTGAATCACTAGCAAGGAGGTGATATTCTATGAGAATGAGGCACCATGTTCTTAGATATGAGTTCTTAACTGAAGGCAGTTTTGCCCCCTAGGTTGTACATAGCATTGTCCAAGGAGTGGCAGAGAGGATGGTGTTTTAAATGAGGTGTCAAAGAGGCCTCATTGAGAAGATGCCATGTAAGAAAAATCATGGTGAGAGAGCCAAACCACTGGAAATATTACAGGAGAGGGCCAGAGCAAGAACACAGACGGAAGGCAGGAGCCAGGGGATTTCAACAGCCAGCCTGAAGGACAGGGAGGATAGTAGGAACAAGACAGGCAATACACAGACAAGAATTGAAACGGGCGGGGATACAGGAGTGAAGGGTCAAGTGATGGAAGACATTGGGGGCAATTTAGGGCTGTTTTCTTTCCTCTATCTCTTTTTTGTTTGTTTGTTTTAAAGACAGGATTTCTCTGTGTAGCCCCGGCTGTCCTGGAGCTAGCTCTGTAGACCAAGCTGGCCTCAAATTCACAGAGATCTGCCTAAGACTGCTGTGGTTAAAGGTATGCACCACCATATTCCTCTATTAGCATTGGCTTTGAATGAAATAATATTGTAATTTGGGACTGAAATGTTCCTCATAATGCTAGAATTATTACATATTTGAATACTTGCTTCTCAGCTGGTAGTGGTATTTGGGAAAGTTGTAGAATCTTTTGGGGAGGCCTAGATGGAATAAGTGGATCACTGTGAGGCATAGGCTTTGAGAAGTAGAGCCAGGCTCTGCTGTGGGCCTCATCTTTGTATTTCTTGGTCTGCTGAGATGTAACAAACTATATCCCAAGCTCCATCCACCATGGACAGAGATAGCCACCATGCCTTACTGGGATCCTTAAACTGTATGCCCAAAGGAGTCTTGACTTCCTTACTTGTTTTTTGTTAGGTATTTTCTTAAAGTGAAGAAAGAAATTAATACAGATAATGATTTTCCTTGACGCTCTGGTGCTTCCTCTTGCCCTAGCATACTAAACTAGAATTGCTATAGATCTCTTTGTCCCCCACTTTATTGCTAATACCCTGTAGATACTCTATGATGGTTTTGACACTATGAGGTCATTGTGAAGAGAGAGAGAGAGAAAAATAAGGAAGTCAAGACATCTGATCAGCCATTCAGTCAGACTTCACACAGACCATAGCAAACTTCTGGAACTGTACACTACCCAGGATATAGCGCAGTTCTTCTTCCTCCCCCTCTGCCTCCTCTTCTTCCTCTTCCTCCTCTCTTTTCTCTTCTGATTTTTTCCAAGACAGGACTTTTCTGTGTAGTCCTGGGTGTCCTGGAACTCAGTCTGTAGTCCAAGGAACTAAACCCAGGTCCTCTGTGAAACAAGAAGTGCTCCTACCCACAAAGCCATTCTCGGTCGTTACCATAGAGTATGGCATCTAACACTTTCAGGGACTCTTGGGTAAACTGTTTAGGGTCAGGTCAGGTGCCCATCCTTGCTCCAGTTAAAGTGGCTGGGGTGGTAAAGTCACTTGATACTACATATAGTCTTCAATGCATAAGAGGGCACTCGGGCCCCTTCTCTTGGCTGGGAACTGTATTTGTTGCAATTATTCAGGGACTAATAGATCTCTCTTTAGTACAGTTTAGTACAGTGATTGGCAAATGGGAACTATTAGTTAATCAATTGATCTTGTCTAAAGCACAGAGCCTAGCACAGATCAGACACGATGATTATTTTGGAATAGAAAGCCATTGTATTCAGCAGCACAGCCCAGAAAGAAGCAGTCTGGAGTGGTGGCTGTGCATGCTGATTCCTGCATTTGGCTGCCTGAGTTCAAGTTCCAGCTCTGCTGCCTAGCAACTATATGACCCAAGCAAGCAACTTACCTATGAAACTTAGTTATAGCATCTGTAAAATGAGACCACAGAGACACCCAATGTCTGAAGAATGACAGGTATGTTAAATGGGACAATAGACACTAAGTGCTTTTCTTCAGCCCTTAGCACAGCAATGCCCCAGTAGGTAGCGGTACTGTTACTGTTACTCTAAGACTCAAGCTCATGGGTATAAAGCACTTCATACCAAACTCTGTTCTGGAAGACAGAAGTTTGTGTCACCTCAACTGAAGGAAGAGCAGTCCTGCTGTGCACCAAGTTTCTTAAATACACAAATACACACTAATTCGGAGACTGGCAGGGTCTGATCAGCTAGCTGGGTCTGCTGTCCAAAGATTGGCTGTCTCTGGATCAGGTCAGGTGCCCATCCTTGATCCAGTTAGCTGTGGCTGGGGTGCTCCTACTGAATGACAAGTAGCCTGGAGTTTATGGGTCATCCAGAAATCCAGAAGACTATGGCTGACTTTAATAAAGAAAAATACTATGAGGAGGATATATTGAAAACCCTCCTGGTTTTCAGACTGGTGATAAACATATTAGTTATTTGGACAGACTAGATGCTATTCCTCCTATCTCCTCAAAGGAAGGAATATCCAGGCAAAGTGAGAATGAAACACACACACACACAGAGGGAGGGGGGAGCAGGGAGGAGGGAAAGCATCAGTCACAGTCGAAGATTCTTTGAGATACATACCTCAGTGAGTATCACAGTCAATCAATGTATCTTCCATTGTGAAGTCTTCTGGTCACCTCCTCTATGCACACAGGAGTCAGGAAAGAGGGTGGAGATGGAGTTATATGTCCCCACATTCATGTGGATGCAGGCAGGTAAAAAGTTGAGGGTCTTGTTCAGTGCAGGAGCAAGGCCTAACTGTGCCACCTTGAACCTCTCTCTGGGACAATGGACAGCTTGTGACTGAGGACAGGTGGAAGGGGATGCTCTTCTTTGGGACCTACTTAAAAATTTCCTAACAAAGAAGATGATGGAACAGTTTGGGGGAAGGAGGAGGAGAGGCTACCTTGGCTTGGAGAGTGTTGAGGAGGCAGGGGGATGACGGGCATGGAGAAGGAATAGAGAGGACTGAGGGAAGACGGTGTCCTGCTTACAACATGGCCCTCAGCAGACAGGGCAAAGAGCAAGGACAGTGCTGTGGTATTCTGCGCTGTGGGCAGGGGCCTGGAGAGTTTCACTTGGGGCTTTCTGGGGCAAGATGGCTCAACCTGAGTCCTTTCCAGTCCCTTCCTCCACCCCCAGGGTGCTCTCTGCTGCAAAGCCTTCCACCATCCTTGGTAATCTCAGAAGATCACATGGTAGCACCAGCTCCCTCGCTTTGCCTCGCTTGTAGAGACTGAGACACTCTTGTCAAAGGGAATGTGTATATATCCAGGAGACTAGTTTTCTCTTGACCACTCATGGGACTGTGAATTTCCTAAGAGGAAATGGTAGCGGCTCAGGCACCACCAGGGGGCACCAGGACCTGTACGCACCAGGGGCCAAGGAAGAAGAAACCTTCCAGCCTGTGGTCTAGGTTGAGGTTCTGGGGTTGAGTCCCCTGCAGCAGCTCCCTCAGGCAAAGCCTTGGTGCGGCAAGAGGGAGAACATACTGCTGGCTAATCTAATGAGAAATGAGGGGACTGGGCCAAAGAGCCCTATTTCTGTCCAGCCCTACACTACCTGCCATAAAATTAAATGATCACAATGAGTACATTAATTACCTGACACAAATGCTTTAACATAACAAAATTATTAGCCGTTCTAGATTTAGTGTTTGCACAGCACTTTATATTTGTAAGGGCAGTGCAATAACTTACCCTGCTGAGGGCGCAATCGGGACCCAAATGACATCCAGAAGGGGTTCTTCTGGCCAGCCAGCTGTTTGGCCCCAGCCACAGCTGGCTCCCCCAACCCCCACCCCTTCTTGTGAGCACTGAATGCTTTTCTTCCACTCTAGCTGCTGCCTGCCATCCCCTCATGGAAGACCTTCATCTGCTCACAAATCCCTTTTCTCCCAGAGAGCCACGGACCCAGGTTATCTACTAGGTCTTGAATCAGAACACAAAGACTCAAGGACACAGCCCTGGATAGGGGTTGGGGCTGATCTTGGTGCCCATCAGGTCCCTCTCTGCTCCTGCCATCTGTGGCTCCAGGCATGCAGGTATACTGGGCAGTACCATTAGAGGAAGTCCCAAGTCTGGGATTCAGGGCTGCTCAGGAACAGACCGTGTTCTGCACAGTGTTCTCTGCTCCCACAGCAAAGCAAGGCCCGGGCCCTTGACGAGCATGGCACTGAAGTCTCGCCACTGTGCAGATCCCATTCCAGACTGGATGGGTTAGCCTAGGAGGCCTCACTAGTAAAACATGTTGCAGTTGGCTTGGATGTGAAATCTGCTTCCCGGGCAGAGAGATCAAAAGCTCAAGTTGATGGATGTCTGTGTACCAGCTCTCCTTGCTTTCATCTTCCTTCCAGAAAGAGGGGTAAACATTCAGCTAGGGAGCACTGCAGGTGTTCCCTTAAGGAGTGTGAAGAAATATCATTGAAAGCAGACAGGACCACCAATGAAGGTGTCCATGGGGATCCCAAGGGCCTTGAGGAGGATCAAAATGAAGGACACTTGCAGCAGCAGTTCAGAGTTTCTGTGTGAGGTCTTTAGGGAAGAAGCAATTTGGCTGAAAGGCAGCTGGGGAGAAGGCAGTATTTGGATAGTCTGTAGGACACAGATCAATAAGGCTCTCTCATGTGCTCAGGGACGAGTTTTGCAGCATCTGAGGAGGCATCAGTTGTCCGTGTGAAGCTGATTACCACACTTAGTGTGGTGGTGAGAAGCTGAGCTCTGAAAGAGGACTGCCTGGGTTCGAATGCCAGTTCACCATCAACCAAGTGATCCCCTAACACAGGTGCCTCAGACTGACTTTAGACAAAGCTGAATGTCTCACAGCTCAGCTTCTCCATTTATATATAAGATATGATAATGACAGTATTTCCCTCTCTAGCTTGATATATTAAATGAATTGTCAAGGTATAGGAGTTACTTTTTTAGGCTCATTTTGGGCATTTGGGAGTAAATTCCTAAGAACTTCAAAAGGAAGAAGGTAGAGAGATGAACCAAGCTTTATTTAGGCTAAGAGTGGTGTATTTAGTTTGGTTTTGAGATTCCTGGTCAAGTTCAAATAATTCTATCTCAAAAGGGGTCATTGAAGGGAAAGATTGACTTCCAGATCATCAAAGACCCTGAGTCTTAGCTAGATATATTGGTACACTCCTGGGAGGAGGAGGAGGCCAGAGAATCAGGAGTTCAAAGCAATCAGCTACATTGTGAGTTCTGGGCCAGCATGAGCCTGTTTCCTATCTCAAGACACACAATAGAAAGACCTTCAGTCCTTTGGCAGGCAGGGACATAGAGATGGGGCTGCCTAACATGTCCACTGTCAGAAACAGATGGTGTATCCACGAGTGGCAGGGGCATTGTCTTGCTTTTCCAAGCAGAGTCTGGGACACCATGGAAGGGGTCAGTCACCTGCAGAAGAGGTGGGAAGGGCAAGTCATCAGTATGGTGGGAGGGTGGCATTGCATCCTATACCTACTTGGGCATAAGACTTCAGCAACATTCCTTGGAGTCAAGACACTAACTACCCCATAGTTAAGTCATCTGACCCCTGGCATGGTGGGACCTGCCTCCTCCCATCTTCCTGCCTGTCATCTTTTAGATGCTCCCTGTAGTGGCCACATTGGTGAAGAAGACACAACCAGGCACTTGGTCCTGACCTTGATGGGCCATGGTGTGGTAGTGTATCAGACATGGGAGGGAAGCTATCCTCTAATTGGGTCTGGGTAAGTCCTAGGGCCATAGGCTTCCATTTCAGTGACATGGGGTCTCTTCTGAAAGTCTCTTCCAGGAACGAGTCCACTAGAGATTCCATCTCTTCTTGTGGTTGCCAACAGAAAAATATGAATGAGTAGGATTGAGTGCTAGGGCCTTAAAACAGAAAGACCACACCATGCTGCCACCCTCAGAGTAGGTTTGTCTACTGTGCCAGCAGACAGAAAGACCCAGAGAAACACAAGTCTTAGTTTACTTTCTATTGCTGTAAAAAGCACCACAAGGAAAAAACATCTTGAGGAGAAGAGGGTTTACTTGGCTTCTAAGTCTTGATCACAGTCCATCAGAGGGAAGCCAGGGTAAGAACTCCAGCAGGGCAGGAACCTGGAGGCAGGATCTGATGCAAAGGCCATGGAAGAGTGCTGCTTACTGGCTTGCTCCCCATGGCTTGCTCAGCTTGCTTTCTTTTACCACCCAGGAACCCCTGCCTAGGGGTGGCACCATCCATAATGGGCTGAGCCCTCCCCAGGTCCACCATTAATCAAGAATATTCCCTACAGACTTATCTATATTGCTGATGGAGGCAACATATATATATTACAATAATATAACATATGTGTGTGTGTTACTATGTGCATTGATGTTTTGTCATAGGTGTCAGTCCCTGAAACTAAAGTTACAGACAGGTGTGAGCTGCCATGTGGGTGCTAGGAATTGAACCCAGGTCCTCTGAAAGAGCAGTCAGTGCTCTTAATTCCTGAACCATCTCTCCAGCCCCTGGAGGCATTTTCTTTATTGAGATCCCTTTTCCCAGATAACTCTCTAGCTTGTGTCAATTTGTAAAACAAAACAACAACAACACAATGCATCCAGGACCACCTGTCCAGGCAGGGATGTACACACGTCTTCTTCAGCACAGCATCCTTAGGGAGACTCTGAAATGAGAGGGAGCACCATCTTGAAAGACTGCTGACCATATATCTGAAGCAATCCTGTAGGCTAGGTGCTCTTCAAAGATGATTCCTGAGGTAAGAAAAAAAAATCCTAGCTAGAACCAAACTACAATGTATGTGCATTCCTAATGTAAAAAAGAAGAGGAAGAAGAGGAAGAGGAAGAAGAAGAAACTGAGTCTTGCCGATTAATATGCATGACGAGACAAGCACCTTCCTTAGGAAGTCATTCAGCTGTCTGTCAGGGTAGATATAACGCCCTCGGAACGGAGATGGGGATGCAGAAAAATGCAGGTTTGCCCAATCAAGTCTGCTTATCTGTTAAAACAAACAGGCCACAGGCAGATGAACAGGAGAAGACATGTGTTCAACAAGGTACACGGAAGAAACTTAGAAGAGGAGTCACATGGTTGAGGCTAAGTCCTCTCTTCAAAGCAGAAAGTGAAGGGAGAGGCTGTAGGCAGTTTCAGGGGGAATAGCAGGTGAGAGAATGGGCCCAGAAAACAGATAATGGTCTGGGATAAAGCTCCTTCGGGCTTTCACGTCCAGGTTCTTCTCCTGTAATATAAGTCATGGCGCTCTTTGGTTCATGACATTTCAGTGAACAACTGAAAGCTACCGTGCTCCTGGTGGTACATCTGGTCTTTAGGAAGGTAAGGGACTTCTGGGAGAGCCTCTTCCTGCTGACCTTCAAGTGCTCTCAACCAGGAACAAGGGGACATTTTTTGGAGAAGTTTTCTTTCTAAGCTTCCAAGGACCTCCACAACATAAGGGCTAATGATGATGCTGTTTCACCTGCGCCCAGCAGAGTGCTTTGCTGGTGACGTCAACCAATTGCAGCCAAACTTCTCCCTAGAACAGACATGGCTGACAAAGACCCCTGCAAGAAACATAAGTTGAGACAGAAACAAAATGAGCAAACACACAAATGTAAACAAAAATAATCATCTCAACTCCTAGGAGCTCCTAGGTAAATAAGTAGATTAAAACAGCTACAAGACAATTAGACCCAAGAAGTCAGCAATCTTTCTGAAATTACTAAGAAAAACATTGGCTGGCCTGGTGGTTGTAGCACACACCTTTAATCCCAGCATTCCAGAGGCAGAGGCAGGTGATCTCTGTGAGTTTAAGACCAGCCTGGTCTACACAGCTAGTTCCAGGACAGCCAGGGCTACACAGAGAAACC
>LOEQ01001596.1:222975-237244 GCA_001685075.1 Bramus lutescens
ACACACACACACACACACACGCTGGCCTAGGAATCTTGAGCCTATATCTTCAGCCACAGCAATCATTTAGAATTTCTTGTTTCCATTGTAGCACGATTTTAACTTGTTCCAAGTATAGAAATAATACCTAAATATCATTTTCAAAATTTTTACTAGGTTAAAAATTTAAACAATTTGGCCACTTACTCCAATTTTACTTTTATTTTTAGCACATTATATATTTGTTTAATTATTATGTCAGTTAGTTAAACAGCTGCCTGCACATCATAATGAAGCTGAAAGTTGTTATGTAAGAAGGCAAAGTATAAAGCGTAGTTAATCTGTGTTTCCTGTGAATGCCTTGTAGAATCAATAGAAAAGGCATTAAACAGCCTGGGTTAGCACCGCTGCATCTTTCCTCCACCACAGCTGCGCCTTGGAACTTCTTGCTCCACTGAGTTTCTGAGAACCTTCTCATGTCAAACATTCGCTTGGTACTATTTATGGATATATTCCATTATGTTTTTTCTTTTTTTACTGTGAAGGCTATTTTTTAACCTATATGTGATCTATTGTAAAGTATCTATTTTCCCACATTTTAGTAGCTCTAAAATTGAGGTGCTTTCTATAATCTGAATTGCCTTTGAATGGAGAAAATACCTTGCTATATGCCCTTACACAGCCTAGTTTAATCCTGATGGACTAAACTATGAACACATGGGTTTTTTGATTGTTTGGCTAATATGCAAATTAATGAGAGGCCTTATAGTTATACCTTATATGCAATTTTTGTTTTAAATTATATTTATTGTGTGTGTGGTAGTTTGAATGTACTTGGCTCCCATAATCTCATAGGGAGCGGCACTACTAGGAGGTGTGGCTTTATTAGAGTGGGTATGACCTTCTTAGAGGAAGTGTGTCACTGTGGGGGTGGGTTTTAAGGTTTCCTCAGGATACTGCTCAGTGTCTCAGTAGACTTCCTGTTGCCTGCAAGACATAGGCCTCTCAGCTACTACTCCAGCACCATGTCTGCTTGCATGATGCCATGCTCTCAGCCATGAATATAACGAAATGAACTTCTGAAACTGCAAGCCACCACCTCAATTAAACGTTTTCCTTTATAAGAGTTGCTATAGTCATGGTGTCTCTTCACAACAAGGCCACACCTACTCCAACAAGGCCATACCTCCTAATAGTGTCACCATAGGCCAAGCATTCAAAAACATTAGTCTATGAGGACCATACATATTCAAACCATTCAAACTGCTATAGCCAACAAGACCTTGTGGCAAACAAAACAAAATTTTAAAAACGGAATTGAATAAGAAAAATTTCATTAGTTTTCTACTCTACTTCTATGGCTCAGACATAAATTATGTCATTTCAGGGGTCAGCTTAACTACTCTGGAATAGAAGTAGAGTTAGTTGGATTCAGATTTAAATACTTCTTCTCCTTCATGACCCTCGTTGCTTTTAGACCATCTGCCTTCTCCAACCCTCCTCGCCTCATTCTTGAACTCATTTTTCCCTTTCTCTTTCTTTTTTCCCCATTTTATTTATTTATTTATTGTCCTTATATCATCCAATATTTCCAAATTTATGTGATCTTCTGGTAAGCTGGCTAGGTAACTTATTTGGGACACTTTTAAGGGCATAAAGAAGGAGCCCCCCCCCAGTTATTAAGCTAGAGCTGCAGGTGTTAATTGGAGCAGACCAGGCTAATCAGAATACGTCCTCTCTGGCTGCTGCAGACTCCTGTCCCGGGACGTACTGTCATGGCGTCCCTCTCAGGACTCCATTCTCTCCTACGTTGCCACTCCTGTCAATAGCTATGCTTAGAACTGTGTATATTTGCTTTCTAGATCACCTCATTGCAATGCGAGGTTAGACCATGCTCCAGATGGTATCTTGTGCCTTTTCATGCTCCTTCAGGTTATATACATGGTCAGTTGACAGAATCTGACTTTTCTTGAGCACTAACATTGTGCCAGACCCCAGGTGAAGTGCTTGGGAAAAGAAAAAAAAAAGCAGAGGAGGGCAGCTGTGGCCTGATAGACAAGAGAATCGTGTCATGTTAAACACATCATCACAGCACAGTATGTTAAGTACAAAAAGAGAGGTGGAAGCTGGCGCTGGTGGCACATGCCTTTAATCACAGAACTCAGAAGGCAGAGGCAAGAGGATCTCTGAGTTCAAGGTCATCCTGGCCTATAGAGTGAGTTCCAGGGCAGCCACAGCTACACAGAGAAACCTTGTCTTGAACCCCTCCCCTCAAAAATGCAAAATAGAGGTGGAGTCTTTGGCACAGTGGTAACATGAACTCAGAAATGTCACCTCTGTTTGGGTAGCCTTAGGAAGCTTTAGAGAAATATAGATGAAGTCAACTTGCAGCTGACTGTATGAGCTAATTATTACCCACTATTCGCCAGATACTAAGCTGTGCATAAGATGGGAATGTACCCATTAGCAAGACAGGAGTGACCCTGTCCTCTTGGACTTTGCAGACTGTTAGGGAAGGCAGATGGTATGAAAGCAACAAGGGTTATGAAGGAGGAGACGTGTATAAATGGGAATAACTTCCATTCCGGAGCAGCTAAGCTGAAGCCTGAAGTGACAAGTGAGAGTAGGTGGTGGGTAGAGAGTGACAGGGGAGGGGACAAGAGGGAGGTCTTGAGGTGAGAGAGAGTGTAGGACACAGCGAAAGTCTACGAAAAGAAAAAACATGGCTGGAGAGGAGAGTACAGAAGGGCAAGGAACGAAAAGGAAATGTAGGTGTGGGTGCCTGTATCTGAGGCCGCAGAGGCCAAGTTAAGGATTTGGGACTTTATCCCAAATCAACAGATAGCCACCATTTAACTCTGAAGTGGATGCAAACATCTGTCCTTTTTACTATTTTTAATTACCTTTTTGTTTTTATTTTTGATTGTGTTGTTTTTTAAATCTGCTATTGTTAAAGGAAGCCTGTTGCACCTGGCATAGTGGCACACATCTTTAATCTCAGCACTTGGGAGACAGAGGCTGGAGGATCTCTGTGAGGCCAGCCTGATCTACAAAGTGACATGTTCATTCAAAAGAAGAAAGGCGGAGGAAGGAGGAGGAGACAGCAACTGCTTGATGGATATCAGGCTTGAGGCAGAAAGTGAACACAGAGGCGGGGTCTATAAGCAACACTTCACCCAAGGATGGTTGGTTGAGAAGTGAAGAAGGGGGGGAGAGAGGGAGAGAGAGAGAGAGAGAGAGAGAGAGAGAGAGAGAGAGAGCTAAAGAACATGAATAATAAGCTATGAAACAAATATTTTCTCTTTGTCCTTCTTCTGGCCATTATGTTTAAGTGTTGAATTGGAAGACAGCTTTAAAGCGTGACCGTGATATTCAGCTTGCACTAGACAATCTTCTGCAGTGCTGGGGGTTTGTTTTCCTCTCAGTGCTGGGGATGAAATGTGGGCCTTGCAATGCTGGGCAAGTGCCTGCCATAAGCCACACCCTTCTCCCTTTACAGCCTCATTAGGAGAGGGAGAGACACAGGAACGAGTAGGAGTGGGCGCTGACAGTTTCTACTAGGTGGCTTTTGATGATCTTCTGACCCAGCACTCAAAAGGCTGGGGTGGGAGGACTGGTGAGCAAGAGGCTAGCCTGGGTTACATGGCATGTCTCAAAAAATGAATCAAAATCAATCAACCAAGTGAGCAAGTCATCAATCTTTCTTTATTGAATCAGTGAACGAATAAATGCAAATAAAATCTGAAATCCAGTTTTTATTTTCCTCTAGAAGCGTTCTATTGTCAACAAAATGAAGCGAAGTTTGAGGATGGGGTCAGCAGACTCCATGGGTAAAGGCACTTTCTGCCAAGACTGATGACCCTAGTTCAATCCCTGGGAACCACATGGTGGAGAAAGAAAACCAATCCCTACCAATTGTCCTCTGACCTCTGAGTGTTGTGGTAAGTGTGAGCACATACACAAAATAAACAAGTGTGAAGTTCAAGATGACCCTCAAAAGTGAGCGGGACACAGGGTACCTTCAGAAACAGAGAGGAAAGGTTCAAAATCAAACAGCAAGGCCTGGCATGGTGCTGAAGCCTTTAATTCTAGTACAGAGGCAGATCTCTGAGAGTTCAAGGCCAACCAGGGGTAGATAGTGAGACCTTGTCTCTAAACAAATACACGAATGCAACAGCCAGGATGCTAAAAGCCTGCTCTGCACAGCCGTGGGGAGAGATTTGCTTCACTGGTTAGAGTCAACGCAGGAGGGCTGTCTGTTCCGCACTTTGAAAATAACCATCCTTTTCCGTTCCCCAAATGGTTCAAGCCATGGGGTTGCACTTGGAAGGGATAGCACGGAGCCATTGCTGATACAATACTATTCTTCGCTAAGAACCACAATAGACATCATTTCCTTTGCTCCTTGTCACCTTTACAAAGCAAGTGTGCTGACACTTAAGTGTCTCCATTTTGAGATTGTGGAAACTGAGCTTCAGAGGAGATAACTGTGTTCAGGTCACCCAGCCCATAAGCAGCAGAGACGAGATTCACAGCCTGGCCTGCCTTCTGGTACTGTTGACTGTGGTGCTATACTCCATCTCAGATTTTAACAACTCCTTTCATGACACCTTCCCTGGGTCAGTACTCCCTGGCTACTCTTTTTGGAATACTTCTCAGCTCTTAATATTAAAATCGTATCTTCGTCCGTGCCTTACTTTTAAGTCTCACCTTGTTCCAAAGCAATCGAAGGACTCGAAACCAAAAAGCTCTCTCTGGCCTCCAAAACCTTCAGTGGTTTGTCTGTGTTGCTCCCTGGATATATTTTATCTGCATGATAGTTCAGTTGTGGGAGAGGCTAGAGAGATGGCCCCACTGTCAAGAGCTCTGGCTGCTCTTGCAGAGGACCCAGGTTCAGGTCTCAGTATCCACGTGGTGGTTCACACCTTCTGTAACTCCGGCTTGAGAGGATCCAACACCCTCTTCTGACCTCTATGGGCACAAAGCACAATTGCACACATATGTACGTATAGGCAAATATTCACAAAATAAGAAGATAAATAGATAAATAAATGAATTGGATCTTATTTAACTTCTTGCAACTACAAGTCACCATCATAAACCCACGAGCTACTTCTAGCACAGGGGATGGGTGTAGGGTGGGCATTGCCTATGGCTTCTTCCTGGTGCCTGTTGCATGAAGTCAGCAAATACTTGTTGGGTTTCCCGGATCACCAATCTAAGCGTTTACGTTAGCAGAATGTCTGGAGAGCTATCTGCAGCTACTTCAGGGAGATTCTTATGGATACCAAGCTGCAGACCAGAGCATGTCTAATTTTTGCTATGAATTCATTTCTTCCTTTTTGGAAATCTAAAAAGACAGGAGGTTAGGGTTGGCCAGCGAGGATATGGGTTTGAATGCAGAGGGGATTCATTTTGAAAGACAATGTGAAAAGCAGACTTTTTATCTTGTTGAAGAACCTTTTTTTTTTAAAGCTTACAAATTCTCATAAAAAGAAAAAAGAAAAGTCCAAATTGGTTGAACTTGAAGTTCCCTGCTGTCTCTCTTCTCCTTCAGGGCCTTTTTCTAAACCTACTTCCCTTAAAATGACTTTTATTGATTTTCACTCAATGAGGGTTATTCTTCAGAATGAGGATGGAAGGGTCAGAGAGAGAAATTTACCCGGTGTTACCCGAGGAATAGGTGTGCTCCGGATCCCGTCTTGCTTTATTTGTTCTGTTTCCTGTATCCAGAAACCTGTACACTGGGGATCAGTAGGGTCCTCTGTGTCTTGGTCAGAGCTCGAGTACAGTATACTAATAGATCAATTTATGTGTTCATTCATTCAGCAAACATTTATTGAGCAGTCATGTCCTAGGCATTGGAGATACTAAGATGATAAGACGTAGCCACTGCCCTCTGTGACCTCCAAACATACAGGAAGGCACCGGTTTGATGGGGGTTCAGGACAGGGAAGGCTTCCAGAATGAGCTAGCAGCATGTCCTCCATTGGGGACTCTTTAGGGAATAAGATCATCCCTGTAAAATAAATGCAAACATCTGGTCATATTGGCCAGGAACAGGTGCTCTTTTACTTATATGCTTCATTTTTGTTGAGTAATTTTTCTCATTATTTCCCCCCTCCAGGCTTATTCACTCTTTGGTCTATATTTAACACTGGCTTCAAAAACTATTTTTCTAAATCCCGATCTAATCATGTCATTTCTATCTTGAGAAATTTTTTCCTGGCTGTTCACTCATTCATGGTACATTTTTCTCAATCAGCCACTGTGATATTTCAGTGATTGTTAGGGTTTGGGATGCTGTGATAGGCAAGCAGCCCCTCCCTTCAAGAACCTTAGCATCCAGACCAGGGAGTGATTCGTGAATCCTGACCTCTTATTTAAGCAAGTCCGTCCCATCACATGCTAGAATCTCTAATACCAAGTGTGTTTCACGCAGTTGAATGAAGACAGATTTCTACGTTAAGAAGACCCAGTCTACTAGTGGAGTTGGAAAGTTTAATTCACTGTTCCCGAACAGTAAGTGGGTAGATAAATGCACTGGATGCCAGCAGAGCAGGCTTGAGAAGAAAGGGCTGCTGGGCAAGGTGGTTTTCTGAAAGAGATCATGCCTAAGCAGAGTCCTAGGTTACCTAGAGGAGCTGGCTGGATGTTGGGACTTGTGACAGATGTGACCTGTATTAGTGAGAATTCTCTAGAGGGGCAGGCTAGACAGAATGAGTAAGGAGTATGAAGGAGATCTATTAGACTGTCTTCCACAGTATGGTCTTGACTAGTCTAACAATGGCTATCTTTGTACTGGAGAGATGAAGACGTGGGTGACACTTTGAGTCACATGACTGGAAGCCTCAGCAGTATCAGGCTGGCGCTGAAGGTCCAGAGGATTCCTGGAGAGATATCTGGTCCATCCTGGAAACCCGAGGAGGCTGGGTTCTGCTCTCGGAAAGGCTGTGCTGTAGTTCGGGGGTGGCAGCAGCAGTAAATGCACTCACCAGCAAGATATGAAGTCAGTAAGATGAAAAGCAAAGCCTCTCTCTCAGACTTCCGTTTATGTGGCTGCACCCAAAGGTGCCATTCACATTTCAGGTTGGTTTTCCCAATTATAAAATCCTTCACAGATGTGGCCAGCAGCTGAGTTGATTCCAGATCCAACCAAGCTGATAACCAAGATCAGCCATTTGTCAATGACTCTTCAGCTTTGTGACTTCTATTCCTTTGTTTTTCAAATTAAGGATAAGTTTCTCTGGGTTATTTGACATTACGCATGAGAAATAAGAAAGTGTTGGCTTTGTGTCCCTCATGTTTCTGGGGTATACCTAAGCTTAACTATATTTTCCAAGACAAAAAAGGATACTTAATTTCCAAGTGTGAAATGTTTTTGATACCACCTTCCACACCAACATTTGTCATCACCTCTGTTTGCCAGAAGAGTTTTAGTTGTACTATCTAAAAGCACTAAGAAACATTATATCTCTGATTTTGCATATACTGTTTCTTATTCTGAAGTGCACTTCCCATTCAAAGTCTATTTAAAATGCCATTCCATACACATCTTTTTTGGCTTCCTTTTTAATTATTTTTTTAAGTTTTGTTTGTTGTTATTTTTAATTCTGTGCATGGGTTTAAGTCTGTTTGTAGGTTTGTGCACATGCATGTGGTACCCGCAGAGGCCAGAAGAGGGCACTAGATCCTTTAGCGTTAGAGTCACAGGTGGTTGTGGGCTCCCAGATATGGGTGCTAGGAACCAAACGCAAACCTTCTACAAGAGCACTGTGTGCTCTTAACTGCTGAGCCATCTCTCCAGCCCCACACAATGGTTATGTTTAATCAAGCTTAAATGTTGTCTCATATGATAGTTCCATTTTGTGTATCCATGGTTGTTGAGCTAAGGTCTCCGGGCTGAGTCAGCTTCTTCCCCTTGTAAGTTTCCTCCAAGCTTTATTCAGAATTTCACGACAGCTCTCCTCACACTGCGCCCCACATACACATGCTCAAATCCATCTCTGCTACTGGAGCTCCTCTAGTAGGGACTAATTTACCTCTGTTCTCTTAGGGACCAGCAATGGGCAGACACTCAATAGGCCATTATTGACTGTTAACTTTGAAGACCATTCCTTGCTCTGTATCACTTCTGCTCCTATACAAACTAGTGTCTTTGTTGGGAGTGATGGTACACACCTCTAATCCCAGCCTTTTAGAGGCTGAGGCGGGGGATTTGCAAATGCAAGGCCAACCTAGGCTACTTAGAGAAAATTTTTCTCAAAAGCAAAACCAATCAGCAACAACCAAAACTCTTGTCTTCTTGTCACTGAGGACTGACTGACATGATGTAAGCGTGTGTGCACATCAGTCTAGTTTCTCTCTCTCTCTCTCTTTACCTTCTTTCTTTCTCTCTTTCCTTTCTTTCTTTCTTGTTTTCTTCTCTCTCTCTTCTCTCTCTCTTTTCTTTCTTTCTCTCTTTCTCTTTCTTGTTTTCTTTCTTCTCTCTTTCCTTTCTTTCTCTCTCTCTCTCTCTCTCTTTCTTTCTTTCTTTTTTTTTGAGACAAGGCTTCTCTGTGTAGCCCTGGCTATCCTGGAATTTGCTCTGTAGACCAGGTTGGCCCCAAACTCCAAGACCTGCCTGCCTCTGCCTCCTGAGTGCTGGGGTTAAAGGCATGGCCACCATGCCCCATCACTCTAGTTTCTAACACCTAAAATGTGCTTTTTAAAGTACCAAGTCCTCATTTTTGTGGGAGTTTCCATCTCTGAATTTTCACATGTGTGATTTCTTTAAGTGAATCATACAATGGAGAACATGTTGCATGTTGACATGCCCCCAAAATACCAGGGTCGTGCTATGCTGGCAGTGGTGATGGCCTTTTTGCCTCTACATCAAAGAACCGCACTCTCTGTTGGTTTTCTGTTTTGTTTTATGTTTTTGACTTTTGAGACAGAGTTTCTCTGTGTAGCCCTGGATGTCCTGGAACTAGCTCTGTCCTGTAAACCAGGCTGGCCTCGAACTCAGAGATCTGCCTGCTTCTGACTCCTGAGAGCTGGGATTAAAGGTGTTTGCCACCACTGCCCGGCTTACTGGTGGGTTTTATGTTCTGTGTTTGTTCTCAGTGTACTTGCTCTGGTACTACCTTTTGTATACTTTGTAATGGATATTCAAATGACCAAACTAGAATATTTGCATTGGGAAGAAACAGGAATGTATGAAGCCTTAAGCCATGGGGCTGGGAGACGGCTCTGTAATGTGTGCCTGATGCACAAGCATGAGGACCTAAGTTCCACCCTCAGCATCCACTTGAAACATCCAGTTGTGGTGGTATACACTGGCAAACCCAGCACTGGGGAGGCCTGAGGCAGGAGGATCCCTGGGGCTCACTGATCAGCCAGCCTACCCTAATCACTAAATTCCAGGTCCTAGTGAGAGACTCTGCCTCAAAAATTAGGTGGGTGGTAGGGGCTGGAGAGTCGTCTCAGTGCTTAAGAGCACTTGTTGCTCTTTTGGAGAACCTGGGTTCAGGGCCCAGCACTCCCATGGTGGCTCACAGCCATCCACGCTCCAGTTCCAAGAGATCCAGGGCTGCCTTCTGACTTCCACAGGCATCAGGCATACACACAGTGCACATACACACATGTAGGCAGAACATTCATACACATAAAATAAAATGAATGAAAGCCAGGCATGGAACACATGACTTTAATCCCAGCACTGTGTGTGGGCAGGGATGGGGGAGGGCAGAAGCAAGTGGATCTCTACAAGTTTGAGGCCAGTCTGACCCACATTGTGAGTTCCAGGACAGCCAGTAGAGAAACCCTGTCTCAAAAACAATGAGGTTAAAAAAAGAAAAGAAAAGAAAAGAAAAGAAATATGGTAGCTGGTGCCTGAGAAAGAATCCTGGAGGTTGTCTACATACATACAGGCCTCTACAGGCCTCCATGCATACATACACTCTTATATACCCGGACATATACTTGTACAGACACAAACATGCACTTAAATTCACACACATATACACAGAGAGCCGAAGCCTTCTCTTTATTCCTGTGCCCCTTGGATATACACTAACCCATATCCACTTTCCCATTGCCTGGACATAATTTATGTTAGCAGCTTAATGTATTTCACTACAGGTCTTTGTCCGTGGAGGGGTGCACATGCATTGTATATACAAATACCACATCATGCTGTGCACTGTTCTCTGACTTCCCTGTCTTTTCACCTGACCGTGTACCATAGGCCTCCTTCCATGTCAGTCCATCTGAGTCTATCTCATTCCCTTTAATGGCTGCCCCCCTTTAATTTGACAATCTTAATCGTCTGTAAATGGGAAAGCCAAATAATCAAGCTTATTAGAATTGTACCTAAGAAAGAGTAAATCAGCTTCGAGTGAAGGCCTGTGGAGTTCTCCTAGGAGTGAAATGTATTAACTTTAGTGCATAGACTTTGTAATGTTTATTTTGGCTATTCTGGGACTCTTTTTGCTTATTTCCTGCTTCATTGTGTTTTGGATAGCCAACGTTGCCAAACATGTGACCTGTGAATTAGCGTGGTATTACACGTTCAGTTTTGCATTGACATTTTTGCTATTGTTTTGGGTTTAAGCTTTTCATTATATTGTCCTTATAGACAATGACAATTTTACCTTCTAAATATTTGCATCTTGGTTCAGAACACTGCAGGTGGCAGTTGCTAAAATGTCTGTCTTGATGGCTCAGTTGACATAGGGATTTTTATGGGTTGTCCACCCATAAGACTGTGACCTGAATTTTAGGGGAACTCTGCAGCTCATCTGAAGGAGCCTTTTACCAAACGTTGAAACACAAAGAACCAAGCAGGGTGTGGTGGCGCATGTCTGCAATCCCAGAATTCGAGAGGCTGAAGCAGGAGGATCAGGAGCTTGATCAGGCCTGCCTGGTCTACAGTGTGAAATCAAAAACAAACAGGATGAACAGCATCTTGAGATGTAAGTACCAGAACCCATATAAGGATTTCCACTGTCATCTCCTGGGGTAAAATGGCTCAATCTACCTAATTCTGCTTTTAGATTCCTCTATGATATTTCCTGTTTCTCCATTGTTTACTGGCCCAGGGCCTTGGTTCAGGGCCTTCTCAACTTTCACCAATAACAGACATTTTAATAAGTCTCCCTCTCTCTTGTTTTACCCCCATTCTGCCTATCCTTTGACTAGCGACTCTTTTAAAATCGAAAGCCTAGCATGTCATAGCCTTTAGGGTTTCTCGTTATCTCTGGGATAAAGCCTACTTTCCTTAGTTTAGACACAAAGTCTATTGTCCAGGCACCACAAGTGGCTCATGGTCCCTTCAACATTGCAGGGGAGGGCTCAGTAAATATTTGCTAAATTAATGAGTGAAATATTTTGTGTTCCTCAGGTGGCCATTCAATATGCTCTGCCCACGATGACCTCTGTTCACTTGTCACCCCAACATAATTCGTGATAGTGGCCCTTCTATGATTAAACTTTTCTTTTAATTAGGGTAATATACGGTCACCCTAATTATAGCAGTGGTTGCCCTGGTTTCCAAATTGTTCTTTGGATCCTCTTCTAGATGGTAAGTTCTCTATGGATAGGAGTTCTGTGTCTGTATGTGTGCGTGGTGTATGTGTGTTTATCTAATCCATGGTCTTGCACATACTAGGGATATTTGTTCATTTTTAATAGTCTTGTATGGACATTGTTAGTACTGAGGAGAAATTTTTGAATAAAACAGGCATGGTACTTGCCCACATGATGTTTATAATCCAACAGGAAAGAGCCAGTTCTTGACTGATGTGGATAAAGACTTAGAAGTTCCTAAGCAAGCTGAGTCCCATGATGGAGAAGGTCATGGACACAGACTTCTAGGTGTGTCTATTAGTTTCTCATTTAAGGAGTTGCTAAAGAAATATTTTAAATGCAGTCACAACATAGAAACTTAGTTATTGCTATTTGCTTGATACAGGCTCTCGTTTCTAGCCCTGGCTGGCCTGGAACTTCCTATGTAAAGCAGGCTGGCCTGGAACTTCCTTCCTATGTAGACCAGGCTGGTAGCATTCCTTCTGCATGCATTTGCCTCCGTGGTGCTGGGATTACAGACATCAACCGTGGAACCCAGCTCTACAGAAACTTGAGCATGGAGTATTTAGACACATGCTAAACATGAGGAAAAAAAAGATGATAAAGCCATATCAGAATGGAACATTGGTTTCATTCTGTCTTAGACTATTTATAAACCTATGAAGTTCTTTGCAGGATGGGTTATCCTTAAATATCCTAGGGGAAGAGAATTTTTTTTTCCAGATGAGAAATCTGACTTTTCAGAAACCAAACCACAAAAGGAAGGAATTACTTCTAAAACCAGGATTAGCTTTCAGTTGGGCTTTGCGCTCTGAGCTGGGCCTACCTGCTCTAAATGTAAAGCCCTCTCAGCCTCAGTTTCTTCTTTCTATAAACTAGTAATATTAGCTCCAGAATTAAAGGGTTAAAGGAGATTATGTAAAGGCATTTAGTCTCATAGCCTGGCTTCAAGAAGGTTCGTTAATTCTTTGTCCATTTCCCCCAATATATCTTTTGCACGTGACCAATTTGAAGAGAAAGATCTGTAGCATAAACATCAGTGACAGCCGAAAAACTGTATTCGCAAATCTGGGTGTTAAACTAGGTAGGCTATTTCCTCCATTCACTTATAATTTTATTTTAACAGGCGAAGACCCAAAGTAGCCTTTGAAGCACTAAACAGCGGGTAGATCTTATAGGAAAAGGGTTGAGTTTTACAATGGAGCCAAGGTTTGGTGAGCAGCACTGATGTCAGTCTTAAAAGATTTACCCATTTCCTCTTGGTCACTTTGGTTCAAGAAAGAATCGCACACCAGCCACTCATTCAGAAATCTCCGGAGGGTAGGGAGGAGAGATGTAAACAAAGGCTAAGGACCACTGTAGTTTCCATTGGGGAGGGCCACCTAAGACCATCCAGCCCTCTAGTGAGGGCAGATAGGTCTGTTCTCCCGGAGTGCCCGGGGTCTGGACTCCATTTCCCAGAGTCCCTTAGTACCCTAATGTATTCAGTGCTCAGAGTGCCTGTATGTGTGTGAGTGTGAGAGAATGTGTGCGTGCATGTGTGTGTGAGTGTGTGTGTGCGCGCGCGCGCGTGTGTGTGCGCCTCCGAGTCCCTGGGAGAGTGGAGGCTCATTCACTGATTAGAGCCAGCGCTGAGAGGCAGCACTGCTCTTCTCTCACACCAACCGAGTCTCTTGATCTGTACATGCAATCCCAGGGAGCTCGCGAGCACANCCGGCTCTGCGCACCCGGGACTTTTCATGCACCACACTCTCCGGCTTCTCACCTCGGTGTCCTGAGAAGTGCAACCGTTCTCCCCAGGAATTTCCACGGCAAGTATGGATCCTAGAAAGGGGTGTGGATGCGTGTGCGTACACAAGAGGGGTGGGCGCGAGGGCGGCCGGGTTGCTGAGGAACATGGCTAACTTTCCGGGTTTGTCTCCCTGGGATTCGGGCGGCTCCTCTGCGACAGGGGCAGAGACTGGGACCTGCACTGCCGCGTCTTAGATCTTGGCGACCGTGCCTCTTGGCTGTCGGTGCCCCGCGCGCTGCCTCATTCAAACTTTCCGTCTTGAGTTTTCCTTAATGTGTTTTATTTGGGGGGTGCAAGGGGAGGGACCAGACGCTGGAATTGGACAAGTAGGGAGGGTGAGGGGGATAGCCAGGGGAAGAGAGCAGGACTTCTCCATCTTTTCACAAGCCCCATTCCACTTTGTTTGGGTCGACAGCGAGTAAGCCCTCTTGCCCGGCTGCCCGGTGCACCCCCGCTGTGATTTCCAGCGGGGTCGGGGCTAGGTGGTACTCAGTGGGGAATCTGAGGCGGCAGGCGGGATAGGAAAAGGGGCGATCCGTTGAGAAACGATCACAGCCGCACAACACATTGCCGACCTGGTGGGGTATCCGGGAGACTCTGGAGCCTTGGGGTCCCCGGAGGCTTGGCTTACTTTTTCCTGGCGGGGGCGGGTGTGAAGGATGTGGTAGGAGAGCGTGGGGGTGGGATGGGGGAAATCCTCCGCCCTCAGGAAGAAGGCAGGTGCTGCCACTGAGGTGAACCGTGCTACATATAACCGGTAAACTCTCTGCTCCGCCAGGGTGTACTGGCCAGGCCTTGGAGTAGCGCGGTCCGTGCTAGTCTTCTGGGATTTGGGGGGTCGGGATCCCCTCTTCCAGCGGTTCTAAGGAGCGAGGCCGGAGGACGATCTTATAAAATCGGGCGCCTTGCTCTTTTCGTAGTGTTTGTTTT
>LOEQ01001596.1:277701-287714 GCA_001685075.1 Bramus lutescens
AGAGAGACAGAGAGACAGAGAGAGAACTAACTGGGAATGGTAGTAGCATGGGCTCTTTAAGCTTCAAAGACCCTTCTCAGTGACACATTTCCTTCAATAAGGCCACACCTCCAAATGAATCCTTCCCAAACAGATCCAAAACTGGGACCAAGCATTCAAATAGATGAGCTGTGGGGGTTATTCTCATTCAAACACATCTGAGTACCACAGGTTGGGCCTTCCAGACACCTCCCTTACATAGACAACAGCTCATCCATGTCTAGCTCAGACTACTCTCAGAAGCTGCGGACTCATGGCATCTAGCCACACACTGGAAAGTCCCACTCAATGACTGTCTCATGAGACCCTTAAACTCAACGTGTCTAGATGCACCCTGTGAGCTCTCCTTGCTTGAGAAAGGAATATGACCTCAAAGTTAGAGCAGAGGGTTGGGCTTAGTCGACCTGAATTCAGATTCTACAACCCAGACAGATGCTGGATAGGCATGGTGGCCTACAGTGGCCTTGCTGGCCTTCTAGTCTTGGAAAGCTAAGCGAAGCTAGCTAGTGAGACTGGCTTGTGGAAGAGCTCTGGGCTCTATTGAGAGATCCTGTCTCAAAGAATAAAATGAAGACTCATTGAGGAAGAATCCCAATATCAACCTTGGGCTTCCATATGCACACGTGTTCATACATATGTCCATACATAAACACATGCAAACACAAATACGCATACATGCTTACACACAGACACACACAAAGGGAAAAAAGGAGCAGAGGGTTGGGATAAAGATGTGAAAGAGCTTCAGTTGAACAGCCTAGGAGTAGTCTCTGCCTCCTCTTTGTGTGAGGGAATTTATACTTGTTTTCAGGGCTAGATGAAATCATGAGTTCAAAACATTCAATTCGCTCTCTACACAGAGGAATCATTAAACATTAGCTAGAATCTGAAATTTCCCCCTAAATGCTCTTTTGTTCATTTGGCAACAAAGCTACTGTCTCCTCCAGCCCTCTCCACCACATTTCATTACTTTGCCAAAAGTTGTCTATTGTTCTTCATTATCTGTAAGTACAATTCATTTCCCTGCTGCTTAAGCAGCATCTACGAAACGCCATGCTTTCATGGCAAGCACTGTACTGACTGGGTCATCTCTCTGGCCCTTTACTATTTGTTTTAGTTTTTTTAAGGATTTATTTATTTTATGTGTATGAATATTTAGCTTGCGTGGATGTCTGTGTGTGCCTGGTGCCAGAGGAGGTCAGAGAGGATGTTGGACCCCCTGGGTCTAGATTTATGAATGGTCATAAGCTATTATATAGGTTCTAGGAATCAACCCTGGGTCCTCTGAAAGAGCAGCTAGTGCTCTTACTGCTGAACCATCTCTCTAGTCCACCTCTGCTATTTTTTTATAGCCTTATCTTTCTGTGTTTACTTCTGATTGCTTTCATGTATTTGTCAGTTCTTCTTATATGACTATTAATATTATTTGTCTTTTTTTCTATTAGGGTGACTTTGTTCTTTTGATATGGAAGTCTTTATGATTATATTATAATATTAATTTTTGGTGTTTTGGTTTTTTTTTTTTTGAGACAGAATTTCTCTGTGTAACAGTCCTGGCTGTCCTAGAAACTAGCTGGGTAGGCCAGGCTGGCCGTGAACTCATAGAGATCCACCTGCCTTTGCCTCCCTTGTTCTGGGATTAAAGGTGTGCACCACCATTCATGCTTGATATTAATTCTTTATTATATAAGCTGCACTTTTTCCCCAGTTAATGCCTTGTCCTTATTTACATCATCACATTGTCAGAAGGTTTTCATTCATATGTAACAAACTTATTTTTGAGATAAAGTCCCATAAAGTAGCCCTAGCTGGCCTGGAGCTCACTCTGTAGACCAATCTGGTATTGAACTCACAGAAATCCACCTGCCTTTGCCTCCCAAGTTCAAGGCTGTATTTTTCTTTCTTTTTAAATATTTTTAAGTCATTTTAGTGTGTGTGTGTGTATGTGTGTGTGTGTGTGTGTGTGTGTGTGTGTGTGTGTACATAAAAAGGCACTCATGAAAACAAGAGGACAGCTTGTGATGGACAGTTCTCTCCTTCCACCATATGGGTTCTAGGATCAAACTTGGGTCATCAGGCTTATTTTAGGCAAGCACCTTTACCCTCTAAGCCATTTTTGCTTGTCCCTAAAATGATCTTTTTTTCCCTATGTCACCCTGCTTTTCTTTCCTATAATTTTTAACTGCTCTTTTTTTAATATTTCCAATGAATTTTAGAATTTCCGCAAAGTAGCCTGCAAGTATTTTGTTTATAATTTCATCAAATTTAGCTTAATTGGAGTCTCATCCAGGAATATGATGAAATCCTCATTTAGTTTTATCTTCAGTTTTGTCACTCAGTCAAGTTCACGGTTTCTCGATGTAACTCTTGGGCACACTGCTGGCTTTGCCACACATATATTGCTCGCTGTCAATAATCAGATAGATTCCATTGTGGTGGGAAATTTGTCTATAGCTGAACAATGGGAAAAGGAGTCATTTTTGTTGCTGATCTTTTATGAAGCCCTTAATAAACTGCACTATTAGTTTTAAAATTTTACTTTCTAACTTTGTTACTTATGTAAATTGAAAATTAAATTACTTGCCAGGAATGGTGGTGTTTGAGGCCAGCAAGGTCTACAGAGTGAATTCCAATAAAGCCAGGACTACATAGAAAGATCCTGTCTCAAAAACACAAAACAAAACAAAATAAAAAAAGAAAGAAAGAAAATAATTGAGTCACTTAGTAATAGTCGAATGCCTTTTGGTTTTGGTTTTGGTTTTTTTCTTTTCTTTTTTTCTGTTTTGTTCATGTGAAAGTTTCTGCTGTGTGGTGCAGATGCTGGGAAAGGGCATCAGATCCCTTGGAGCTAGAGGTACAGGTGATTGTGAGCCTCCCTATGGGTGCTGAAAACAGAACTCAAGTCCTCTGCAAGAGCAACAAGTGCTCTTAACTGTTGCACCATCTCTCCAGCCCAGCATCTTCTTTTGTAGGTTCTGCTCCTTTTTTTGTCTTATTGCAGTAGCTAAGACCTTTAGTATCAGGTTTAGTTGATGCCATGATAGCAATAAAAATTTGTATGTTTTTCTTGTTTCTGATTTTATTAGGTATAGTTACAGCTTCTCCTGAAATTAAGAAAGCTTTTTTTTTTCTGGTTGGCTTAAAATTTTTGTCTGGGTTCTTTAAATTTATTTGTGTGTGCACTAGGAAGAGCTATTAAGTCTGTCACTTTTTAAAGTGTCTTTCTGTGGTGTTCAAAAAGTTTTTCTTGCAGGGTGGTGGTGGCATACACCTTTAATTCCAACACTCTGGAGGCAAAGACAGACGGATCTCTGTGAGTTTGAGGTCAGCTTTGTCTACAGAGTGAGTTCCAGGACAGGCTCCAGAGCTACAGAGAAATCCTGCCTCAAAAAAAAAAAAGCAAATAAATAAATAAAATTTTCTCCTTTAATATGTTACTATAACAGGTTGTATTAACAGATTTCCAAATGTAGGACTATCCCTTAATTTCTGGGTAAATCTTACCTTGTCGTGAAAATTGTTCTCTAAAGAACAATTAAGGCCAATATATGTGCCCTTATGCTCTCAACTGGACTGATCAGTTTCTTGGTTTGTTCTATTGTATTAGTTCATTTCCTGTTGCTGTAACAGAACATTTGAGACCAGGTAATTTATAAAGAAAACACAGAGAGATGGATCAGTGGGTAAGGCACTTGGGAGCAAGTCCAAGGACCTGACTCCCAGAACTCAGGTGGTGAAAACTGTCTGCTGACCTCCACCCTCACACCAGCCATATCCTGCCCCACCCCAACATATAAGAAAATGCCATTGAGGAAAAATTTGGGGCCACATACTCATGCCATAGCAACTATCCTTGTCGCTCAGTTGGAGCACTCTTAGATAAGCACTTCAGATCTCAAATGTTGTTTTTGGTCTCTTAAAAATTTGTCCTAGCAATTGCTCAGGATCCGCAGAGAATGTTGTGTGAGTTACCGTATTAGAGGTTATAATGGAGAAGCGTTTTGAAACACAAGCACGTATTTATGTGGATGTGAGAACAATGACGTTATCACTTGGTGGTGTCCACTAACTTCTGGAATACTCTACTGTATACTTGTGAGAATCAAAAAAAATCAAAATGTCTCATTATTGTCAAAATAAGAATGATTTTTCCCTTGTGGACTTCCAGGAAAAAATGTCTCAGAGACCTTCTGGAACCTAGACCCTTGCTGCCAGACTCCTGGGGCTCATGGTGCACTCATAGGAAAAAAAACTTGCGAATCTGAAAAAAAAATAGAGATTTAATAACTATTTGATTAATTAATTAATTTAAGCAGTTGGTATTTTAGCAGGAGGCAACAAAAAACAGATATTTGTTAGAACTGAAAGTGGCTGAACTGGAGATACTGAGAGCAGCATGGGAAGATGAGTGGGTTGGGAGGGGAAAAGACCCTCGAAGCTTCTTTGATGGTCTGGATAAGTAGAGCCTGGCAACTGGGGTAGAGATTCAACTACTCAGAAAAGTGTACTCATAATTGCATATCAGACTACACTTGTTGGGGATGTTGTGTGGAACCTAGAGAAGGTAAGAATAAGCTATGAGTCCTTCAGCTTTGGTGCCTGCCCTGGTAGACACCTGAGTTTATGGCAAGACATCTTAGGGCCGAATAGCCAAGAGCTGAGGAAGGAATGCCATCGCATGTACTGACTGGTTTTGTCTGTCAACTTGACACAAGCTAGAGCCATGGGAGAGGAAGTAGCCTCAGCTGAGGAAATGCCTCCATGAAATCCAGCTGTAAGGCATTTTCTCAATTAATGATCAATGGGAGAGTACCTACCCAGCCCATGGTAGATGGTGCCATCCCTGGCTTCTACAAGAAAGAAAGTTGAGCAAGCCTTGTGGAGCAAGCCAGTAAGCCACTCACTTCCATGACCTCTGCATCAGCTCTTGTCTCCAGGTTTCAGCCCTGCTTGAGCTCCAATTCTGACTTTCTCCGGTCATGGACTGTGATCTGGAAACGTAAGCCAAATAAAGCCTTTCCTCCCAGACTTGCTTTTTTTGATCATGATGTTTTGTCACAGCAATAGAAACCCTAACTAAGACAAAAACTGGTACCAGCATAGTGGGGATAGTGCTGTGACAGACCTGACCGTGTTTTGGGAGGATTGTGGAAGGACCTGGGAACTTTGGGCGAGAGCAGCCATTTAGTGCTAAAAGCTTTATGGAATATTTTGAGGCACCTTAGAAGATAAGACTCTTGAGAGCAGTGTGGAAGATGGAGGCCTGGCCAGTGAAGTTTCAGAGAGAAGTTTAAAGACTATCAGGGCCATTTGTTATTTTGAATTAGGATTCTGTGGTTCTGGTCAGCTGGGGCTAAAGAGTCAGCTGTGATGAACAAGACACTGGAGCTACTGAAATGAAACCTTTATGTTACTGGGACAATTGCTGCTGGTAGCCGGAGCTAAGAAATTAGCGGTGATTAAGAAGAGACCAACCAACACCTCTGAGGTCACTTCTGAGAAGTGTTTTCTGAGAGCACAGAGAAGCTGTGTTCTGAGGCAGCTACGATTGTACCTCATGTTGGCAGCCTGACGTGTAAGCGTCACTCAGATGGTCTGGTTTTGAAGGCGTGAAGGGGTCATGGAGAGCAGCTGACGCTTGGCACTATGAGAGGCCAGGAGAGGCCAATGGTGAAGGCACAGCCTTAGTAGCAGTTGAAGACCCAGGATTGAAGGGGTCGTGCAAAGAAGTTGAGGCTTGGCACCATGAGGAGAGCCAAGGAGAGGCTATTGGGGAAAGTGCAGCCCAGTTGCAGCAAGAGACCCCGGAATTTTGGAGATGTCAGTGCCATGGGATGACTACCAAGAACAGCAGCAGCAGTGGAGTGGAGCCAACCAGAGTCTAGAAGACAAGCTGTATGTGTACAGAGGGCAGAGCTGGAGAAGTGACCCAAGCCCTTTGGAGTAGTCCAGAAGATCGTGAGGGAGTCCCAGATAACTGGACATTGAGTAATTTATACTGTTGGGGTTTGGTTTTGCTCAGTTCAGATTGTGATGGTGCCCTGGTTCTTCCATATTAAAGAAGGTATTTAATTCAATTTTGATTTTTAAAGGAGCCCACAGATGAAAGACTTGAACTTTTAAAAGATATTAGATATTTTAAAGAGGCAGAAATTTTAATGTCTTTGAATTTTGAATGTGGGATTTTAAAATTATTTACAATTATTTATCTCATATTTTAATATGAGATCTTGGGGATGAATAAGAAAGGAAGGGGTGTGGCCTAACAGTGATATATTTGTGTGTCAAGTAGACAAGAGGTCAGTTGTATTGGCTGGTTTTGTGTGTCAACTTGACACAAACTAGAGTCATGGGGAGGAAGGAGTCTCAGCTGGGAAAATGCCTCCATGAGATCCAGCTGTAAGGCATTTTCTCAATTAGTGATCATTGAGGGAGGACCCAGTCTATGGTAGGTGGTGCCATCCCTGGGCTGGTGGTCCTGGATTCTATAAGAAAGCAAGCCAGTAAGCAGCACCTCCATGGCCTCTGCATCAGCTCCTGTCTCCAGGTTCCAGCCCTGCTTGAGCTCTGTTCTGACTTCCTCCAGCGATGGCCTGTGATCCGGAAGTGTAAACCAGATGAGCCCTTTCCTCCACAGCCTGCTTTGTGGCCAGGGGTTTTGTCATAACAATAGAAGTCCTGACTAAGACACCAAGGCTTTGTGGTGGGGGCCAGAGGTGGAGATTGTGCAGCCTGAGATCTTGCTGCTGTAATGAAAGCATTGTCAGAGTGCCATAGTCCCCGAGTATTTGGAGGCAGCTTCCAGGGCTTTGAACAGGAAAGAACACATAAAGGTTGTTGGGGAATCCAGGTCAAGACAATGGCATTAACCTCTGGGGGCAGAACCTGTGGAATGATGTGGGTTCCATACTGAGGAAGGGCAGGCACACATGCAGGAGACATGGCAGGTGAGTCTCCTCCCCCTGGAAGACGGGTTTGGTTCATAGCTGTGACATTGCCTCAGCTGAGCCTCCAGCCCTCCCCTTATGAAGGGCTGTGCACAACTCTAGAAAGCCCACAGAATGGAGCAGCCAGAGAACGGGACGATGTGTGAGAAGTGGCGTGGTAAAGGTGCACTGCCAAGGTCACATGTATGGGGGAGTGGTCATTTATGTTTGTTAAGACAGGCTCTCACCCTATAGCCCAGGTTGGCCTGGAACTCACCATGTAGCTGAGGCTGGCACCAAACTCATGCTAACAAACCCTCTTGCCTCAGTCTTCCAAATGCTGGTGTTACACCTGACCTATAATGTTTCTTTGGAACTACTAAATCCCAGGAGCTGTTTTAGAACCTGGGGATAAAGCAGTGAGGAAGACAGATCATGATCCTCTCTTCTAAGAACTTAGGAACCTTGTGTGGGAACACAGGGAGAAAATCTGGGCTGGAGGAGAGATGAGGGGAGGAGTCTCTCCATGCTGCAAGGCAGAGGGAAAGGTGTGTATGTGTGTGTGTGTGTGTGTGTGTGTGTGAACACTCAGGTGTAGAAGCCAGGGATTGACTTTGGCTGTCATCCCTCAGGAATCATTCACCTTAAGGTATCGTTGGTTGGTTGGTTGGATATCTTTGAGACAGGGTATCTTAGTTAGGGTTTCTATTGCTGTAAAGAGACACCATGACCACGGCAACTCTTATATAGGAAAACATCTAGTGGGGTGGCTTACACAGGCAGACATGGTGCTGGAGCTGAGAGTCCTACATCTTGATCTGCAGGCAACGGGAAGTGAACTGTCTCATTGGGCATGGCTTGAGCATGTATGAGACCTCAAAGCCTACCTCCACAGTGATGTACTTCCTCCAACAAGGCCACATCTATTCCAACAAGGCTATACCTCCTAATAGTACCACTCCCTATGAACTTATGGGGGTCAGTTACATTCAAACTACCACACAGGACATCTCACAGACCTGAGGCTGGCAGACCCCAGTCTGCCCATTTCTCCCTCCGCAGAGCTAGGATCACAAGAACACGTCACCAGTCACCGTGACTGGGGTGCAGGAAATCAGGTCCTCATGCCTGCACCGGAGCACCATCTCCCCGGCCCTGAAAAGGTTTTTGTTTTAAATCACATAATCTGAAAACTCTCCTCCCTTGCATAAAGGACTCTCACCCAGGACTTCTCTTTGCTTTTCCAATACAGATGAAGGCTTTATATTTTTATTTTCATGGCATGTGAAACTGAAGAATCTGGCTTGCTTCCTTCCCTAACCTCATCCTGTATCAACCTCCTCCATGCTGGAAAGGATTCTCTGCTGTCCTTCCACGATGAACTTTGGCTTTCTCAAATCTCTTCCCTGCCTGGGCCTCAGCATTTTGACACCTGCCATCCTGTCTGGAATAGGTATTTCCACCCCAATCTGCCCCACTGGCTCCTACCTCCAACTGCTTGGTCCAGGAAAGCCCACTTCTCTTACAGGCTAGACCACAGAATTCATCAATGCCCCTGACCATTTCTCTTTCCCAACAAGGGTCATACACCCTCATAACACCCTGAGCCTGGGCTAGGCTCTGCTCTGCTCCTCTTCTTCCCACCAACGTGAAAGAAACTAGCACAGTATAAAAGAGGAAAATGCTATAAATGCTGTAAAGGAGTAGATGATCATAACACTTCAGTAAGGACACTGTGCATGTGTGTGTACATGCATACATCATACATATATACATATATATGTATATACATTATTCACACATATGGGTGCTAGAATCATCTCCTAATGAATGAATGAAGAAAAATTATGAGTAAGAATTCTTTAGTGCTGGGCAATGGTGGCTCATGCCTTTAATCCCAGAGGCAGAAACAGGCAGACCCCTGAGGTTTAAGGCCAACGTGGTCTACAGAGAGAGTTCTAGAATAGTCAGGGCTACACAGAGAAACCCTGTGTAGTCTCAAAAAACCAAAAAGAAAAAATATTCTGTAGTACAAGGAAGGAATAATGAATTCAGGCAAAGAAAATGGCACATGCAATAATGTAGAGTATGGGGCTGGGGTTGTGGCTCAGCTGGCAGAGTGCTTGTCCTACATGCTAGGGGTCCTGGGTTCCATCACTGCATTACATAAACAGCCTGGTGGTTCACACCTGTGATCCCAGCGTTGTGTATGTGTGCGGTGGGGCCGGGACCCATGGAAGAAGGAGGATCATAAGTTCAAAGTCATCCTCAACTACAGAGTACCTTTGAGGCTAGCTTGGGTTACATGAGGCCTCAACAAAAGAGTTCATGAATGGCAAGTTGCTGTGAATAAGAGGGACTGTGTCCTTTGCCTTGAGATTGTAAAAGTAGGCAGGACTCCACCTGGAAATCGGGACTTCTTCCTGGCTGGGCATTGGAGTGGGTGGTAAACTCCAAGGTTGTTAGGGCGGGAATCTTATTCATCCAGCATTGTGCTAGGTTGGTTAGTCTGTCAGTTAAAGCAGGAAATCAGAAAGTGCACTACACAGCTCCTTTCAACATTTTTTCTGGCTTAGAATCTACACATGGCCTCTTGCTAATCTTTGGGTAATGGACCAGGGCCATTCCTTAAGAGTAGAATCCTTCACTCTTGAATAAGCACATATTGAATTGTGTATGGAGTTCAGCTTCAGCTTCTTTAAAATAAAAACGGACCCTAGGCTGGGGGAGATGGCTCGGCTGGCAGAGCACTTGCCACACAGGCTTGAGGATCTGAGTTTACAGCACCTGTGTAAAAAACTGGGCAGAGCACACATCTGTAAACACAGCACTGGGGGAATGGAGACCCCTGGACCACACATCTGTAAACACAGCACTGGGGGGATGGAGACTCGTGGACCATCCATCTGTAAACCAATCGCTGTGGGGATGGAGACAGGTGGATTCCTGGAGCTCACAAGTCCAGCCAGAGAGCCTGAAGGCGTAAGTCATAAACAATCCCACACCAGTTGGGAATTAAAGGGGTATTTATTTTAAGGGTAAAACTTA
>LOEQ01001597.1:28530-39913 GCA_001685075.1 Bramus lutescens
GACCTCTGGGAGAGCAGTCAGTGCTCTTAACCTCTGAGCCATCTCTCCAGCCCCACAAAATTATTTTTAAAAATTATGTGTAGATAGACCTTTGGAAAATTTTTGACTAAGTGAATATTTTGGGGTGGTCACTGTAATTGTTAGAGTCCTCAGAGCCTGGAAAGTCAGTTCTTTTGTATGTGTCAGATGTCAGGAGTTCCTCTTCCCCATGGAGTTCTTGAGAGACCAAGGAAGCAGTGCTCACTCCTTTGTTCATTGCATAGCTTCTGCTGTCCTGATGAAGAACCCCAAGTTCTGAAATACTATTTCAAGTTAGTTGCCAGTTTCACAGTTCAGTGAAATTCTTGCTGTAGTGGATATAGTGGATAACTCCTGCCTCAGTAAATACATTCCTATCTTTCTCTCTGTCTCTCTCTTTCTTACAAGGTTTCTCTGTGTAACAGTCCTGGTTGTTCTGAAACTTGCTTTAGACCAGGCTGTCCTCGTACTCACAGAGATCCACCTGTCTCTGTCTCCAAATTAAAGGCGTGCATCACCACTGCCCACTCCATTCCTGCATTTTTTACTCACTCATTCATTCATTTTATTTTTTTGAGATACATTTCTCTGCATGGCTTTTGAGCCTATCCTGGAACTAGCTCTTGTAGACCAGGCTGTCTTCAAAGCCATAGAGGTTTGCCTGCTTCTGCCTCCCTAATGCTGGGATTAAAGCATGTGCCATCACTTGGCCATTCCTGTATTCTTATAAGAAAAATTTTCACCTGAAGTAAATAACTCATTGAGCAGTTAGCTCAGAAGCTACAAGACAAGGGGAAAGAATAGAGATGAAGCCCAAAGGGATCTTGGGTTATGTGTGGAATCTTAGAGAAAATACCTGTAGGCCCCAGGGTCATAGACCACACTCTTGAATGGACAGTTCTGTTTTTGATGTGTTCCTTAGCTCCTCCTTACAGATAGTGTTTGATGAATGTCACAAAGCAAAAAACCTCTGTCCTGTTGGTTCTTCAAAGCCAACCAAGACAGGGTTGGCTGTTTTAGAGCTTCAGAACAAATTGCCAAAAGCCAGAGTTGTTTATGCCAGTGCCACTGGTGAGTACCCACTTGGTCAGAAAGATGCACAAATCGCTTTTGCAGCTATAATATGTCGGGACTTTTCCAGGTGCTTCGGAACCACGGAACATGGCCTATATGAACCGTCTTGGAATTTGGGGTGAGGGAACTCCATTCAGAGAATTCAGTGATTTTATCCAAGCAGTGGAACGCAGGTAATAAGGCTGGTGTCACTGTGCTGCCAGAACTGTTGCTGTGTGGAAAGTGCTGTTTTGTTTATTGATAGTTACTGTGTGTTTTAATTTTGTTCAGAGGTGTTGGTGCCATGGAAATAGTTGCTATGGATATGAAGCTTAGAGGAATGTACATTGCACGACAGCTGAGCTTTACTGGAGTGACCTTCAAAATAGAAGAAGTTCTTCTTTCTCAGAGTTATGTTAAAATGTATAACAAAGCAGTCAAGCTGGTGAGAAATCTTTTGTCGATATTTTTAATGTGCCTGATAATTTTTTAATGAGATTTATCTATTGAAACATTTTCAACATAGAAGAATGTGTTTAAGCTGTGAAACAGCAGATAATGATCACAGTTGCTTATTTGATCAATGTCCTTATTTTCCATGCTTTAATTTTTTTATGATAATTCATAAGACAACCATTAATTTCAGTTAAATCAAATTCACAATTGCAGTATAGCCATGTACTAAAATGACAGGTTTAGATAATATACATTTTGAGACATTTATGTATATACATTCTGAAAATTGTCTAGAGTTTCCCAAGTGATTGCAGATTGTTTTAGTTGAAGGAGTCACTTTTAGTTTTGTGGAGACAGTGTCTCACTGTGTCTTGTGGCTGGCATGGAATTTCTATGCTATGTCTAGACCAGGCTATCCTTGAACTCACAGTGATTCTCCAGCCTGAATGCTAGGATTAAAGGCATGTCTGGCTAAAGGGGCTACTTTTAAGTAATGTATTCAGATATATATGTAACATGTTGCCTATGTATTTCCAGTGGGTCATTGCTAGAGAGCGATTTCAGCAAGCTGCAGATTTGATTGATGCTGAACAGAGAATGAAGAAATCTATGTGGGGTCAATTCTGGTCTGCTCACCAGAGGTTTTTTAAGTACCTGTGCATAGCATCCAAAGTGAAAAGGGTAGTTCAACTGGCTCGGGAGGAAATCAAGAATGGGAAGGTAAGTTGGAGAAAATCTAGTGTGTTCTGAGCTTGACTAGCTAGTTTTTAATGAGGCCTTCTACTGGGACTAGTCTTTTTGTTTGTTTCTTTGTTTTGGTTTGTATTTTCTAAACAGGGTCTCACTATGTAGCTCTGGTTATCCTGGAACTTCCTCTATAGACCAAGATGGCTTTGAACTCACAGAGATCTGTCTGTCTCCGCCTCCGGGTGCTGAGATTAAAGATGCTTGTCACTATGCTCAGCTCTGGAATAGTCTTTTAAGTGGATGTTGCTAAAAATACTATTGCAGTAAGATTTTATTTTCATAATTTATGCTGTTGTCGGTTTTGGTTTGAGACAGGATGTTTGCTTTGTAGCTCAGAGATGTCTGGTATTTGATAGGTCATCTAGGCTGTCCTAAAAAACTCACAGCAATCTTCCTGCATCAGCATCCCAACTCCTAGAATTATCTAAGTATGTGCCACTATAAACAGATCCTTCAAAATAAATTCTAAGCCAGGCAGTGGTGGTACACACCTTTAATTCCATCACTTGGGAGGAAGAGTTGGGTGGATCTCTGTAAGCCTGAGGCCAAACCTGATCTACAGAGTGAGTTCTAGGATGTCCAGGACTACACAAGGCCAGCTGTGGCTAGATCATAGTTTGAATTGGGCTACATGAGACTTTATATCAAGACAGACTCCATTTGCACACACAGACACATGAATATTTGTATTTGTTGGTGTATATAAAAAATGCCTGTTCAGAAATTTCAGCAGAGTATAACAAATGCACTATGTAATTTATTTAGCTGTGCTCTTTCCATTAATAACTATAAATATTGCCCTAAGCTTGCTTGCTTATGGTTGATCTGCTCAAAACTTAAGAGTTGCTGGGGCATTAGAGCACGCCTTTAATCCTAGCATTTGGGAGGCAGAGAGAGGAAATCTCTGAGTTCAAGGAGAGCCAGTGCTATAGAAAGAGAACAACAACAAAAAAACCCCCACAAGAGTTATAAATTCCTTAAGGTCAGGGACATTTGTCATGTTCTGTAAAATGTGTTTTCCTTTTTTTTTTTTTCTGGCATGCAGGGAGACAGAACCCTCTATGCAGCCTTGAAACTCTGTAGAACAGACTGGCCTCAAATGTACAGAGATCCTCCTGACTCTGCATTCTGAGTGCTGGGATTAGAGGCGAGTGACATCAGACCTGGATTTCTCTCATTTTTTGACATAGCATATCTCAGAATAAATGAAGCCTAAATTGATTTAATGTAATGGGTCATTTTTTGAAATCTTTGACTAGACATTTGACATATGCCGTAAAAAGGCATATGCTGTGAGAGGCTACAGCATGTTGTTTATTATTGTGTATTTTGTGTTTTCCAGTGTGTGGTAATTGGTCTGCAATCTACAGGAGAAGCTAGAACTCTGGAGGCCTTGGAAGAGGGTGGAGGAGAACTAAATGATTTTGTTTCAACTGCCAAGTAATGTTTTTTAATTTCTTCTTGAAATTTCTTAAGATTGAAGAAAATGTATATTTCTCTTTAGCTATATCTAGTAAGATGTTTACAGGTGCCACATGAAGTGTAAGATTCACTGCTTTTTTTCCTACAGAGGGGTATTGCAGTCACTCATTGAAAAACACTTTCCTGCTCCAGACAGGAAGAAACTTTATAGTTTGCTAGGAATCGATTTGACAGCTCCAAGTAACAACAGTTCACCAAGAGATAGCCCTTGTAAAGAAAACAAAGTAAAGAAGCGGAAAGGTGAGTACTTTTCTTTAAATAGTTGATGGCAGGGTTGGAGAGATGGCTCAGAGGTTAAGGGCACTGACTGTTCTTCCAGAGGTCCTGAGTTCAACTCCTAGCAACCACATGGTGGCTCACAACCATCTGTAATGAGATCTGGTGCCCTATTCTGTCATGCACACATACATGCAGACAGAGCACTGTATACCCAATAAAATAAATAAATAAAAAAAATAGTTGTTGTCAGTGCTGATGATCTGAGTTTGGAAGTAGTTGTTTGTGATTGAGCTTCCTTCCTTGAGTGGGAAGGGACTGGTGCTTTCTCTGTTGCTCAGAGTCCTGAGTGAATATACAAGTGGTCCCACTTAATTTAATTAGCTGGACATTCTGTGCAGCATTTAGGAAATTAGAACCTTTTCAGCTTTGTGGGAAGGTTAGGATTGTTCTAAGTTCACTTAGTCTTTTTGTTGTCAGAGCTGCTATTTAATAAACATGGAATTTGCTAGTCAATGCATCACACTCCCCCCCCTTTTTTTTTCTTGGCAATTACTGGATAGTACTTACCTTCCTCCTGCTTCAGTTTCTGGAGCAGCTGGGTTACAAGCATGTTCTTGCTGGTTAAGGCTAAAGAGGCTTTGATTAGTAGTATAGTTATTAAGTTTTAGGGATGTATTCACCTGTGTTTGTTAACCAGCTTGTGATGATGTAAACTACAATTTTTGTTTGGGTGCTTTCTTTGCTGTTTGACTTTCAGAAGTGAGTTGTGAATTTTGATATAAAGGCCATGATGCTTTCTGGGCCCTGGGCTCCTGTCTTAGCATACCCAGACAAAAACACCTGCAATGTCGTAGGCTCTAAGTAGTATTTGACATTGTTTAATCATTTTAGACTTGACAAGATACTCATTCTTCCTATTTTTTTTTATTACATATGCTTGTGGATGCACATGTGCTACTGTGAATGTGAAGGGATTGATCACTTTTTTACCATATAGGTTTTGGGGTTCAACTCAGGTCATCGGAGTTGATGACAAGCACTCTATCTGCTGAACTATTTCATTGGTCCTCACATTTGTAATGCACCTGAACTGAGTGGGCTACTATTACCCCTTGCTTTTTAATTGAGTAGCACATAAGCAATGGTATCCTACAATCAGTAGTGTGGTAGATTAGTTGACGTCTCTCCCTATGTCTCAAGTTAGGTTTTCTCTGGTTCATTAATAAGAGAACATCTTAGTGTTTGGTTTTAGTTTTTGAGCATTCCCAATTTGTTTTCTAAATATTAGGTAATTCAAACCAACCACTTACCTTTAAAAACAAAATTTTTATAATCAGTATGTCTGTCCTCCCCTCTTCATTTCTTTCAAGACAGGGTCTCATTATGTATTCCTAATGCACCTAGAACTCACTCTGTAGACTAGGCAGGCTCTGAACTAACAGAGACCTCTCTATGTCTGCCTCCCAAATGCTGGGATTAGAGACTACTATACCTAGCTTATACATTAAAAATTTCTAGGTATTTCACAACTAGTTACTAATGCCCTTCTCACAATTACTTAACAGTTACGACTGTGACTTAGGTTCTGTTGCACTCTGTCTCAAGTTTTTTTTTATTTTGTGTGGTTTGAGAATTTCATGCATGCATGTAATGAGGTTTGGTTCAGCCCCTCATTTTCTTTCCATCAGTTTTGAGTTTGTATTTATATATTTAGCTTCTTGTTGAGTAGCTGACCATAACTGGAGTTGTTGGTTCTTGTGAGCATGCTTTGCTTATCAAATGTATATTCTTGTTGTCTGCAGTTCTCTTAGACTCAACTCATAATCTAAAGTCTGACACCATAGGTCTTTAGAAACATTGCATTTCCAACTGACTTTTATTTGGGGCTTGAGGATAGGTGAAGAAATAACTCGAGAAGCCAAAAAAGCACGAAAAGTTGGTGGCCTTACTGGTAGCAGCTCTGATGACAGCGAAAGTGAGTCTGATGTCTCTGACAATGAAGAAAGTGATTATGAGAGCTCTAAGAACATGAGCTCTGGTGATGATGATGATTTCAACCCCTTCAGAGATGAGTCCAGTGAGGACAATGAGGACGGTGAGTTCACTGAACTGTTGCAACAGCAGAAGGGGACTTAGCTGCTGGGCTGGTGCACACCTTAATCCCAGCATTAGGGGTGCAGACAGGATTCTCTGTCTCTATGAGTTTTAGGCCAGCCTGATCTACATAGTGAAGTGAGCTCGAGGCTAGCCAGAGTTACATAGTGAGACCTTGTCTCAAAAACAAAAGATAAAATATTTTCTTCATGCTGGAGAGATGGCTCAGTGGTTAAGAGAATCTGAGTTCAATTTCCAGCATCCTAAATTGGTGAACTCATAATTTCCAGACCTCCAGCTCCAAGGACATTTGATTGCCATAGACACCTGCACTGTGTACACAAACCTACATACAGATACACACATACCCATCGTTAAAAAGAAAAGAAATCAGCCTGGCAGTGGTGGCGCACACCTTTCATCTCACCGCTTAGGAAACAAAGCCTAGTGGGTCTTTGTGAGTCCAAGGCCAGCCTGGTTTACAATGTGAGTTCCAGGACAGCCAAGGCTACCCAGAGATATTCTCTGTCTTGAAAAACCAGTAAATAAATAAGTAAAATGGATCTTTGGAAAATAACTGAAACCCCTTTGTATTTGTGACCAGGTAGGTTATAATCTTTGCTTAGAGTAGACTAAGTTTGTTTGTCTTGTTGAGGTTTGAATCTGAGATAAGACAACTTTGTGCCTTGTTTTTTTTTCATTTTCGGTGGGAAGGAGAAGTTCTCACTGTGTAGCCCTAGATGATCTAGAACTGTGCATTCATTCCTTCATGTTACGTTTGGGGGTTGAATTTTTCTGGGGTTCCCATTTTTCTGCCTCAGTATTCCTGAGTTTTGGGATAGTGGAATTGCTAGCCTAGTGGAATATACTGAGTTTATGTGGGTTTGTTTTGTGTGTGTGAGCGCACGCATGGTTTCTCGAGACAAGGTTTCTCTGTGTAGCCCTGGCTGTCCTGGAATCCTGTAAATCAGGCTGACCTCTATCAAACTCAGAAATCCACCTGCTTCTGCCTCCCAGAGTCCTAGGATTAAAGGTGTGCACCACCACTGCCCAACATTTGCTTATTTTTAACTTCAAAATGTAGAGGGGTGTTGAGTAAATGCATTGGGCACTGCTAGCTAACAATACTTTGTGTCAGTTAACAGAAGGAAACTTGGGGCCTAGAAAGGTGAATCAGTGTTTGGAGCACTAGCTGCTCCTCCACAGGTCTTGTATTTAATTCCCACCAACCACATGGTGGCTCACAACCTTCTGTAATGAGCTCTGGTGCCCTCTTCTGGCCTGGAGGCATACGTGCAGACAGAACACTGTATACCTAATAAATTTTTTTCAAAAAGTCCCTCCTATCAGGAGTCAATATTGTACTGAGAGGTGGTGGTGCACACCTTTAATTCCAGCTCTCTGGAGGCAGAGGTAGTAGCCAGATCTCTTGCGTTCGAGGCCAACATGGTCTACAGAGCAAGTTCCAGGACAGCCAGGGCTACACAGAGAAACCCTGTCTCAAAAAACAAAGGACTGTACTGTTCTATCAAATTGATACATATTTCTCTTACATTTTAGATCCTTGGTTAATTAGAAAAGACCACAAGAAAAACAAAGATAAGAAAAAGAAGAAAAGTATAGATCCAGATTCCATTCAAAGTGCCTTGTTAGCATCAGGTCTTGGTTCAAAGCGGCCCAGTTTCTCCTCTGCACCAGTCATCTCACCTGCTCCCAACAGTGCACCAGGTACCGTGCAGAACATCCTACATTAGAAATGTGCTATTATGGAAATCAGGTATAACAGTTTGACTGATTAACAAATGTTCTTTTTCAGCTAACAGTAACACCAACAGTAACAATAGCCTTATAACGAGTCAGGATGCTGTGGAAAGGGCACAGCAGATGAAGAAAGACCTGCTTGATAAACTAGAAAAATTAGCTGAAGACCTCCCTCCTAACACCTTGGATGAACTTATTGATGAACTTGGTGGTCCTGAAAATGTGGCTGAGGTAAATAGATGTGGTTAGTGCTATGCGCCTTCCTGTTACTGTTTTCTTCTCTTTTTAAATCCTGTGACATGGATGTCCTGTTCTCTGGATACACCTTAGAACCTTGTTCTGTTTTGGTTCTCAGGGTATGACTATAGAAGGCCTGTCCTCAGTGCCTGATGTTTGGCTTGAGCATGGTTCCTGTACTATTGTACAGCTTTTGTAATGTTGCCATGGATCACTTTTTTATGTTGTAATGTTCTTTTGTCCCAGTACCAACTTGTGTCATCCATGTTTCATGCCCTTCTTAAAGCTTTGTGTTAATGCTTACTTTTCAGATGACTGGCCGCAAGGGGCGGGTGGTGAGCAATGACGATGGAAGCATATCTTATGAGTCAAGGTCTGAAGTTGATGTGCCTGTGGAGATTCTAAACATCACAGAGAAGCAGAGGTTTATGGATGGAAAAAAGGTATATTTTCCTGGGGTGCTTTCCAATAGAAGGCACCTGCCTATATGTTCAGCTTTAGAAAGGTTTGCCCTCTATCCATCCACACCCGCAGATTCTGTTATAAGGTTGTGGAACGGTCTATTTTTATTAGTAATTATACTGATTGTTTTACATGCTTTAGTGAATCTGTATGATGCGCATATTGGTATTTAGGAGAACTCTGGAACACACAAACCAGGTGAGATGGTGCAGCTTGAAGTTAGGAAGGAGGATCAGAAGCTCAGTCTTCTTGACTACAGTAGAGCAGGTCTTGTCTGAAAATTTAGAGAGATTTGAGAGATACATGGATACCTTAATCTGAATATAAAAGTAGTAAATCATTGTAGTGATTTCTTTGATCTCTCTTTTTCTTCCCTCCTTGCCTTTTTTCCTTGTATTAGTTACTTTTGCATAACTGCCATCCAAGAGTCATTTAGGACTGCAAGTTAATCTTGGCTCATGATTTCATTCTTTTAACCTGTTGTGAAAGGAAGGATACAAGAGACAACTCAGCTCATTGTTATGGCAGTGAATGGAAGCAGAAAGGAACACAGGGTTCAAGACAGAGCCCAAAGGATTTGTTCCCAGTAACTTCTTGTTTCAATTATGTCGCCATGAGCCTGCCAGATGAAGCGGTGAACGGATACTTAAAAGAAATCCCACACTAGCTCAGAACAGAGATAGTTATTTATTTAGGGGTAAACTTATAAATCAGGATTCTCTGCCTGAATGGTGGATGGAGATCGAATCCAAACAATCCCAACGAGCAGTTGGCGAAAAGGAGCAAGGGGAAGGAGAAAAAGGGGCGAATACAGATTCTATATAGTATGAGACCACACCCAAGTGGCTGGTCTTCCTACAGCACCTTCCCCTTTTGCTTAGAGAGTTCTAAGCCTAATACAAAATTATATACAATAAAAACAAATATCCTATTCTAACTAGCTTAAGTTTCATATAATAAATAACTTGACCAAGTCATGAGAGGAAAATAACTACAATTATCTAGTCTTCAACCCCATCGAAGATCCAAGAAGGGAAATAATATTACTTGAGTAAGTAGGAAGTGCAATCAAGCATATTCAACAAATAACAGGGACAACTGGCTATCTGGGCAATAACCCAAAGTCTCATTTGCAACGTTGAAACAACCAACTTTGGCTAAGGCCTAGAATAACTAACAGACCATTTTTAAAGGCAAGAAAATTTTTCTAAACCGTATTACCCTGTCTTGGCAAGATTTGACAGTCCTGCTTATCCATTTCTGGATACTGTATATCTTGTCAGTGGTTGAGGCATGGACATTTTTTTGCCCAAAGGCCAGTTTTTGCCAAGAAGAAAACAAGCTCCAAGTGGATTGTCTTCTGGGCTCAACATTCTCTCAGGAATAGATCGGCGCTGCCAGGAGCAATTGTGTCTCACTTCAACAGAACTCTAAGTTATTTAAATGCCATTTTCTACAGCTCTTTGAAGTGGTTGACTATTATCTATCTATGCAGAATATAATCTCTACGTATCTAAAGAACCTGGGGCTGGAGAGATGGCTCAGAGGTTAAGAGCGCTGACTGCTCTTCTAGAGGTCCTGAGTTCAATTCCCAGCAACCACATAATGATAATATAATAAATAAATAAATCTTTAAAAAAAAGAACCTGATTAGTCTAAGTATGATAAACATAACTGACTGTTGATCTATAATTCTTAATACACATATAACTTAAAGACTAAGACAATAAACAGCTGTGCAGTAAATGAGGACAGTGACCTCCAGATGTAAACAATGTATAAGTATCTTGATCATAGGTAGAAATGTACACTGCAATATGGTAAATATATATCAATATATAAAAAATGTTTTAAACAGAGGTAGAAGCGTGCATACGCACAATATAATTTAGCTTTGTATCAGTATACAAGATTCTATACCAATGTAATTGTCTGTAATAACACAAGTATTCACTCTATTACTCACTATTATTATTAGTGTGATTAAGCTCATACCAGTCTATTATCCCATCCAATTTCCCCCTTTTTTCCCCCCAAAAGATCCCTGAGCTTATAAAAATTTTCTCCCTTCACCCCCAACCCTATACCAATCATAATCAAATCCTAAATGATGTCTCTAACCCTGAGGACAAACTTTGCTGGGAGGGGGTACGTCGTCTTCTAGAATTACTTCCAGCTGTCTTGGGGGCGACATTCATTCTACAGGATCCTATGAAAGTAAAATGATGGTTAGGTTTCAAGATTAATAACTGGTATGAGTGCAAATAGTCTGAGTATTTTGTGGAGGTCTGGCCAGAATGTTGTAAAAATGTGCACCTGGAAACTTCAAAGATTACTGCAGGAAAATTTATTGTTCATTGTGGAAAACTTAAGAATTATTTATATAGACATATATTCAATGAAAGGTACTATAAAGATAAAATAGATATGAAAAAAAGCAAAATTTTTTTCCAAATTCTTTTTTCTTTCTGTCCATGCCAGACGCTCTTGACATGAGATAGAAACTCCAGATCTTTCTTTTAATAACATGCTTGGATTTAAAGGACAGAGCCGTTGTCCAACTCCAAAACAAGCTCTATATATTCATAAATATAAATACATACATACACATATATACATTTATAAAAACATTCTTAAATGCTTGTTCTTACAGATCATATTTGATTTTCTTGATCCTTATTGGGTAGTTATTTTTCCATCTGTCAGTATTCAGACATCCAGGGTCTCTTGAATTTTTGAAGATGAGTGTTTTCCTGCAAAGACAAGAACAGAACCCTGCCCCCATCCTATATGCTTTTCTTACCACCTATATGGTTATCATCATTGTGGATGAGCTGTCATTTCTCCTTTCCAA
>LOEQ01001597.1:41042-72211 GCA_001685075.1 Bramus lutescens
TGGAGTCTGTTGAGGAACTCGCTCTGACAACCAGTCTGGCCTTGAACTCCCAGAAATCTGCCTGCCTCTGCCTTCCAAGTACTGGGATTAAAGGCGAGTCCTACCACTCCCAGGCCCACCACATCTCTTACAGAGGAGAACATTTAATTGAGTGGCAGGTTTAGTTCATCCTGGTGGGGAGCATGGCAGCATGCAGGCAGACATGGAGAAGTATTGGAGAGATAAATTTTCTGTCCCACCAGCAGCTCCCAAATAAACACATTGAGGCTTATATTAATTATAAATACTTGGCCAATAAGTTAGACTTGTTACTACTAGCTAACTCTTACATTTAAATTAACTCATGTTCTTATCTACACTCTGCCATGTGGCTTCGTACCTTTTCTCAGAATGTACGGCATGTCTGTCTTGCTTCTCCCTGCATCTGCCAGCAACTCCTGACTGCTCCTTTTCCCAACATTCTCAGTTTGGTTCTCTTGTCTAAACTTATTCTATTCAGCAATTGGCCAGCTTGTTTATTAAACCAATCTCAGCGACAAAACTTCACAATAAACAAAAGTATTATTCCACAGCAAGGTAGCTGAGATTACTATATCTTTCAGGCAGCAGGAAATGGTTGTAACACTGAGCAAAGGTTAAGCAAAAAAGGCCCCAAAGCTTGCCGCCACAGTGACACACTTCTTTCAACAACAAGGCCACACCTCCCAATAGTGCCATGTCCTATGAGTTTATAGGAATCAATTTTATCAAACTACCACATTCCACTCCCGGGCCCTCAGAAGCCAGTAATAATAACCATAATGGCCCAATTTTTTTTTCACTATGTTCTTTTCCTTAAATTTTGAAATGGGAGTGTATATCCTGTCATTTTATGTTGGAAGTATGTGATCTGGTTTGGGTTTTTTTTTTGGGGGGGAGGGATTCCAGTTAACAGATTATGTGAATCTCAGAGACGTTGAACTTTTGACTTTTAAACACTGTACAGACTATGATAGACTATGGGGACTTGTGAAGTTGAATTAGATGTATTTTACTTACATTATGATACTGTTTAAAAGCTTGTGGGGGCCAGGGGGTGGATTGTGGTAGTTTGAATGTAATTGGCCCCCATAAACTTGTAGAGAACGGCACTATTAGCGGGTGTGACTTTTGTTGGAGTAGATACGGCCTTGTTAGAGGAAGTGTATCACTGTGGGGGTGGGCTTTGAGCTTTCCTATGCTCAGGAAACTGGCCAGCATCTCATTTGACTTCCTGTTACATGTAAGATATAGGACTCTCAGCTACTTCTCCAGCACCATGTCTCCCTGCACACCACCATGCTCCCTACCATGATGATAAAATGGACTGAACCTCTGAAATTCTAAGTGAGCCTCCCCAGTTAAAGTCTTCCTTATAGGAGTTGCCGTGGTCATGGTGTCTCCTCACAACAGTAGAAACCCTAAGACAATGTACGTATTTATGTGTTGTCTAGGAGTGTTGAAGCATATGCCTGTAATTTTAGAACTTTTGAGGCTGAGGCAGATGGATCCTGAGCTGGCTTGTCTACAATAGGAGACTTGGTCTCAAAAAAAAATTTTTNCCTCTGCCTCCCAAGTGCTGGGATTAAAGGTGTGCACCACCACCACCTGGCTCAAAAAAAATTTTTTTAAAGGAGAAAAAGAAATTAATGCATTGCTCTGACTTTCCCTGTTGCTCATCTTTTCCCTCCTTCTCCCTCTACTCCTTTCCCTGAGACAGAACTTGCTCTTCTGCCTAGGCTGCTCTCCATTTTCTCTAGTTTCTAGTTTCAAGTGATCCTCCTGCCTCGGCCTCTGGAGTAGATCAGACTTCTACTGTCCTTGATTATTTTGAGTCTGGGTCCTGCTATGTAGCCCAAGTTGGCTTTGGTCTCATTTTTGCCTCCTGCCTCAGGCTTCTTGATCCTAGGATTACAGGTGTGCACCGTTCTACCTACACCTTTCATGTCTTGGGATTTAAGCGGAGGCCCTAAAGCTTGTTGGGGAAGCGTTCCACCTCTGAGCTCCATCAGGAGCATTTTCCCCTTAGGTTACAATTGCTGGTGACAGTAAGCCCTTCCTCTATGCATCAAACACTGGAAAATCTTTGGGACACACTGCCCAGTCTTCTACTTCAAATAACATTTCTTGAACGTTATCTACCACCTATGTCTTACTGATTACAGCTTGCCTGTGTGTACGTATTTAGTATTAAGGGAGACTAGGGCAGCTAATCTTGACTCTGGGCAACCACATGCCACATCGACACCAGGGCATCTTGCTACTTTGAAAAGAGAGTAGAGTACATACTGGTGGCCATCACTGTCCACCAAAGGAAGTTTTCTAGGCACTGACCCTGTCTCTGCTCAGAGGTGATTTTTTTTTTTTACCTTTTCAATTTGATATAGAATATTGCTATTATCTCAGAAGCTGCCAGCTCAGGTATTTCATTACAAGCAGATCGGAGAGCTGAAAATCAAAGACGAAGAGTTCACATGACTTTGGAGTTACCCTGGAGTGCTGATAGGGCGATTCAGCAATTTGGTAAGTGTCTCTACTGGATGTCTCTAAGAGGAAAGGTGTTTCTGGAGACATGCTTACATGTCTGTATGAGACTTATAAGCCTGTGGAACTCTCAGATTCTACGTTGGAAGTGTGTTCTCTTCATACCATGATGTATAGTAGATTATGAATTCCTTTTTGCCTGGTTTCCCATGATATTGGTATCTGTAGTAGGATAGCACTGGGTCCGTGACCTCTAAGAACAGGATTTCTTGAAAGTTCTTTAATGTACAATGTGTGGGTCTTTCAGAGAAGCCAGCTACTTACATGTTCATTTCATCCCTAGCAGGCACACATTCCTTTTCCTGTCCTTTGCTTTTTCTTGTGATCTATCTGGTGATACACTCAAAACATCCATGATGGCTATGTAATAATAGCGGTTAACCAAATGGTGGCAGCACTTTTCCATTTAAAACAGGTTCTAGTCCTTGACTAGAAACGACTGTGATGTTAGAGTTAATTGCTTTTCTGGGGAGCTACAAGAAGGGATATATTATCTTTAATTGTTCTTTTCAAGGGTATTTTAGTTAGATTATTGCCAGCTTAGCCAAGGGTGATGTGCAGGCTTATAATTTCAGCACGTGATTGGTAGATCCAGAAGTAGTAGGTGTTTAAGGCCTGACTAGCTGCATAGTGAGTTTGAGGTCACTTTGGACTATGTGAGACTTTGCCTCTATACCTGTTCAGTGGTAAGTGCTAAGAATTAGATCTTAGAATATCCCGTTCTACCTAATAAACTGTACATGTCGCTACAGGAAGAACACACAGGTCAAACCAAGTAACTGCTCCAGAGTATGTCTTTTTGATTTCGGAACTGGCTGGAGAGCAGAGATTTGCATCTATTGTTGCTAAGAGACTCGAGAGTTTGGTAAGTTTTTGAGTTGTTAGATGTATCTCACAGATGATCTGTGTTAGCTCACTTCTGGGAGGAGTTGATGATACCTTGACCAGGAATTCTGTATTTTGCTAGGGGGCACTTACCCATGGTGACAGAAGAGCAACAGAATCTAGAGATCTGAGCAGGTTCAACTTTGACAATAAGGTACATTTCGGCATCTTTACCATTGTGGATGTTTGTAGTTTATGCAGCGACAGAGAAATTGATTACTGTTGAAAAATAAACACTCTGCTTGCTGCTAGCTTTGCCTTGTATAGCTTCACGTGAGATAGGATTTTACATACCATCAGATCTTTGCACACTTCTTTTGTATTCCTGTTGGAAAACACTACTAGAGTATTTGTGAAGGCATCAAGAATAAGTTATTAGAAATCAGATAAGTCATTAACGTATTGAATGCCTGCTGTCTTTAAAGGCATAGAATAGACAATCCTAAAAGTATGTGTGTTTTAGCATTTTGGTTATAGTTACAGTTTTCATGGCATTTATGTGGGTTAAAAAAAATACCTAAATGTTGAAGCTGGTTAAAACATTTCCCCCTTTATTACAGTATGGAAGAAATGCTTTGGAAATTGTTATGAAATCCATTGTAAATTTGGATTCTCCTATGGTATCACCACCTCCAGACTACCCTGGAGAATTCTTTAAAGGTAACTTAAAAATGATCATAACTGGGATTAAAGATGATTTTCTATTGCTACAGTGCTTCCCTTGCATGTTTGAAGGCCTGGGTTCCATCCCCAGTATCAAACTAGACATTGTAGTGTATTCCAGGAATCTCAGCACTCAGCATGATGAGACAGGAAAATCTTGAGTTTAGGGCCAGTCTATATAGTGAGACCCAGTTAAGAACATTAGCACCTGGGTTTTCGTCTCAGCATCTAGTTGATAGCTCACAATCATCTATAACTCCAGGGTACCTAAAACCCTACCTTGGCCTTTGTGGGCACTGTACACCTGTGGTACCCAGACTTAAATATGGGCAAAACAATCCTACACATAAGTCTTGGAAGCCTGATGTAGCATATACGCCTTTAATCTCAGGAGTTAGAGGCAGGTGGATCTTTGAGTTCAGGACAGCCAGGATTACACAAAAGAACCCAATTTGGGAAGTGGGAGGGGGGTTCAATGAAGTTTCTTAAGGGCATGTTGACCACTTATTCAGCATTTACCGTTTGTAGCACTTTACCAGTGCTTCTAGATAAGACCTGAATTAAAACATTATGTCCTTATATAATCATTAACACAAAATTGTAGTGATTTTGTGGGTACTTAAAGGATCTTTGTAATATACAGGGTGTTCTTTTAAAAAGATAAGATTTGTCCTGTGTATGTATGTGTTGACTATTTTGAGGAGGTGGTGAAGTGAATGTTCACAGCGTGTGTGGAGGTCAGAGGACAGCTTATGGGAGTTTATTCTCTGTCACCATTGTGGGTCCCAGGAATTGAAATTAGGTTATCGGGTTTGACAGCAGCAAGCATCCTTAACTACTGTGCCATCTCGACAGCTCTCAGTTTAGTTTGTTTTTTTGGTTTTGTTTCGGTTTTTGTTTTGGAGACACACTGTAACCCAAGTTGGCCTGGAACTCACATGTGCTAGATTTTTACCTTGAAACTTTTCTCCTGCCCCAACCTCTTGAGTCCTGTGTGAAGCCACCAAAGATAAGGTGTATTTGTTGTTTGTTTTGTTTTTCTAGGCAGGGCTTCACTGTGTAGCCCTGGCTGTCCTGTCCTGGAGCTTGATCTGTGGACGAGGCTGACCTTGAATTCACAGGAATCAACCTGCTTCTGCGTCCTTGGTGCTGGGATTTTAAATGTGTACCACCACCTGGCTAAATTTTTATTTGTTTATCCATTCATTCATCTCCCAAGACAAGGTTTCTCTAATTAGCTCTGGCTGTCCTGGAACTAGCTCTGTAGACCAGGCTGACTTTAAACTCAGTAAAGAGATGGGCCTACCTCTGCCTCCCCACTGCTGGGATTAAAGGTGTGCACCAGCACTGCCCATCTGGTGTTAAATGTGTCTTAATGAAGGTCTAGGGAAAATTTTAGTGGTAAGTAGTCAATCTCTAGCACTACCAAAACCACTAGAATCCAAAGAAACCAAACACACAATGTGAGAGTTGGTGATTTTCGGTTTTGAGCTTATTGGGTACTTTGGTTATCAATTTAATTCTGGTTGTTAAAATAAAGCACAGTGCATAGGCTAAATCTTAATGCTAGAACCTAATCTTGTTTGATTAACAGCTCATTGAATCATTTGAACTGTGAAGATTTTTCATAACTTTTTTTTCTTATAGATGTTCGGCAAGGATTGATAGGAGTGGGCCTGATTAATGTTGAAGATCGGTCAGGAATTCTTACTCTTGATAAAGGTAATGTGTACATGTAACTTGTATTAATAGAGCCTTCTTGAGGCTGTTGTGCCCTAAAGCCTCAACTCGGGTGTGTGTGCGTGTATGTGTGCACGTGTGCATGCATATGTGCTTACACACCCCAGAGGGATGATTTTGTAGAAGTCTGGTTCTCTCCTTGCATCTTGCTTTTGAGACAGAGTCCTTTCTGATTCTGTCCTGGCTACTTTAAGTGAGCTGGCCCATAAGTTTCTGGGTGTTCTGTGTCTTCCTGCCCACTGTATAACTGCTTGACCTATAGATAAACCACTCATCTAGTATTTTTTTACATTCAGGCTTGAATGGCAAGGCACAGTTGAATTATTGAACCAGTTCTGTAATTTTATACTTTTGTGACACAGTCACACTCTAGCCTAGGTTGACCCTACTAGACTCATGGCAGTGCTTTTGCCTTAGCCACCCTAGTGCTGGGATTGTAGGTAGTTCTAGAATGGAACCCAGAGCCTACTTGTAAAGTGTCATTCCACCCAGTTAATCTGAAGCCCTCTTTGTACTTTGTTATTTATTTGCTTATGTTCTTTTAGCATCTGTTTCTGTTCATAGGGATTGTTAAAAATAAGCATCCTCATGAATGTGACAGGTGAGGGTAGGAAAGGATGGCAGGACATGGCGGAGCTGGGTGCTCCAGGTTCATCCTGTCCTGGATTTTGTGATTTCCCAGAGACATGTATTAGATAAAAAAAAAAAAAAATTATGTCCCACTTCTTTAAAAAAAAAAAGACAGTATTGCAAAAGGATCCTGTTTGCACTGTAATCCATTTGCTTAGGTCCCTGATGGTGTCATTGGTTTTGCATTCACATGGACTGTTTTTCTCCGGATGGTTTATTGGTAGTGACCTAAATCATTCTGGCTAGAGCTTGAATTGCCCTAAACCTATTGATGTAGCAATAGCCTCTTTTTAAAAATCTCGCTTATTGGGCTGGAGAGATGACTCAGCGGTTATGAGCACTAGCTGCTCTTCCAAAGGCCCTGAGTTGAATTCACAGCAACCACATGGTGGCTAACAACCATCTGTAATATCTCTTCTGGCCTGCAGAAGAACACTGTATAGATAATAAATAAATAAACCTAAAAAAATTATTTACTTAGTTATCTTTGGTGTATTTACTTTTCTTTCTATCCATCCATCCATCCATCCATCCATCCATCCATCCATTGAAGGTGGGGGTCTTTCACTGTCTCCCTGACTGTCCTGGAACTTGCAATGTAGACCAGGCTGGCCTTGGAACTCAAAGAGGTCCATCTGCCTCTGCCCTTGAGTGTTCCTTGTTATTTTTGAGATAGGCTCTTGCTGCATGGGCCAGATTCACCTCTATCTTACTCTGATAGAATCTAGGCCATGAATCTCTTGCCTTAGCCACATGAATAACTGGGATCCACTGCATGCCCTTGGGCCAGGCCTATAATAGATTTTTAACCCCATATTATAACTAGCTCTGGCTGCAGATATGATCAACCTGGTCAGGAGTTTATTGTCGTCTGGTTTTGGTTTTGTTTTTCAAACAGCCCTAGATCTCTCTATGAAACCAAGGTTGGCCTTGAACTTGGAGCAATCCTGTTGCCATAGCCTTCCAAATACTCTGATGTAATTTAAGTTACCCTGTCTGGCTATGATTTAAAGAAATACTGAATTCATGTGTAGATGGAATTTTCTGTCCCAAAGCCATTCAGTCCCAAAGAAACACACAGAGGCTTATAGTAATTATAAACTATTCTATTAGCTCATGCTTATTATTAACTAGCTCTTAGAACTTAAATTAACCCATAATTCTTATCTATGTTTAGCCATGTGGCTTGGTACCTTTTCTCGGTGAGGCAGTCTCATCTTGCTTCCTCTACATGCCTTGATAACTCTTCTCGGTGAGAGACAGTCTCATCTTGCTTCCTCTGTATCTGATGACTGTATCTCTCTGCCTTTCCTCTCCCCAGAATTCTCTTCGTCTGGTCACTGCCTGGCTACTGACCAATCAGTGTTATTAAATTAATACAAGTGATGAAACCTTACAGTGTCCAAGAACATCATTCCACAGCATCCATGAGTTAGATTGCACACAGCAGTTAAGGGAACTTGCTTCTCTAGCAGAGAACTGAAATTGTGTTTCAAGAACTATTACTTAAATTGGTTAGCTCACAATCATCTATAATTCCGTCTTCAAGAGATCTGATACGTTCTTTGACCTTTGAGGATACCTGGGCTATCATGCACATTCTCCAATACAGACAGATACGCATAAATAAGTCTTTTGAAAAGTAAATGAATCCAGGAGCACAGTTCAGACATAAGTAGTTTTTCAGAGGTCCAGGGCATTTCAGTTGTGTAGCCAGGGTGAAGACTCAAAATTTAGTAGTTGATCTTGGAGTTAAAATTTAATGTTGGGTAGCTGGGTATGGTGCTGTTAAGCCTGTAACCAAGCCCAGCGTTGGTGAAGTTGAAACAAGATGGAGACTGTGTCTCGAAAAAGATTTGTAGCCAGCGATACTCTGCAGTTAATAGCTTGCAGAAGATCTGAGGCTGATTTCCTACTTTCATGTATACATACCCTCACACAAACCGTATAATTAAAAAGATTGAGGCGGTGGCAGAGGCAGGAAGATCTCTGTGAGTTGAAGGCCAGCCTGGTCTACAGAGATGGTTCCAGAACAGCCAGGGCTACAAAGTGAAACTCTGTCCAAAAAACCCTAAATGAATAAATAAGCAAGCAAACAGACAGATTCAGCTGGAGTGATGGTTTAGGGTTTAAGATCTCTGGTTGCTCTTCCAGGTTTGCTTCCAGCACCTACAAGGTAACTAGTATGTCCTCTTCTGGCTTCTCGGGCAGGCACATGGTACACAGACACACATGCAGGCAAGACACCCATACATGGGAAGTACATGTACATTCAAATAAATCTGAGTCAGGTTGTGGTAATGCACACTTTTAATCCCACTGGAGAGCAGAGGTAGGTGGATATCTATCTGTGAGTTCAAGGCTGCTATGGTCTATATAAAGTGGGTTCCAGGACAGCCAGGACTGTTACACCGAGAAACTCTGTCTTGGGGAAGATAGATAGATAGATAAGTAGGTAGGTAGGTAGGTAGATATATATTACAAGATTTGATGTTGGTGAACCAATATTCTTATATACTAAATTATATTCGTAGAAAAGTGGAAGGTACAAAAAGTCAGTTTGACTGTCTTAAGCTTGTTTGTGTTGCAACTGTTGGTGGCCAAAGTTCGGAAGGGGCAGGTTACAGTACTACAGCCCTACTCTAACGACACTGCAAAAGTTGGGAGGAAGACTAGACCTGGAAGTGAGACTTTGGAGGTTTGCTTAGCTAAGGAAAAAAATTTAATTTACATGAGAATTCATGGCATTTTTCATATATTCTTGTCATTGCAGACTATAACAATATAGGAAAATTCTTAAACAGAATTCTGGGCATGGAGGTACATCAGCAGAATGCATTGTTTCAGTATTTTGCAGACACGCTTACTGCAGTTGTTCAGAATGCCAAGAAGAATGGAAGATATGACATGGGAATTCTAGGTGAGTGGGGACACTTTCATGCTCTCTGTGTCCTTGTCCACAGAATCTCCCCACTTACACATCTTGTTTCTTTCTGAAGATCTGGGTTCTGGAGATGAGAAGGTGAGGAAGAGTGATGTAAAGAAGTTTCTGACTCCAGGATACTCCACCTCTGGCCATGTAGAGCTATACACAGTAAGTCTGGAAAGTGCATGTTGCTCACTAGTCCACACACATGAACTGTATTTCAATCTCTGTGTCTTTTACAGATTAGTGTGGAGAGGGGAATGTCTTGGGAGGAGGCAACCAAGATTTGGGCAGAGCTGACAGGACCAGATGATGGCTTTTACTTATCATTGCAAGTAAGAATTGGAATTTCTTCAGTGTTATCAGGAATTAACATGCTGCTTCTTGTTTTTTTGCTGATTTTTGTGGCTTCAAGTTTTCTTTCTTTGTGAGACAAATCTCACTACGTTGCCCTGACTTGTCCTGTAAAAAAAACTCTGTCAATTAGGCTAGCCTTAAATTCACAGATCACTGTGCATCTGCCTCTGGAGTGCACGATCATGCCTGGCTCACCTTAACCATTAAAATTTTTATTTATTATTGTGTATGGATGTGAATGCCATATCAGGCTTAATTTTATGTATATAGAATATTTTGCTTACATGAGTATCTGTGTAGCGAAGTTTGTGTCTGGTGCCCACAAAGGCCAGGAAGGGCATCACATCCCTCTGGAACTGGAGTTACATACAGACAATTGTGAGCCACCATGAGGGTGCTGTTAACCAAACCCAGGTCCTCTCAACCAGTGAGCCATCTTTGCAGCCCCACACATTCTGATTGTAAAAACAGTTGTATTTCTTTATTGTGGGAGCATTGGGCAGTTAGAGTATACTCCTTGAGCCTTGTCTAACTCCTGTGATCTCCTCTGATCAGTGAGTGGCCTTCTCTCAGGCTAAAACCTTAAATGTGGGCTTGTTGTTATATACTTACACATTTTGCTGTTGTTGTCTTTTTTTGATTTGGTTTGGTTTGATTTGTTTTTTGAGACGGGTTTCCTATGTAACAGTCCCTGCTCTGTTGGAACTTACTCTGTAACCAGGCCGGCCTCAAACTCAGAGTTCCACCTGCCCTGCCTCCTGAGTGTCGAAATTAAAGGTGTGTGCCACCTCCACCCTCATGCCGTTCGTTGTCTTTTAAATTAATGAATTTGTTGCTGTGATGTTATGATAGAATATTTTTAATTGTGTAGGATCAAATTCTTATATATTTTTTCAATTGCTCTTTCAATAGATAAGAAACAACAAAAAAACTGCAATCTTAGTTAAAGAAGTAAACCCTAAGAAGAAACTATTTTTAATTTACCGACCAAACACTGGGAAACAACTCAAATTAGAAATTTATGCTGATCTGAAAAAGAAATATAAGAAGGTATTTTCTCACACATGGTGGTATGTGAATGCTTGCTTCATGGGACCTGGGTCGGCTGCAAATCCTGGGCCCAAGGATGGTGATTTTATGATAAGAGCCAGTTTTCTTACACATTGCTGTTGCAGTTTTGATGTTACTGCCTATTGAGACAAGATGAGCATGACTCTCCATACCCAGGGCACAGTGCAATAGTTTAGTGTGGGGAGGTCCTTCCTATCAGCTTTTGATTTGTCGTGAGCATGCTGTATGTTTTTATCCTACATATTTCCAGAAAATAGTCAATGTCTGTTTTTTCCAACATCTCTTATAGACTTTCTCAAAGTATTACCTTAACCTTTGTGGAAGTAATTGTATTCAACTAGCTCTCTGCACACCTTATCTCAGAAGGGCTAGGGTTTCTGGTGAAGTTTTTTTTTTTTTTCTTGACTGCTTCTGGAATTAGTGACCAGGTCAGATGTTCAGTTGTATCAGTGGGGTTTTGCTTTGTCTTTGCAGGTAGCCTCTGAAGATGCACTGGTACACTGGCTGGATCAGTATAATTCCTCTGCAGACACCTGTACTCATGCATACTGGTTAGTGCTTTCATATTTTTTTTAAGTATAATCAAGATTGAAAGACACCTATTTTTTGTGTGGAGCAGTGCTGAGTCTCTCTATGTATCCTTGTGATTCTATTACATGTACCTCCCAAGTTCAGGAACTGTAGACATGAGCTGCAATGTCCCATTTTTATTCTCTATGAATATATGATTGTGAGAAAATGAGCAACTTGACTAGGGTAGGCACAGTTCACTTCATCAGAATGATATTTAGAGACCTGCCATGGTAGTCAAGGCCTATAATCCCACAGTTGGGAAGTTCAAAACCATGCTCATTTATACAGGAAGTTGAGGCCAGCCTGGGCTACCTTGAGACCCTGACTTAATAACAACAGATAATGTGTAGGTAACATTTGTGGACCAGGAGCTGTTGGAGGGGACACCTGCATTTTCTTCATGCTTGTTATTAACAAGGAGCCAGTGTCTAGCAGCATAGCCTTAATTACCATCCCTCTGATAGAAATTGTTTATTGGTCTTTTTCTTCTCCTCAGTCTCTCTTAATATTTGATTGATTGGTTGATTGATTGACTGATGTAAATTATTTTTTTTTTTTTGAGGCAGGGTTTCCTTATGTAGCCCTGGCTGCCCTGGCTCTCACTCTGTAGATTAGACTGGTCTTGAACTTTCAGAGGTCTGCTTTCCTCTGCCTCCCCAGTGCTGGTATTGGCATGTGCCACCTCTGTCAGGCTTTTTTCCTTTCTTTCTTTTTATTTTTATTTTATTTACTTATTTATTTTTGAGTCAGGGTATCTACTCTAGTTCATGCTAACCTGGAAACTTACTCCCAGGCCTTGAATTTGACTAACTCCTTCCTTATTCTGCTGAGTACTGGGATTATAAGTGCTCGCCACTGTGTCCCTATTTTTTTTTTTCTTTAAAGAACAAAACATAAAATCTTACTGGGTAGGCATGGTAGTTCATGTCTGTAATTCAGGAGAATTCAGACTTGAGGCCAGAATATGCAGGACTCTGCTTCAATATAAACAAATGAAAAGAAGCAATATGGGGACTGGAGAGCGGGCATGGTGGCACAAGCCTTTAATCCCAGTACCTGGGAGCAGAGGCAGACAGATCTCTGAGTTCGAGGCCTGCCTGTTCAACAGCCAGAGCTACACAGAGAAACCCTTTCACAAACAAACAAAAACGCAGAGGTTGGGGTTCAGTGGTTTAAGAGTGCCTTCTGCTCTTCTAGGAAACAAAAGTTCAATTACTCATACCAATTGTCAACGGACTCAACTGCCTGTAACTTAGACAAGTTCTAATGGCTCCCATGCTGCCTTCTGACCCCCTCAGACACTGCAGCATCATGACTCACTGACATTATAGAGGCAAAACACCCATTACACATAAAAGTAAACATAAAATCTCAAAAAATTAATTGCATATTTATGTGTGTACATACTTGTATGGTATTGGTATGAGACACACATGTGGCAGTCAGAGGACAACTCTGTTGGTTTTCTCCTTCCACTTCTATTTAGATTCTGGGACTCAAGCTCAGGTAATGCCTACTCTGGAAGAACCACCTCCCCATCCATTTTATTTTTCTTAAATTTATTTTACTTTTTAATTTAGGTACATCTGTCAATGAATCGGGAAATGTTTGGCTGTACTATAATCTCCTTTTTCTCTTTATCTTAATCCTTATATTTATCTGTGTTATTTATGTTCCAGTTATTGTGTCTTTTCCACTAGTCAGACTTGAAGCTGACACAGCATCACCTGGCGGGTGAAACAGGATATTGCAGTGTCAGAAGTGTGTAGGAAGGCCATTCTTGAGTATAGCTGAACTTGTGGGAGTAATTGTGACATGTCAGATTTGGAAAGGATAACTTAGCCCAGGGGATGTCCTAGGAAAAGGTCATAGAATTATTTTCCACTTGATACATGGCTAGACTTTGTAGATTCCTCATATGTGTATGCATGTTTCTATACATATTTCTCCTTCTGTGTTTCCTAGGCGTGGCAATTGTAAAAAAGCAAGTTTAGGATTGGTATGTGAGATAGGTCTCCGCTGCCGCACATACTATGTGTTATGTGGCTCAGTTCTGAGCGTCTGGACAAAAGTAGAGGGAGTTCTGGCCTCTGTCAGTGGCACAAATGTGAAAATGCAGATAGTGCGGCTAAGAACAGAAGATGGACAGCGGATTGTAGGTAAGCTTTTTTGTTTTGGTTGTAGGGGGCAAATCAGATCCACTAACACCTGGCTAGCCAGATTTTTGGCTTCAAACTCATGTGTCTGAATCACCCACTGCCACTCCCTCAGGTGCTGGCATCACAGGCAGGTTCCACCATAGCCAGTCATAATTGAGCCTTGTAGTGGACACTGTGATCTGGTAGTAGTTGTCTCTGGCACTGCTCTCAACTTCTCTTGCCCATTATTCTCTGCCACTCTCTGCTCTGGAGATGACCTACTCTCTTTCCCAGGGTGCTGCATTCAGCCAGGCCGAGACTGCAGCTTCAGGCCACAGCACAGTGGCTAGCTTTGAGGCCTGCAGAAGCTAGGGCAGCAGGCTAGGTCAGAGCACTGTGGTCAGCTATAGATGTCCTACAAGTGCACTTGTTGCTACACTGTTCCTACTGACCACCTCTCTGTGTAGTGGGAAGACTACTTCCCAGTTAGTGAACTTTTTTTCCACTCAGGTAGTTGTGGTTGTAAGTTTCACATGAATGAGTTTCCAGCTGCTTGTTTTTTAAAAAAGAAAAAGCACACTTAGCTGCTGCATTGAATTCAGATTCCCCACAGAGTAGAACTGAGATTCCCTTAGCTAGTACCTGTGCCTCCACTTTCCCTTGTACTGTTTTGTGTCCATCTCTTCCTTTCTCACTGATTAGGATGTACATTTTCACCCTTTGTCTTTGAGTCATTTTGCACCTTAATGAGTGGAAGAAGGCATGGTGTCTACAGGGCTGATGAAGCTGAGCAGTGGTAGATGAGAAAGTAGTGTGCTGCACACTTAAGTTTCTTCCTCAGGAGATGGTGTTACACTGAAAGCGAGCCTGCATGTGTGTGTGCATCTGGGGGTCTCTTGGGAACAGCTTGAGTCCAGTGTTTCACCTATGTGGTTTCTGGGGGAGGCTGGTTTCAGGTGTACTGTACAGTGGTTTCTGCTGGACTCTACTTCATAGATTCTTCTTGCTAATTACAGGTTTGATCATTCCAGCAAATTGTGTGTCTCCTCTTGTAAATCTCCTGTCAACTTCAGACCAGTCTCAGCAGCTGGCGGTCCAACAAAAACAGCTGTGGCAGCAGCATCACCCACAGAGCATCACCAACTTGAGCAACTCGTAAAGAGCAGCAGCTTCCACATGGTGTTGAATGCTGCGAGAGCATACCACTTGCATAAAAATCAGGGACAGTTTCCAAAGAATTCTATCTTTTTCTTTCAGTTGTGCTCTCTAGTTAATTTGGGGTGGGGGCGGGTTAAGGACAAACCTGGAATAGGCAGCACCGCTGACAGCAAGCAGAGTGGAGGGTACATGTGTCTTTCCTCTTGCTTCCTTCGGGCTGCCTGTGCGCTTTTACTTGGGTGAGCAGAGTGTATGTGTGTGTGTGTATGCGTGCGTGTGCACGTGCGTGTATGTGTCAGTCTGTCTGTGAGTTAATGCTTCAAGACCACACTTGGTTGAAAATGCTTGGAACTTCCCAAACTGGCTTTACTCTTCCTTTCTACAGTGCTCAGGGTTAACACAGTATATCCTTGTCATTACTGTGGGAGTTCCCCAGATGCATGTGTTCCAAGTCTCTAAATACAGAATATATATATTGGTTTCTTTTCCAACTTAAACAATGTTTCCTACAGCATGAAGTGAAGGGTTACGTGCCATGCATTCAGGTTCTTTTGTAGCTTTTGTTGACAGTGCATGTCTTTGAAAGCATGTGTAATCACGATTACCACAGAAGTCACATGGAGAGAAGCTTTGAAGATGTACAGCATTGGGTATTGCATTTCTAGTGTTTACTTGGGTGTTGCTTCTAACCCTCAGTCCTGCCCACTCCTCCCTGTCCCAGGTTTCTTGTCAAAGTAAAGTACATACCTTTTTTTGTGATAAAACTCTTTAAATTTTTATTTTAATGTATTAATAGTATTCTTAATTTGTGCTGCAAAATGGCTATGAGCCTTTTCATAAGTTATACTTTTCCTTAACTTAAGCATCGTTTTAGGAAGGAGTATGATTGGCTTCCATCCTGCACACAATCTTTTTTACTTCATTATCTGAATCTACTTGGTCATTCAAACCGGAAACCGTACTTGGGTTGTAAACTAGACAGTGAGAAAACACTTGGCTTCTGCTGTATGTTGTTGTTGTTACCCAGTAACTTGAATATTGTTTAATGTGCTGTAAGACATTGTAGAGATTATCTCCAGCTGTTAAAAATGGTAATGTACAAATGTGAATAGACACTTATCTACAACATGGGTAAGTTTGTTTCGCCTATAATAGATGTTTATAAAAACAGTGAGGGGGGACAGTTGGTCTTTTTGTTTTTATTTTCCCAGCCTCCCCTTCCCCCATTTTTTTATACCCTTTTTTTTGCTTGCACAGGTTGCACTATTGAAAAGTTGAGATTGTATAAATCTGGTTAAAAACTACAAGATACCAAAATCTTGTAGATGTTGAATAAAAAAGTTATTGTACTAATGAAGTGGACTCTTGTTTAGGCCCTCACTGGGGACTCCAGGCATAGATAGCAGGGCTCTGTAGAACTCGGTGTGGCCTTAGCCTTCCAGGTAGCCTTAGAGTCTGACTGAAGCCCCTTCCTGAAATCTGAGGTGATCTTAAGGACGAGGTAAATGATGGTACTTTTGAATGTTTTTCAAGTTGAAGTGTTCTCTTTGTAACTTTTTAAACTTCTCAAAGAATTGGGTGAAGTGTGTGTACTGACAGAAATCTGATGGAGCGCTTGGGGCTCTCATTCTCTCAAGTTTCTTTGGTTAAGTTTACTATGATATTGTTTCAGATTTATTTATTCTTAGTGCCTCGAAGAACAAAGGAGACTGGTTTCTGTTCTTGGGCACATTTTGCCCAGTGGATGCAACTTTTATCCTCATTCCATGTATCTCAGGCAGTGATCTCATGAGCATCAAGCAGTATCCCTTCGTGGCCTAGATTCAGCTGGCCACCCAGAATAGATTTGTGTCCCTTTCACAGACTCTTAGCTTTTGTTTTTGAACTGGTGGACCATTTAGCTTCCTTTGGCATGTTAAGATAAAACCCTAAGGAAGGCCATCATAACTTAACTCACTTTTTCCGTGTGACCAAATCGTAGGGGATGGGAAAGATGCTGTGTTGTAGGCTGTTGATGCCAGCCCCCTCGCACCTGCAGATGGCTGTTTGGTGGGTCCTGACTTTTCTGGTGCTTTCAGAGCAGCACCTACAGGATTTCTCGAGCATATGGTTAGTGAACACCTCACCCAGTGATGTCACTGTGGCGTGCTCTTGGAACAGCCAAGTCTTGGTAAGGGGTCTGTGTTCTGTTCATTATTGTTGTTGTTTAGTAAGAAAAGACCCACAAATATTACGTATCTAAGGGCCCTTTCAAAGCAGACTGAAAAGGCAAGTGGTGTGGGAGAGCAGAAGCGGAGTCACCTCTGCCCACTGCAGTGTTTGTGACACCTGGGGTTGGTGCCCAACCCCTCTGGAAGGGAACAAGCATGTGCTGTATGCACCATGCCCCTACAAAGTCATTATGACTGTTTCAGTCACCAGGAAAGCTCCAGCATTCAAGGGTTTCTTGTGTCAAAATCCAAGTCTTCTGAACCACTGTCACATAAAGTGGGTCCAGTCTCCCACAGGATCTGAATGCCACGTCTGTGTCCAGGGGCCTCACTTAACTACCCACAGGAAGTCCTGGGCCTGTGTGATGCCTTTTCTCCCACTTAAGCAATAGAGCTCTGAGCAGCAGATCCTATCGTTGCCCATCAGTGTTTTCAGAGTTTACACTCCCCATCATGCTGAAAATCACTCCCAGGTTCCATGCTGCTCAGGTATTCTTTCTAGGGAAGTCATGGCTCCCTCCCCTAGCAACTTCTGTGCCACAAAGCTTGCCCTCTTTTGTGGTCAAGTCAGAGAGCTTTCCGTGCAGAGTCAGAGAAGTATTAAAGTGTTTATATGAACACAGTTATCAGAAGCTAAGCAGGTTGAGCAGTTCTCTCTTTTTGCTACTAAATTGCAGACCTGCTTTCAGTGTCTGCTTTTTCCTGTGTGTATAGATTAGCAAAGACTTGTATCCAAAGCACTGTAGTAGCTGTAGTGTGTACATACGTGTATTTATTCTTACTCAGCACTTAAACCTTTTTGAGTTGCAACAATAAACCTTGTAATTTGCTTTGTCTATGGAGAGAAAAGTTGTAGATTACCAAACTCCGGAGGAATTAAGTATTTTAGAGCCACAGTTTTGGCTATGCCTCTGGGACATTTATTTGTTAATCTCCATACCATGTTATTAGAACGACTTCTGAGAAACCAGAGAAGGGGAACAAGGACACACCATAGAACTGTCCTCCACTTCCCATATTAGCACAGGGGCCTGTGGCTCACTTTTGAAAGCAGGTAGAACATTCTCATCCCTTGAGACTTTATCCAGGAATCCTGGTTTTATAGAGGGATCTTTATGGGCTCTGGCACTCCCTAGGAATGGTGTCCCAGAAAAGCTGCTCCTAAGCCACACAGTGAATGTGTGGAGGCATACTCATGGCAAAAGAAACTATGATGGTGTTTGTTAATGTCCTTCCTATGTGTGTGGACTCTGGTGAACAGCATACACATACACACACCACATAGGTGCTTTGGCATACTGTGTTGAAACAAATCAAGCATTCCCTGTCATGGCTACAGTGGCTAAGACAGAAACCATTTGCAAGAAAATGTCTCACAAGACTAGCCGTCTAAGGCAAATGGGTCCTGTAAGTAAGAGAAACATGGAGATGCAGCTTGATTAGGTGGCAGTTTTTCTGAGTGCCCACCCTCTGTTGTATGCTATACTTATATATGTACGTATGAGTGTATAGAGAAGCGGAGTTCTTCTACATTTCAAGTGTAAATCTTGTAAATCGGGGCCCCATTCACTCGTTCTTGCACCCCCTCTTCCTTTCCCTCTATTCTTTTCTGGACTCCCATACGGGGCATCTTAGTGCTTTTTTCCCCCCAACTTAGGAAACTTGTGGAAAGCTTAGCCGAGTCTGTAGTTGTTTTTAGAGTCCAGCTTTGCCTCGTGGCTGCAGGATTCCTATTGCCCACACATCTGGCTGTGCTGTCTTGGGCTGTACCTGAGTGCCGCTCCTGATCTTGTCACCATGTGACTGGTTGTGCTTTTTGTTCTCTAGAAGCTGCAGTGAGCCTGCTCCTTTCCTATTTAAGAAAGAAAGCAAAACCAGTGCTTCTCTAGAACACCCTTCAGTTCCTTAGCAGCTTGGCTGTCTCCTGCCTTTATTGAGGCCTGCTCCAGTGGCTTGTGGCCTGGTTACAGGCTTCCTATGTATAAGAAGTTGGATTTCTGTGACAAGCAGATGACTTTATGGCAAACACCAGTAATCTGATTTTTCTATAACTGGTCACAAATGTTTCTAGCGGTCAGATGAGCTTAGAAAACAGTTGTCATCCCTTCTACAACAGTCCTCTGTGGAAGCTGCCACAGCTTCAGCACATATGACAGGTCTGTGTTAGAGTCTCACCCCTGCCAGGAAAAGCTGTAAGCAGAGAAGCTGAGCTTTGGGGGGTTGGTGTTGGTACTGAAGGCGCAGTGGGGCCCTGGAGATGGTGCTGACCTTCACCTAGGGTGCAGGAGTGGGGTTTTATTTACAGACCTTTGTACCCTCAAAAAATGCCCTCTGTAATTTCTCAGGAAAGATTTCAGTGAATATTCAGCTTGGTAGACTTGATGACACTTTGAAAATTGCCTACATTTGGCTGAGTCTTTGGAACTTAGCTGTCGTGATTGAAGGTCTGTCAAAGTGCTCCAGCAGGAATTCCCCCCTTACCCTATTTCCCTTTCTTTGGTGCCTGAGACATAGTTGACCTGTGTCCTGCAGCAGCAGCAGCAGCAGCCAGCCATGTGCAAGGGATATAGCAGGGTATGGTTAGGCCAGGAGTTGTACAGCAAACAGTTAACTGTGTGAAATACACAGTTAGTGTGGAGAAAGAAGAGGTGGCGGCTACTTGGGTTTTTTTGCATTTCAGGCTGCCTTGGGGCTGAGGGACAGCATGGAAGTCCCTTGGGGAGAGCTAATCTGGCCTTTATGCTTCTGGCCCTCTACCCCATACCCCACCCCAAGGACCTTGTAAACCTGTGCAGATAGATGCATACAGAGGACCATGCTGCCATGGCGGTGACTGTGGCACTCGAGGGTAAAGAAACCTGAGCCGCTCCTGGCTCTACTTGATGGGATAAGGGAGCCTTTTTTATTTTTTTAACATAGCACAGTGCAGCTTCACCACCCTAAAAAAAATCACCCTGTTCATAGTTTTTATTGAATTTTCAAACTACTATTACTGCTTCTCAATAACCACTTCGGTCATCAACCATGCAGGGCGGGAGAGGTGCACTGTGTCTCTGCAATAAAACTTGTGCCAGGTTCTACCTCCTTGCGCAAAGGGTATTTTATATGTAGGCGCTGCTCTTCCTCATCTGATACGGTGCGTCTGGGAACATCTGAAGGAGTCCAAAGACCTGAAACAGAGACGGATATAAACTCTTGGGTGGCTTCTGTTTTCATCAAATTCTCTCTTGTATTGCTGCTCTGCACAGAAGTGTCCATCTGAATGAAGGCTAAACGCTGTTCCCATGATGCCACACTTCTGCCTTCAGCCTCTCCTGGGAACCTGTTCTCAATTGTCCAGACCGAATGCTGCCGTCATTTTTATATGTAACTTTCAAATTCAGTCTCGTGCAATACAAGTGTATTGGCTTCACTGATCAGGGTTCATTCACCCTCGACTAGAAACACTCAATCTTCACACTGAAAGAACTCTGTATTTAGGTTTTGGTTGTGGTTTTGGTTTTCATTTTTGTTTGGATTTTGTTTTCTGTTTTTGTAAANGGCTAAGACAGAAACCATTTGCAAGAAAATGTCTCACAAGACTAGCCGTCTAAGGCAAATGGGTCCTGTAAGTAAGAGAAACATGGAGATGCAGCTTGATTAGGTGGCAGTTTTTCTGAGTGCCCACCCTCTGTTGTATGCTATACTTATATATGTACGTATGAGTGTATAGAGAAGCGGAGTTCTTCTACATTTCAAGTGTAAATCTTGTAAATCGGGGCCCCATTCACTCGTTCTTGCACCCCCTCTTCCTTTCCCTCTATTCTTTTCTGGACTCCCATACGGGGCATCTTAGTGCTTTTTTCCCCCCAACTTAGGAAACTTGTGGAAAGCTTAGCCGAGTCTGTAGTTGTTTTTAGAGTCCAGCTTTGCCTCGTGGCTGCAGGATTCCTATTGCCCACACATCTGGCTGTGCTGTCTTGGGCTGTACCTGAGTGCCGCTCCTGATCTTGTCACCATGTGACTGGTTGTGCTTTTTGTTCTCTAGAAGCTGCAGTGAGCCTGCTCCTTTCCTATTTAAGAAAGAAAGCAAAACCAGTGCTTCTCTAGAACACCCTTCAGTTCCTTAGCAGCTTGGCTGTCTCCTGCCTTTATTGAGGCCTGCTCCAGTGGCTTGTGGCCTGGTTACAGGCTTCCTATGTATAAGAAGTTGGATTTCTGTGACAAGCAGATGACTTTATGGCAAACACCAGTAATCTGATTTTTCTATAACTGGTCACAAATGTTTCTAGCGGTCAGATGAGCTTAGAAAACAGTTGTCATCCCTTCTACAACAGTCCTCTGTGGAAGCTGCCACAGCTTCAGCACATATGACAGGTCTGTGTTAGAGTCTCACCCCTGCCAGGAAAAGCTGTAAGCAGAGAAGCTGAGCTTTGGGGGGTTGGTGTTGGTACTGAAGGCGCAGTGGGGCCCTGGAGATGGTGCTGACCTTCACCTAGGGTGCAGGAGTGGGGTTTTATTTACAGACCTTTGTACCCTCAAAAAATGCCCTCTGTAATTTCTCAGGAAAGATTTCAGTGAATATTCAGCTTGGTAGACTTGATGACACTTTGAAAATTGCCTACATTTGGCTGAGTCTTTGGAACTTAGCTGTCGTGATTGAAGGTCTGTCAAAGTGCTCCAGCAGGAATTCCCCCCTTACCCTATTTCCCTTTCTTTGGTGCCTGAGACATAGTTGACCTGTGTCCTGCAGCAGCAGCAGCAGCAGCCAGCCATGTGCAAGGGATATAGCAGGGTATGGTTAGGCCAGGAGTTGTACAGCAAACAGTTAACTGTGTGAAATACACAGTTAGTGTGGAGAAAGAAGAGGTGGCGGCTACTTGGGTTTTTTTGCATTTCAGGCTGCCTTGGGGCTGAGGGACAGCATGGAAGTCCCTTGGGGAGAGCTAATCTGGCCTTTATGCTTCTGGCCCTCTACCCCATACCCCACCCCAAGGACCTTGTAAACCTGTGCAGATAGATGCATACAGAGGACCATGCTGCCATGGCGGTGACTGTGGCACTCGAGGGTAAAGAAACCTGAGCCGCTCCTGGCTCTACTTGATGGGATAAGGGAGCCTTTTTTATTTTTTTAACATAGCACAGTGCAGCTTCACCACCCTAAAAAAAATCACCCTGTTCATAGTTTTTATTGAATTTTCAAACTACTATTACTGCTTCTCAATAACCACTTCGGTCATCAACCATGCAGGGCGGGAGAGGTGCACTGTGTCTCTGCAATAAAACTTGTGCCAGGTTCTACCTCCTTGCGCAAAGGGTATTTTATATGTAGGCGCTGCTCTTCCTCATCTGATACGGTGCGTCTGGGAACATCTGAAGGAGTCCAAAGACCTGAAACAGAGACGGATATAAACTCTTGGGTGGCTTCTGTTTTCATCAAATTCTCTCTTGTATTGCTGCTCTGCACAGAAGTGTCCATCTGAATGAAGGCTAAACGCTGTTCCCATGATGCCACACTTCTGCCTTCAGCCTCTCCTGGGAACCTGTTCTCAATTGTCCAGACCGAATGCTGCCGTCATTTTTATATGTAACTTTCAAATTCAGTCTCGTGCAATACAAGTGTATTGGCTTCACTGATCAGGGTTCATTCACCCTCGACTAGAAACACTCAATCTTCACACTGAAAGAACTCTGTATTTAGGTTTTGGTTGTGGTTTTGGTTTTCATTTTTGTTTGGATTTTGTTTTCTGTTTTTGTAAACTTCTTAAATAAAATTAAACAATTAAATATGCTTTTCTTTCTGGTGTTGTGTGGTTTCGGAGTACCTGTCGCACTGTCATTAATCTCACTCACCTCAAAGTCTGTTGGCACTTTGAAAAGGTCAGGTAGGCATAGCCTGGTGATAGAATACTTGCCTAGCATGTGCAAGAAAGGCCTGTAACCATAGTAGAATACTTGCCTAGCATGTGCAAGAAAGGCCTGTAACCACAGAGGCTAAATCATGGACGCCATTATAAGGTGGGTGTTGACTTGCCTGTGTGCTAGTATTGGTTGATTCTGTAAGCCCGGGCTGTGACATTGGCTGCAAAGGCACAGGCAAACAGCAGCCAGTGCTCAGTGGTTAGACTGCACCCCAGAGCCGTCAGTCTGAGTCTAAGCAAGGAATATGGACAGTGAAACACTGTGTATGTGGAGCAGGAGCCAATGCTCGGTGCTTTCTAGGTTGTCTACTTGGTCAAAACTGTAGTTTTCAGGTGAACTTTCTCTGTTCATAAGAGATGAAATTCTCTTAGTCTAATTTTTATGAAATTGGTGCCAGAAATAGTTACATAGAAAATGTTTAACAAACAATTAGGGGGCTGGAGAGATGGCTCAGTGGTTAAGAGCACTAAGCTGCTCTTCCAGAGGTTCTGAGTTCAATTCCCAGCAATCACATGGTGGCTCACAACCATCTGTAATGAGATCTGGCGCCCTCCTCTGGCSTGCGGGCATACATGGAGGCAGAATGTTGTATACATAATAAATAAATCTTTTTAAAAATTAAAAATAAACAATTGGGGACTCTTTGCTGTTCCCAGTTTGGGATAGCTCATGGGTAGGGGCAGTTTGCAACAAGACCTTGTAGGAATTAATGGAAACTTCTCAGAAATACCCACTGAGGTTCCTGGAAAGAGGTGGCTCACCAGTGAGCTACCATGAGAGAGCAGAATGGGATGCTAGTACATAGGACAGAAGGGACTGGGGACCAAGCACATGAATGTGCATTGGCTCAGGAGTCTCATCTAGTCAGAAAATTGGGAGTGGTTACACTTGCCAGTGGGTCGCTTGTGATCACTCTGTATGTTACCCATCTCAGCATTTTAAAGTCTCATAACAAGTTCAAGTTCCTTGCCCTCAGCTTACAGATGAGGCGGGCACAGAGGTCAGAGACCTACAAGTTTCAGTGCCTACTTAAGTCAAATGTTGAATCCTGCCATTCATCCCCTCTGTCAAGAGTGGAAGGGAGAAGAAACTTGGAGCCAAGGGTAGATTTTTTTTCTAAGATTTATTCTAGGAGTTAAGAGAAGGCTCATCAGTTAAGAGCACAGACTACTCTTAAAGAGGTTTTGAGTTCAATTCCCACCAACCACATAGTAGCTGACAGATCTGGTGCCCTTTTCTGACGTGCAGGGAAACACGCAGTCAGAACACTGTATTTATAATAATTGATTAATTAAATCTTAAATAAAGGACTTATTCTGGGGGTTGGAGAGATGGCTTGGTTAAGAGCACTGGCTGCTCCTCAGGTTCAATTTCTAGGACCCACATAGCAGCTCACAGCTGTCTGTAACTCTAGTGCCAGGGGATCTGATGCCCTCAGGCAGACATACATGCAGGCAAAACACCAATTTTCATAAGGATATATATATATATTTTTTACTCATCTGAGTGTGTACATGCATCCATACAAGTACCCATAGGCTAGAAAAGGGTGTCAGATCCCAGGGAGCTGGTGTTGGTGCTAGAGCAGAAAGCATTGGCTCTTGCTTGTCCTCCCTCCCTCCCTCTCTTTCTCTCTCCTCCTCCCTCTCTCCAGCCACCTCACAGGCAGGGTTTTAGAGTCTAGGTAGATTACAGGCAAAAGCCTATATTCCCAGAACTCAAAAGGTTTAGGAGAATTGCTGAGGTTTCAAGGCCAGCCTGAACCACATAGTATAACCCTGTCCTCTGAAGCCAGTGTTTTAGAGCATGGCTTTTCTGAATGTGGGGGGGGGGCACACAATCTGGGTGCAGTGGTACAGGCTGACTGTAATCACAGTACTCCAGAGGGAAGCCTGAATTAGAGGGCAGTTAGGGCTGTATGTGTAACTTGAAATGTGTGAGAATTTAAATATTCTGCGTGTTGTGATGTGTTTAGGGGAATTTAATCTGGCACATATATGTCACAGCATTAATTGAACATGGCCAAAGGAATATTAAATTTTTTACTCAAAACTTCATTGTGAGTTTGAAGACAGAAAATTCTGATGTAAAGTTGTTTTTATTACATTTTCTATGTGTGTCTGTGTAGTTCATAAGATACCATGTAGAGTTGGTTTTCCAGGTGGCTCAACAGGCTGGGCATGGTTGCCCATACCTTTAATTCAACAGAAGAAGGTGAATCTCAATGAGTTTCAGGCCAGCCTGGTCTACTTAGCTAGTTTCATGCCACCAAGGGCTACTAATGAGACTGTCTGTTCTTAGTAAAGCCAAGGATGGCCCATCAGGTAAACGTGCATGCCACTGAGTCCCCAGAAAATCATCCTCATGTGCACACAACCAAATGATAATGAATTTTTAAACAGTTTAAAATGTGATGCTGGAGAGATTGATTGAGGCCAAGGACACTGGTCGCTCTTGCGGAGGACCTGGGTTTGCTTCCAAGCACCCACATGGCAGCTCACAACCACCTGTAACTTCTGTTCCAGGGGACCCAGTACTCTCCTCTGACCTGAGGTCACCAAGCATGTACTGGCACACTTACACACTTGCAAGCAAAACAGAAGTAGTAAAAGTTTTTTTTCAATCTTTTTTTTTTTTCCTTGCTATGTAGCCCTGTCTGTCATGGAACTTGCCCAGTAGACCAGGCTGGCATCGAACTCACCAATCCACCTGCCTCTGCCTCCCAAGTGCTGGGCTTAAAGTCGTGAGCCACCACTGCCCAGCATAAAATAAATCTTTGAAAAAAATTTATATATATGCCTGCCTGCGCACCAGATCTCATAGATGGTTGTGAGCCACCATGTGAAACGATCCTTAACTTGAGTCCTGGAGACCTTCTCCAGCCAGTGCTCTTAACCTCTGAGCCATCTCTCCAGCCCCCACAATAAGATTTTTTTTTAAGCCAGGCAGTAGTGGCACATACCTTTCTTCCCAGCACTCAAGAGGCAGAGGCAGGTGGATCTCTGTGAGTTCAAGGCCAATTTGGTTTACAAAGTGAGTTTCAGAACAGCCAGGACTGTTTAACAGAGAAACCCTGTGTCAAAACCAAAAAGAAAAAAAAAATCTTTTCTTGAGGTTTCTTTGTAGCTTTGGAGCCTGTCCTGGAACTCACACTGTAGACCAGGCTGGCCTCGAACTCACAGAGATCCGCCTGCCTCTGCCTCCCAAGTGCTGAGATTAAAGGCCTGCACCAGCACTGCCTGGCTAAGAATTTTTTTTTTAATGTAGCTAATAGATTTGATACCTTAATCCATGCCAAAACGGAGGAGGAATAATTGTCCCTGGATACTCGCCTCCCAGCCCAGTTGCTTGCAGAGCTTGCTGTGCTTAGGAAAGCACACTATTCCTCTCTCTCTGTTTTATAAGCACGTTTCTTTTCGCCCAATACTTTGAGCTTCACTGTTTTGCAGAAGCTCCCCTGCCCATCATTTGGCTAAATGACATGGCTTTCTGTGTACATCGTGTGTATTGACAGCTTGCCTACTTGGGGGGTTTTCCTTCAAATTTTAATAAAATTGACCTTGAACTTCATTTGAAGGAAAATAGTAGCAATTACACAAGTGATTTCCAGCATTTGGGAGGTCAAACCAGGAAGCTCTTCAATTGGAATTTAGCATGGGCTACATAGCGAATTCAAAGATAGCCTAGACTACATAAAAACAACCCCTGTCTTTAAAAATGAAATAAAGAAATGCTGAGTATCTCAGTGGTTGAGTGCTTGCTTAGCATATTTGAAGCCTTTGGCTCAGCCCCTAGTACCACCAAAAAGATACATAATGATAATTACTTGAACTTGTATTAAAATAACTAGCCTAATCTTCATACTGAGCTTTCTCCATTTTTGTGTTTTCGCCAACTTGTTTACTTTGACCTAACCCCTTTTAGCATTGTTTGTGTTCCCCACATCGACTTTCAGCCTCACTTTGGATGCCCTGATCTAAGAACTGTTACTGACTCTAATCATTCTTGGTGATAGTGGCCAACCTGGTGATTGTGGGTTGTTCAACAGCGTGCCTCATCTCACTGGCCATCTCTCAGGAGTGACACACTTCTTCAGCCTCAGTGGTTTGCCCATAATATCTACAGACATTACCAGATGTCCTCTGAGGGACAAGATCATCCTTGCTTATGAGCCACTGCCCTAGAAGCAAGAGAGAGAGAGAGAGTGTGTGTGTGTGTGTGTGTGTGTGGTGTGTGCCAGCACTTGAGGGTGTGCATTCACAGAGGACAAACCTGAACAAAGGGCACTACCCCTGAGAGACAAAATAAAACAAATGTTCTCTGCTGAAGGTTGGAATGTGTACAATACAATTTCCATAAGTATGAATATTTATCAGCTAGTCATTTGAGAGCATGATGTAAAGAAGCCATCTGTGGAGGCCTTTATGGAGATAGAAGCTAAAAGAAATGTGCAAAATACTTATTTTTAGAGTCCATTTCTCTGAAAGCTGCCCACTCGGGGTGGTGAGTGCTCCCTAGGTTAGGAAAAGTGACAGCCCACCATTGGCCCCAAAAAGGCCAGTAAATTATAGAGTGGTGTTAAATATCAACCAAGATAAGATGGCTGGCTAGGGGAATCTTCCATGAGTCCTGAACGTTGAATTTATTTTTTTGATTGGGTGTGTCTGTGGAGGGGGCACATGGTGAGGTAGGTATTTGTGGAAGTCAGAAGTTGGCAATGGGTCTTTCTCCATTGCTCTCCACCTATGTGTGAAGGCAGAGTCCCTCACTGAACCCAGCTGGCCCTGAGATCCCCTCTACTCCCATGTGCTAGGATTGCAGGAAAGTGTCTCACCTATACAGCATTTTTTGTGGATCCTGGGAATTCAAATACTGGCCCTCAGCCTTGCACACAGTGCCTTTTCCATGGAGTCGTCCTCCAGCCCTTATTCTTGATAGACGAAAAGCTGGTGAGAACACCCAGGAAAGAGGCTACTCTTCAGGCTCCTGTGGCCAAACCCTTGTCCCCCTGACCATGCTGACATTCCACTTTCTACAGTTCTGAGGGAACTTTTAGAAGGTAGAGTTTGATGTGATACAGAAATGCTCTATCCAATCCCTGGTCATCTTTGGTTCTAGGTAAGGTTGAATTTCCCAAAAGTTGAAGTGTGTGCCATAAGTCACCAGAGAAACCCACAACAGGATAATTAGTTATAGGAAGTCAGGAAATACAAATTATTGCTGGGATGGAGGGACACTCCAGCTAAGAGTACTAGCTGCTCTTCCAGAGCACCTGCGTTGGGTTCCCAGCACCCACATCTGGTGACTCACAACTGCCTCTAAGTCCAGCTTCAGGCCATCCAATGCCTCTGGCCTCTGAGTAACCTGTACTGTATATGGTGCACCCAGATGCACACCATACATTTAATTAAAAATAAGTCTTTAAGGAGAAGGCAACATCAGTCTGCAGCCACCTTTGAAGATGTGCCCAGGCTAGTGGTCTAGAGACCTGGAAATAGGCCCTTCCTCAAGTAACCACTTTGGTTACTCCTTTCTCTCTCTAGTCCCTCTTCCCTGTCCTAGGCTGGCATCACAGACTACTCCAGAGGGCTGCCTTGTGCTGGAAATGATTCCAAACGATAGGAAGGCCTTTCTAGGCTGTTTGCTTTAGTCAAAAAATACTCAATTTTCTATTTATATTTAGGTATATATGTGGGTGTCTGTGCTTGCAAGTGCAGTACCCGCTGAGGTCAGAGAGGCCATCTGGAATTACAGATTACAAGCTTTGTGAGCTGGGTGCTGCGACCCAAACCCAGGTCCTCTGAAAGCCGAAGGTACTTTGAATCACTGAGCCATCTCTCTAGCTCAAGGCTGAAATTTTCATTGAAAAAAAAAAAAAAGCAAATATGTCTGCTTTGAATGCAGGGAGTCAAGAAGATGTGTAGAAGTTTATCTTGTAGGGGAACGCTCATGAGGCCTCAACCCTATCCAAAGGAGCGCAGGCGCTAAGGAACACTGAGTGGGGAAACAGTCTTCCCCAGAGAAGAGCATGCCAATTTGTTATGGGATGGATGCAGCCTTAGGTTCTGGAAGAGCTAAGGTGTGGCCCAGAGTCAAAGCAGCAGCCCAGTAAGCGTCGTTTTGTTTCTCTAGTCTCCATGCTTTAAAAAAGTGCGAGCTCTGTCCTTTAAGGGCAGAAAGAGCTCACTGGGTTCAGGGCATGCCAACGAACCCAAGGGTCTGCGTTCATCTCTGGAAACTGACTCCTAGGAGAGTTGTCCTGTGGTCTCCACAGTACCCTCTTCTCATCTGCACAGTAAGTAAGTAAATGTCAAGCCAACATTTGGGTTTAGTGGCATGCACCTCCTTCACCTGGGTTGAGAGCCAGCCTGATGTGGCTAGTTCCAGGTCAGCAAAGACAGCAGGGTGGCATGGCAGGCTCAGAAGAGCCACCCAAGCCCGAGAGGGTTCTGACTTTTCTCCTCTGTCCACTTGTTCTCCTGCTGCAGTCTGCTCTCTCCAGTCACCTCCTTTATCCGACTCCAGACGTCTCACAGAGATGCCTATCAAACTCGGGAGGTAGACATTCTAGACCATTCTATAAAGAGAGACACTGTCATAAGTGCCTAGATAATAAGACTGGAGTGAGTTTCATATAGTCACTGTTTAATTTTATATACATAATTAAATAATGCATATATCTAGTTTCTGCACACTTTCTCCTTTAAGACAGGGTCCTACTATGTAAGTACATGCTATACAAATGGCCTAGAATTCACCATATAGACCTGGCTGGATCCCACAGAGGTCTGCCTGCTCCTGCCTCCTGAGTGCTGAGATTAAAGGTGCCTGGCACCACTGCTGGGAGTCACAATTTCTTGTTTGGTGCTATAGAAGGAACCCAGGCCCTTAGCATATGAAGAGTCTCTGGTCTGTGACACTGTGACCTTATTTGAAGAAACAATTTCACAGATTTAATCAAGGATCTGAATAAGGCATTGATCAGAGTGGCATGTCCACAAGCCACACTTTTTAGAAGCTTCAATAAAAGGCCTGGCCTGCCAGCACCTAGACCAGAGCTCTGGCTTCCAAAGCTGTGAGAAGAAGCTACTTACCAAGGCAGCAGTAGTAGCAGGACAGCCCTGACGAAGCAGAACATCTGATGTGGAAAACCTTTGGAAGATGGGGGAGGGGCTGGAGAGACCATTCAGCAGTTAAGAACCAGGACCTGAGTTCGATTCCCAGCACTCATATCAGTGGTGCACAAGCGTCTGTGACTCCAGTGCTGGGGATCTGATGACTCTGGCCTCCGTGGGCATCTGCACTCAGTGTGTGCACAGACCCACATGTAGACAGATACACGTCATCTTAAAGAAAATGGAGGGAACTGGTACCCCCCACAGAGGTATTCTGGTCATGCTTGTTCTTGATCTTGGAGCACATGGAGTTTGTCTATGGGATATTGTATGCCTGATGAGGTCGCCATTCATGGATATCCCACAGAAGCTAATGATGATATTTCTCCAAAAACTAAGGATCAACAAAATGGCTTAGCTGGTAAAGGCATCTGTCATGCAGGTTAACATCTTGAGTCCTGTTACCAGAGCCTGAATAAAAATCTGTGGTGGCTCCAATTTGTTATCCCAGCCCACTTGGACTGAGAGGCATTGATGGGAGGATTGATGGGAGGATTGATGAGAAGCTCATGTGCCAGCTAGCCTGGAGTATGCAGCACTCACTGCAAAGACGGCAGGACAAACCATTCCTGGGGTAGAAGGGCTAGCCTGGAGTACGCAACACTGCAAAGACGGTGGGACAAACCATTTCTGAGGTAGGAGGACTAGCCTGGAATACGCAGCACTGTAAAGACGGCAGGACAAACCATTCCTGAGGTAGGAGGACCAGTAAGATGAGGCGCTGCAGTAGTGTGAGAGTGTCTGGAGCCAAACTTTAGGACCTGAGTTCAATCCCTGAGGCCCACATGGTAGAAGAGAACCAATTCCCACAAGTTGTCCTCTATTGCATAATATTTTTACACTGTGTGAAGATGTGTTGCTGTGGTCAGACATTGGTGGTGCACACCTTTAATCCCAGCTCTAGGGAGGTAGAGGCAGGCAGATCTCTGTGAGTTCAAGGCCAGGCTGGTCTACAGAGCAAGTTCCAGAACAGGCTCCAAAGCTACAGAGAACCCTGTCTCAAAAAACAAACAAACAAAATGTGTTGCTGTGATTAGTCTAATAAAAAGGTGAACAGCCAATAACAAGGAAGGAGATGATAGGTGGGATTTCCAGGAAAAGAAAGGAAGAGAAGGGGGGGCTGGACAGATGGCTCAGTGGTTAAGAGCATTGCCTGCTCTTCCAAAGGTTCTGAGTTCAA
>LOEQ01001597.1:119008-132931 GCA_001685075.1 Bramus lutescens
GGAAGAGCAGCCAGTGCTCTTAACCTCTGAGCCATCTCTCCAGCCCCCTAAATTTTTTTTTTTGAGTCTAGATCTCACTGTGTAGTCCTGTCTAGCTGGAACTCACTATGTAGACCAAGCTGGCCTGGAACTCACAGTGACCCTATCTTTGGAGGTGTGGAGAGTGAGATGGCATTTCAGTGTTAAGTTTTATAAAACAGAAAAAACTGTTATGTAGAAGAATGTTCTCACTTTATGCCAAGCTACTACAAAAAATAGCAATTTTCTACCCTAATCTCCAAATAGTTTCAGACTACCATTCCAAAAAAATGACGTCCCACTATTGATGGCACAGTAGCTCACAATGAGAGCCCCACTCAGAGCGCTAAAGAACCTTTCCAGAGTGCACGCCACAGAGGGTGATTTTGAGGTAGTACTGGCTGGTGATGTGGGGATGGCATGCCTGATGCATTTATTTGTTGGAGAATTCTGGATTCACAGAAGTTAGACGCTCTTTACTTGAGCCTTTCTCTGTGCCCAGTGTTTTCAGTTTTATTCCACAGTGGGAACTGCTTACCAGAATTCTCCTCTGATTGGGTTTTCCTCCTGCACAGTGCTGGTTTATTCTGGGAAATAGCTACTTTGAAGTCCATCTTGACTTGGTGCATTGTGTGGCGCAAGCATTTTCCAGGGCTAAATTGCTCTGTTTCTTTGGTCCTTTGTTTCCATTTCATGAACTGAAGTACTAGGGTTTCTCCAATGTTCCCTTAGACTATGCTCCTGAGTAGGTCTCTGAGCTGAGCTCAGGCCAGCATCTTTGGCTAAGAGGGCTTATATTTAGAAGGACTTTGTTGAATCGTGCTGTTACTTTATCTCAAGTGGTCCCTTTCTTCAGTGGATGGCCTTAAACTTAAGGGTGGTGTGGGATGGGAGGGATTTATTTGCCCAGAGGCTTGCAGCCAGCCATTGTGTATAGAAGTATTCTAATGCATGGTATGTGTTTGTTCCTGGCCTGAGGACTGAACCTCATAAGCAATGTGAGTTCTAAATATTTTACTTGGGAGTGCTTGACTTGGTCCTTGATAATCACTTTTCCAGACTGGAACAGTCAGGAGTTCTAAGGAACAATTGGTATCTTGATAAAAAGAGGTGGAATGGTACCTTGTATAGCAGACTTGTGATTAACTTGTTCCTTCTAATAAAGTATTGCCTAGGTCCTTTGACTTGTGGAGGATGAAAGAGGAGGAGCACCTAGTAAGATATTGGTGAAGGTGTTGCTGGGTGTAGTGGCACACACATTTAATCCCAGCACTCAGGAGGCCTAGGCTAGCAGATATCTGAATTACTAGTTCCAAGACTGCCAGGGATACACAGAGAAACCTCGATACATTCAAAAAACCAAAAATAAATAAATTAAAAAAATAAAGAAAAGGAAGAAAGAAGAAAATGTCCTTGCTAAACATCTCTGTTTGAGACAGCTTTTCTTTTCTTTGTAGTGGTAAGCATGAAACCTGGTAGAGGCTCTTTGTGTGCAGCCAGCATTCCACCATGCTTGCCCATCTCCAGAAAACAGATTCGTGTGTGACAGACAGTGTTAGAGGTACTATGATTCGTGTGTGTGTGTGTGTGTGTGTGTGTGTGTGTGTGTATGTATGTGTGTGAACACCTGCAGGCACCTATGGAGGCCGGAAGTTGTAGGTGGTTGTAAGCCATCTGATGTGAGTTAAGGCTGTGAACTGAATCAGGGTCCTTTGCAAGAGAAGTACTTGCTCTTAACCCTTAGCTGCTGGGTCACCTCTTGAACGCCATGTTTTTTTGTTTTTGTTTTTAATCAGAAGGGGTAGTAAGCAGTTTTATTCTTTGCTGAGAAGTAACAGGCTGAGAGCCTGGTGCCATACACCTGTAATCCTAGCACTTAGAGGATAGAAGGCAGGATGACCATGAATTCACAGTCAGCCTGGACTACATAGTGAACTCTAGACCAGCCTGGGCTACATAGCAAGTCTCTGTCTCAAAAAAAGAATGGTTTGGGGCTGGAGAGATTGCTTAATGATTAAGAATATGGGCTGTTTTTTCAGAGGATCTGGGTTCAGTTCCCAACACCCATATGGTAGCTCACAACTATCTGTAACTTTAGACTCAGATTACCTGATACTATCTTCTGACATCCATGGGCACCAAGCACACAAATGGTCCATGGGCATACAGGCAGGAATAATATCCAAATACATAATAACAATGATGATGATAAAAAATTAAAGCCCCAAACCAAGGGCTAGGGAATGTAGTTTATGGTAAAGTGCTTTTCTAGCATGGCCAATGACCTGGGTTTGATCTCTGTCACCAACACACACACACACACACACACACACACACACGAGTCTGTTATTGGGGATATGAAGGTGATGAGTTTCAGGTCATCCTGGGCTTTATAGCAAGACCCTGTCTCACAGAAACAGAAGGAAGTGCTGAATTGTAACTTAGAGGTAGAGTATTTTGCCTAGTGTGCCCGGGGCCCTGGGTTTAATGTTGTTCACAAACAACTCAAAATTAATTTGTTATTTGAGGTTCATATTGATTTGTGATTTTTGAGTCATTTGATTTATTGAAGTTGTGATGATATAAACGGATTAGTAGGTTAACACCCCCCACCATACGAGGCAGGGTTTCTCTTTGTAGCCCTGGATGTCCTGGAACTTGCTCTGTAGATCAGGCTAGCTTCAAACTCACAGAGATCCTCCTGTTTCTTCCTCCCAAGTGCAGGGATTAAAGGTATGTGCCAACATGCCCAACTAATTTTTTTTACTAAATGACTAATTCTAGATTTCTCAAATTACTGTCAGAAATCGATAGCAGACTATAAATACAGTTTAGTCCTGAACTCATAGATTACACCTTCTCTCAGCTTTCTAGTGCTTTCTAACGACCCTCTAGTTCCATAGTGTTCAAAAAAAGAAAAGCTTTGACAGATGCTGCAGGGAAGGAGAAGCTGCACTGTTCACTTTCATACTGCATTCTTGCAGCTGTGGAGAATCAACACTCTGCTCTTCGTGGCCTGTTGAGGCCCCTGTTTAAGTCCTGGAGTATCCCTGGGTCAACAGTGTATGCCAAACGCATTTAACTGCCCACCAATTGTCCTCTTTCCTCTCTTTCAGTCCAACCTTGCTACCGCTGCCGCCACACATCCTTGTGCCTTTTACCTCAGTAAACCAACTGAAAGTCCAAGTTCTTGCTTGTCTGATTCAGGAAGAGGTATGGAACTTAAACTATTTTTTACATTTTTCAAGACAGGTCTCACTATGTAGACCTAGCTGTCCTGGAACTCAAATATATGATTAGTCTGGCCTCAAACTTAGAGATTCTCCTGCCCCCTATGTGCTGGGATTAAAGGTGTTCCAGCACATGGCCTGGAACTTAAATTTAAAAGAAAAAAATTCTAACTTTTGAATTATGTATATGAGTGTTTTGCTGACATGTGTGAAATGTATATACCATGTCCATGCCTGGTGCCATGGGAGGCCAGAAGAGGATGTTAGATTCTCAGAAGCTGGAATTACAGATGTGAGCTGGGAATTGGACCTGGGTCCTCTGGAAGAGCAACAAGTGCTCTTACTACCAAGCTATCCCTCTAGCCCCCTGAACTTACAGAGTTTATTTTACCCACAACTTGCTTTCATTTTCCACTGTGGTATGAGAAGTATGTGCAGTATCTGACTTCACCAAAAGCACTGTGTGTTTCTCTCCACCGTTTCCACAACTTTCCCATTTGCCTTAGTTTATGTTAAATTCTACAGCAATGGGGTGAGGCAGTGCACCCACAGAGGCTCTAGACAGCTGCAGAAACCATCTACAGCAATGGGGTGAGGCAGTGCACCCACAGAGGCTCTAGACAGCTGCAGAAACCATCTACAGTAATGGGGTGAGGCAGTGCACCCACAGAGGCTCTAGATAGCTGCAGAAACCATCTACAGCAATGGGGGGAGGCAGTGCACCCACAGAGGCTCTAGACAGCTACAGAAAACATCTACAGCAATGGGGGGAGGCAGTGCACCCACAGAGGCTCTAGACAGCTGCAGAAACCATCTACAGCAATGGGGTGAGGCAGTGCACCCACAGAGACTCTAGACAGCTGCAGAAAACATTGCAGACGTTTTCTGTTGTCCACAGGATTCAGTGAGTTCAGACCTTCTGCAAGCCATGACCATCTCTTCTGTCTTCTGTCTTTATGTGCTGACTCCCCTATTTTAGCACCTTTATCCACATGGCACATCTACTTATCAGTTTGAATTAGCTTTGCTTGAACAGAAACTGGAATCCAGCCGCCTCTTCCTGTTCCCACTGTTCCCACAGCTGTGGCACTCCCTTTCCGCCACCTTCTGACCTGCCTCCCTGTCGCCATTTTACCCTTACCCTTCAGTCTATTATTGGCTGCCAGCACTCCCATTTCCTCAGACTAACAGCCAGCATCCTTATGGAACCCCACAAGACTCAGCAGGATGGAGCTGATTGTCTTTCCTCTGTGATGAGACTCCATCCACTTTTGCCTGAGGTTCATTTGAAAACTTTGCCTGACCACCTCCTCCACTCGAATATTCCCTACTGATGGGAGGAACCTCTCCTAGTAGTTACTTTCTCAGTGAACCAGCCTTTACCATCCTTTGAAAATAGTTCCTGCCCCCAGAACCCCACCTTTTATGTGAACCTCTTTTCTTTTTGAAAAGATCCCGTGTATCCCAGATTGGCCCAGTTGCTGTTTAACTGATGAGAACTTGAACTCCTGTTCCTCTGCCTCTCCCAATGCGGGGATTATGGCAGTGTGTCAACATGTTTTATGCTACTTCAATGTGGAACTCAGGGCTTCATGCATGCTAGGCAAGCACTCTCCCAGCTGATCTACGTCCTTAGCCCTACTTCTCAGTGTATGTATGTGTGTGTGTATTTGCATACATGCATGTTCTTGCATGTGGGGGTGCACAAGCACATGTGCGTGCATGCTTCTTGAGGCCAGAGGTCAACCTAGGGTGTTGTTTGTTAGGAGCTATCTATATTTTTTTGAGACAGAGTCTCACTATGTAGCCCTGGCTAGCCTAGAACTCACTATGTAGATCGGGCTATCTTCAGACTTAGGGTGACCCTCCTGCCTCTGCCTTCTAAGTGCTAGGATTACAGATATATGCCATTATATACAGATTTAATGGAGAATTTGAACTCTTTACGTTGATTATATGGAAGTCTGTATTTGTAAATAACATTCTCTTTAAATTGCATTTTTAGCTATTACTAATTCATTTTGGTTGTTTATATTTTGAAGCAAATTTTTACTACATTTATTTATTTATTTGGGCTAGGCGACAAGGACATACCATTGTGTGTGTGAAGTTCTCTCCTTCTATTATGTGAATCCTGGGGGCCGGAACTTAGGTCATCATATTTGGAAGCAAGAATCTTTAATCTGAGCCCTCTCACTGACCCGTGATTGAACTGTCTGTGTAGAACCTTTCCTCACTCCTTTTTGTTCTCTGTGTGTGCACATCAGGGCTGACTTACTGGAAGCTGGAGGAGAAGGACATGTATCACTCTTTGCCTGACACTTTGGAGAAGACGTTTGCACCGTTCTCCCTAGAAAGACCACTGAGCCAGGTAATGCAGAGTATTGCGTGTGTGCTTTTGTTTTATGATTGTAGATAATTTTGTCATCATAGATTTTTTTTTTTGCGTTGTTTCAGTTTCCAAAATGCTGGGGAAAGCATAGGCTTGAGAGTCAGATCGACTTTTCAACTATAACTCACCTCATTTCCTGCATAATCTCAAAAAGGTTACTTTAAAGTGGAATTAAGCTAGGGGTGGTAGTACATTTTCTTAATCTTTTCTTTTTTCTTTCTTAAGACAAGGTTTCACTGTAGCTTTTAGAGCCTTGTCCTGGAACTTAATTACTCTGTAGACCAGGCTGGCTTTGAACTCCCAGAGATCCACCTTTCTTTGCCTCCTGAGTGCTGGGATTAAAGGCATGTGCCATCACTGCCTGGCTCATTTCCTTAATCTTAGTACTAAGTATGCTGAGGCAGGTGGATCACTGTGAGTTGGAGGCCAGCTTGGGGAACATAGTGAGACCCTAGTTCAAGAAAGCAGAACAAACAACAATCAAAAATAAAGGCCAGGGAAAGAACTCAGTCAGCACGGAGTTTGTCTTGTAGTCACAGCCCCAACTTTAATCCCCATGATGAATCTATGAAAAGCCTTGAGTGTTGACACATTCTTCTCATACTGCTCCGGGCAGCTGGAGCTGGAGCCAGGCAGTTTGTACTAGTTGGGAAGTTCCAGGCCAGTGAGAGAGTCTGTCTCAAAAATAAAGGTGAATGGAGGAAGAGGTTGTCCTGTGGTGTTCATATAGATAGGCAATTTTGTGTGAACACACAGACACACAACACGGACAGACATAGACACACAGATATTAAAAACTAACAAGTAAAAATGCTGAGCTGATGTTTTTGAAATTAAATGTTTCTTGCCTACTGTTTCTTTTCTTTCTCTTCTTCTTTTTTCTCTGTGTGTAGTAGGTTATTGACAATTAATTTCTTCCCTTTCCCTTTCTCCTAGGCCTGACTGTGATTTCTGTCCTTTCAAAACTCCCACTTGATGCATTTGTAACATAATTATGAAGCCTTTAACTTATAGTATTTTCTTTAAGAAATATAAATATTTTGTGTCTTTTACTTTCCTTTAAGACAAGGTTTCAGGTAGTGTCATACCTGACCTTCAACTCATTGTGTAGCTGAAAGTGACTTTGAACTCTTGATCTTTTTGCCTTGCCATCCCCAGGTTTGGGATCCTAGGTGTATGCTGTCCTCCCAGGCCATCTTTCTCTTACATGCTCTGATCAAGTAAGGAGGAGAGTGCACTGGGGAAATGAAAGGTTTATAAGCAGTGTCACTGGGGATACAGATCAGACATGGAGCTCTTAATGTGCAGTGTCCTTGAATTGATCCCCAGCACCACAAAACAAAGACCCCCCCAAATAAAACAGGGAAATACAACAAGAAAGAAGTAAACACACACACACACACGAAACTGAGAGATAAAATAAAAAATAAGTTAGAAAATCCTCATGTGGCAATAAGGTAGAGACAGGTGGATTGCTGGAAGCTCAGTGACTGCTAGTCTAGCCTGCTTGGCAGAACTGTAGCACAGTGAGAGACCTTATCTCAAGCTGAAGGGAGAAGATGCTCAAGGAATGACACCAGAGTTTGCCTCTGATTTACACACATACACGAACCCACAAGCATGAACACACAAGTATTGATTTCTGGTAAATTGTGTATATTAGTGTATGCTTATAGTACTAGCTAGCTGCTTGGGAGGCTACAGTGTGAAGTTCACATAGGTCCAAGAGTTTAAGACCAGCCTAGGCAACAGAGGGACCTTGTCCACACCCCCAACAAGAAAATCCATGGTGCCTTTGTGGGATTTAGTAGGGTCTAAGTTTAAAATATATTGTGGTTGGGAAGATAGCTCAGCTAGTAAAGGTACCTGCCACCAAGCCTGACAGCCTGAATTCAACTCTTCAAGCTGCTGTGGCACATGCCACATGTACATATAAGATCATACATGAATGTAATACAAAATTTAAAGTTCTTTTAAATACCTCTGTGTGTGTGTGAGAGAGAGAGTGTGTGTGAGTGTGCCTATATTTGTATTTGTACTGTGTGGTTCTAGGAGCCTGTGGAAGCCAGAAAAAGGTATTTGATTCCTTGGGACTTGAGTTAAGGGAGATTGTGAACCACCATGTGGTTCTGGGAACTGAAGCCAGGTTGTCTGCAAGAACAAGTGCTTTCACCTGCTCAACTATCTTGCCAGCCTCTGTTCTTGTTTTCTTGTCTTATGTAGTCTACTCTGACCTGGCATTCAGCATGACCTTGAATCCTGATCTTCCTGATCCCACTGTCCCTGTTCTGTTATGGGGCTATAGGTATTGCTCAGCTAAAACTTGGTGTTTTTTTAAAATACAGTATTTTGGGCTGGAGAGATGGCTCAGTGTACTGGCTGCTCTTCCAGAAGACCCTATAGAACAAATAATAAAAGCCCAATGACAAAAATTGGGGCTCAACCCAAAATGGCTTAGTTTGCTGTCGCCCAGCCTTGGTAGAGGTAAGACTTCTAGTGGCTTGCCTGTCTTTTCTGGTTTATGGGTTGAATTCCAATTTCTGTCTCTGGGCTTTTATTATTCATGCTACAGGACCCAGGTACAATTCCCAGCATCTACGTGTCAGTTTATAACTGTGTAGCTCCAATTCCAAGGGATCTGATGTTGAATTTTGGCCTTCTCAGGACCACCAAAGATGCCAGTGGTAGCCAGTCATATATGCAAGCAAAACACCGTTACACATTAGAAAAATAAAAAAGGAAAGAAAGCCCACACATAATAGGGTTCTGTAAGACTGGCCAGTGCTCTCCATTGCTGAGCCATGTCTCCAGCCCTCAAACACTGGTTCTTTTGAGTAGGGAGACAGAATATTTGTCAGTTTTCCATTGTTGTGAGAGAATGTATCAATAAAGGACAAGAGACTTATTCATGGCATCTAAGTTTCAGTTCATTGTTATTTTAAATTGCTTTTGGGTCTGTGGTGAGGCCAAAGATCATGGACAGACAGAGCAGAGAAAAGTGAAGTAAAGAAAAAGAGAGGAAAGGACCAGAGTATCTTTGAAGGACATGTCCCTGGTGACCTAACTTTCTTCTACTAGGCTCCACTGCTTCAAGGATCCAGTGTTTTCTGATGTCACTGTCAGCACATGAGTCTTTGAGGGACAGTGAGACTCCAGACCATGTCAAGGACCACCGAGGATTTTATTTGTGGACTGCTAGCCAGGTCTCAATGTCCTCTTAGTCCTTATTGTTAGGAGATAAGCAAGCTTCCATTCTGAAGGAGGCATCACCCGAAATGTCTTTAAAGCTGATATTATTAATTTGAAAGTCTAGATTTTCAGTCTATTTAAAATCTTCCACAGATTTTTTTAAGGTGCTGATCTTGACATCAGATTTTTCATTGTTAATACTGTTCAAATTATTTTGTTTCATATCTTTAAGTCTCATGCCAGTAATGAGATGAAGTGACTGTCACTGTTCCATCCTAGAAAACAAAGTGAAAGCAAAGCAGTTTCTTGATGGGGACCTCACCCTTGCTTCCAATCCCAGTCACCTGATGAGTGACAGTAGGATGTTCTCTTCAGCCTCACTGTCCCTCAAAGACTGAGAGCTAAGGCCCACTTTCCTGATAGCCAGCAACCCAGTCTGATCACCAAGGCCTCAACCTGATGCCTGTCCATCTTGCTTCCAGGTCCCGACTCTGGATCCAACCACACATATGAAGCCAAAGGAGAAGGCTGCGGGGATTCGGCCCCATGGCTTTTTGAGTGCTCTTGACGACAGAATATCCTTTTCTCCAGATTCTGTTCTGGAGCCAAGCCTGTGTAGTCACTCTGACAGTGACTTGTTTTCACAAGCAAGTCATAACACTTCTCAGGTATCTGGGTTCCCCAAATATCCTTCAACTACGAAAGCGTCAGCTGTGGACACTTGGAAAAGCCATGCATTCCACAGTGAAAGTAGGACGAGTTACACGGTCCCTTCACTCTGCACCATCACTAGCAACGATATCTCAGTCAGAACTGTAGACGAAGAAAACACTGTCATGGTGCCTTCCGCCTCAGTCAGTCAGTCCCAGCTTCCAGGTACAGCCAACAGTGTCCCAGAATGCATTTCATTGGCTTCCCTGGAAGATCCTGTGATGTTGTCTAAGTATGTATTTCAGCAACTGACTTATACTGCTAATGTTAATAGACTTGTGATGTCAGATTGAATGATGAAAATGGTTTTTATTGGACCACAGTAAAATATAAAATCTTAATGAAATATAACCAATGTGTGTTTTTCACTATTGACAGCTATGTTGAAGTGAAAGATGTTGATAAAGGTTGGGTATGGTGGCACGTGCTTGTAATCCCAGTACTTTTGAGATAGAGGCAGGAGGATCTCTGTGAGTTCAAGGCCAGCCTGGTCTACAGAGTGAGTTTCAGGCCAGCCAAGGCTATACAGTGATACCCTGTCTTAAAATCAGAAGCAAAGGTGCTGACAAAGGCATCCCGTAAAATGGGAGCTAAGCAGAATGCTTCTATGTCTAGAGCATATGGACATCTGTTGTGTTTTCCAGGGTGGAGGGAGGAACAGGTTGAACTCTGGCTATGACAATGACTGTGGTGTGTTTGGTAGCTACTTTTCTCATCCCTGTGACCAAACACCTGACAAAAGGATCTTCAGGAAGGAAGGGCTTGTTTTGGCTGACAGTTTGAGGGGTACAGTCCAGCACAGTGAAAAGGATGGTGGCAGGCGGCAGACATGAGACTGCTGGTCACACCATATCTGCAATCGAGGCACAGAGAGAATACACTGATGCTCAGCTTGCTTTATCCTCTTTGTCCTTTTTCTTTAGTCTGGGACCCCAGCCCATGGACATTCAGAGTGGGTTGGTTAAACCTCTCTGGAAACACCCTAACAGACACACCTCTGTGTCTCTTAGGTGACTTCTGTCAAGTTGCCAGTGAAGATTAATTGCCCCAGGTCCACCCCTTTCAGTTAGCCCTGAAACATGTGGTTTGACTGTCTTTCCTTAGAGCATCTTCCCTCTCACTGACAGAATCCGGCAGAACCTCAAGGAGAAGCATGCACGACACATAGCAGATCTTCGAGCTTACTATGAATCAGAGATAAATAGTTTAAAACAGAAACTGGAGGCAAAAGACACCTCTGCCGTTGAAGAATGGAAGAAGAAAAATGAAATTCTTATAGACAGGTAAGGCTACCATGGAGTTAGTGTTTCTCCACCTTGGGTAGATTGCTTCCACAAAGTATATCATGGTGTGGTATAAAATGCTGTGAAGAATACATGCTTTGTATCTGAGAATTTACCACACAGACGTGTAAACTAGGACATGTCTGGAGACACAAGGGGTTAATTCTCAAGTAACTGACACAAGCCATGCCTTTCATGTGGGTAAAGTTCTGAAGGAGTAGAGTCAGCAAATGAAGAATAGTTTGTGGATCTTTACCACTGTGGAGTTCTGGAAAAAGTAAGAATCCTGGGATGTGGGCTGGTGAGATAGCTAGACCGAAAGCACACTTCCCACCAAGCCTGGTTAGCCCAGCTTGATCCCTGGTACTCACACGGTGGAGGGGGGAACTGACCTTAAAAGTTGACCTCTGACCTCTACACACACTATCCACTCACATACACACTAGGAATATACATACAAAATTGGAATTCTAGCCGGGCAGTGGTGCATGCCTTTAATCCCACAACTCAGGAGGTAGAGGCAGGCGGATCTCTGAGTTCAAGCCCAGCCTGGTCTACAAAGTGAGTTCTAGCACAGCCAGGGCTACACAGAGAAACCCTGTGTGTGGGGTGGGGTGGAGGGGGGGGGAGTAGGAAAGATGAAGAATTCTGGGACTTTGGGTGCTAGGAGTGTAGCTCATTGGTAGAATATTGGGCTTAGTGTCATGAGACCTTGTGTTTTAACCCTAGCTTTATAACGAAAAAGAAAGAAAGAGAATGTGGCAACTTTTGTGTGTGGTAGAGAGGGGCCAGACAAGGGACGGGTAAAGACTATATCATATACATGTATGGTACAGGCAAAGAACAAACTTAACCATCTGAAGAGATGCATACTGCTCTTCCAGAGGTCCTGAGTTCAGTTCCCAGTAGTGATATCAGGTAGCTCACAGTTGCCATTAATTCTAGCTCCAAGGGATAATGGTATGGGGAGCTACCACTAGAGATAACCACTTGGACACAGTATAGCCAGTTGAGAGTCTTTATTCCAACTGGCTGGAACCATATCCAAAGTGTTCATAGACCTAGGTGAGGCCCCAAGTGTCCAGAACATGGTTTTTAAGGGCAGAAACCTCATCTAGGAATCTCTTTTGGCAGCTGCAAAAATAGGCAGTTTGAAGCAAGCAGTTTTTGTTTTTTTGTTTTGTTTGTTTGTTTGTTTTTCAAGACAGGGTTTCTCTGGAGCCTGTCCTGGAACTAGCTCTGTAGACCAGGCTGACCTCAAACTCAAAAGAAATTCGCCTGCCTGAATGCAGTTCTGAGAGCTGGGACTTATGGTTTTTTTTTTGTTTTGTTTGTTTTGTTTTTTTTGAGACAGGGTTTCTCTGTAGCTTTGGAGCCTATCCTGGGACTAATTTTTGTGGCCTCAAACTCACAGAGTTCTGCCACCCGAGTGCTGGGAATAAAGGCGTGTGCCACCACTGCCCGACCTGAGTGCTGGCATTAAAGGCATGTGCCACTGCTGTCTGGCAAAGCAGAAACTAACATAAGCACTTAACTGAAGGAGGTTCCATACAAACAAGCAGTTTTAACAGAGGCTGAGATGAGTTAGCTAGTACATCCTGACACAGAGATGGGTAGTTTTCCATGGGATTCTAATTAAACCTAGAAACAGCCTCTGGAAGAATATAAGATGGAGGAACTTCTGTACTGCCTTCCCCCTTCACAATCTGGTGCCTACTTATGAACTGCAGATACCTGTGGACATGTATGACTCATAGAGAGAGAGAGAGAGAGAGAGAGAGAGAGAGAGAGAGAGAGCCCACACACACATTTTAAAAGAAAGATTGTGAGACTGAATGTAAAGTATTTAACGTAGACCTGGCATGTGAATCAGGTTAACCTGATTTATCATTAAACACTGAGTCAGATGGTAGCTGAATTTTGTGGACCTTGTTAAGGTCTGCCATAACTTGCAAAGGAATTCTTTAAAGGAATTGTAATTTAGGGGCTGGAGAGATGGCTCAGAAGTTAAGAGCATATATTTCTCTTCCAGAAGGATCCAAGTTCACTTCCCAGCACCCATGACAGGTAACACGTAACTGCCTGTAACTCTAGCTCCTGAGATTTCCTACCTCTGGTCTTTGATGGTATCCACACACACACACACAGACACACACACATACATATGATTAAAAAGAAAATAAATCATTGTACTGGAGATGGCTTAGCATTTAAGAGCACTTTTAGGGATCTCACAGCAGCTAGTCACTGTCTGTAATTCTATGTAATTCTAGTCTCAGGAGAGCCAGTGCCCTCCCAGGCACTGCAGTACTTATGTGGTGAACAGATGCTCATGCAGGCAAAACACCCACACACAAAAATAAAATCTCAGAAGAGTTTTGCTAAAGAAAATAAACATTGGACATGGTGTCGTAAACTTTTAATTGGAGCATGTGGGGAGGCTAAGACAGGCAGATCTCTGAGTTTGAGGCCAGCCTGGTCTATAAAATGAATTCCAGGACAGCCAGGGTACACAGAGAAATTGTGTCTCAAAAAATGAAAAAAAAATAGTATTTCAGGGCTGGGGAGATGGTTCAGTTGGCAAAGCACTTCAATTGTAAGTGTGAGGACATGGGATTGATCCCATGGCCGGCTGAAAAAGAGCTGGGCACTTGTAATTCCAGTGCCATGGAGTTGGAGACAGAAGGATCCCAAGGCTCATTGTCTAGCCTGTCTAGCCGAATTGGTGAGCTCCAGGCCGAAGATACCATTTCTCAGAGGAAGCGGGTATTGTTCCTACATATGACAGCTGATCCTTTGAACTTCTACACACATGTATACATTTAATAAAAAGAACAGTGCATTAATGATGAGTTTGAAACAGCTCAGAAAGATGCTATGCCCTGACTCCAAATAGCCCAGCTCTTTATATCCTGGACACGTCTGTGTTCAGACAGATTTTCCCATGCTAACATCAAGCTATTTTGTACAGTTTTCTCTATTTTATTTATTTATTTTTTTAAAAGATCTGAAGTTTCTTTTTATTTATTTATTTATTTATTCATTCATTTATTTATTTATTTATTTATTATGTATGCGCTATTCTGTCTGTGTGTATGCC